>CAKNXH010000245.1:432155-470817 GCA_932178445.1 Andricus quercusramuli
CCCATCTACCTTCCCGTCACTAGTGAATAGGCTACTTAGATATATGTACTTATCAACTTGTTCTAATTTCTCATCATTTAGGACAATGTTGCACATTGTTTTATCACCTTTTCCTTCGAACACTATGATTTTTGTTTTATTCACGTTAATTTTGAGGCCCATTTTCTTTATGCTTGTATTTAGTTTGCTCAACATTATTTTTCCTCGTCGAAGAAGGCCATTCTTATAGACACTTGTCCATAAATATGATAACGCATCCTTGTTTAACGCCTTGTACAATATCAAACCAGTCACTCAGTTTCCCATTAACATAGCTTTTTCTAGGTCAACAAACGTACAAAAAACTTTCTTTCCTACTTTTAAACTTTTTTCTGTGATCTGCCTTAAGCTAAATATTTGATCCGTACATGATCTTCCTGGCATCAATCCACTTCGGACTTCCCATATCTTTTCTTCTATTATTTTCATTACCCTACAAATATGTATTTTTGAATATATTTTACTTACGGTACTTAATAAGCTGATACCTCTGTAATTATTGCAGTAGCTTTTATCTTCCTTTCTTTTGTACATTGATACGATAATCGCTTTTCTCCACTCGTCTGGGACTTCCCTCGTCTCGATACATAAATTTGTCAATTCGCACAGCCTGTGAGGTATTTACTCGCCACCGTATTTAAGCATTTCAGCGCTAATGCGGTCTACAACAGCAGCGTTACCGTTTTTTGAGTGCTCAATTATGTCTCTAGCTTCTGTGACACAGACTTTCTCAATTGGGTTTTCTGTTGCATTATGTTCTATGTCGCAGTTCTGTTGTCCTATAGCTTCACCTCCTAATAATTATTTAAAAGAGTCTTTCAAAGCGTCTACTATGCCGTCTGAATCATATAGCATTTCACCTTTGCCGTTTCTCATGCTGACAAACTCTGTACTTTTACTTCCCTCCATCTTTTTAAGTATTAGTTTCATGTTTCCTTCAGAGTCGTTTTATATTTTCTTCTCTTCTTCTGCTCTGATTTTATCTTTACTTTCCTTGACTAATCATTTAACTATTCTATTTTTGTGTCTGTAATAATTTAGAGCCTATTTCTCTTCTCATCGCTAAGACCTGTGATGTTCAACGTTCTCTCGTACGCTTCTTTCATTTCTGGTCGAGCTGCCTTAATTTCATCATTCCACCATGCATCACGAGACTTTCTTCCTACAACCGCCGTACCACATACTTCAGTCGCAGTTTTAACAATGATATCCCGTAGCATAGTCCAAGCGCCCTCTATATCTTTATTGCTTATAAGCGTTTCCCAAGTTGCACTATCTATGCGTTCGTTTAACTTATTCTGAAAATCTATCCGCACTTCCGGTTTCTATAAATTTTCAATCTTGATCCCCGTTATAATTTTTTCTTATTGGATCTCCAAAATTACCTAGCACCCTTTCTGTATCTGTACCCTGACGCTGGACGCCGACTCATCCGTTCATATCTGCTAGTAGAATGATTCTTTCACCATGATCGCAAGTACTTATTGTATCATTTAGACTTTAGAGTGTCCCAGAAGGTGTTTTTGACTTCTATCGGATCACTATCAACTGGGGCGTAGCACGCTATGATAAATAATCTCCTGATTCCTACCGTCATTCTAACCCACAGCAATCTGGGCGATAAATATCCTTGATCTTTGAGATGCTGTCTTGCTTTTTCATTCATAATCAAACCGACCCCTTGACTACCATGTGATTCGCTATCTACTCGTATGACCAAATTTCGAAACCATCTTTCGATACCCCATTTTCTATGTTTCTACTTTTGCAACCCTTTTTCTTCGTCTCAGGTACACATAGAATATCTAGTTTCCTTACGCGCATAGTTTCTTGTAGTCCTCTTAACTTAAAATAATTCACTCTTCTAGCATTCCAAACACCCAGTTACCATTCATCGCCTGAAACTCGAACTTTACGTTTACCGTTTGAATGCATTTCGTCAATCAAAGTTTCAGTCCATTCCGAGGCTATTTTGTTGTTTGTATTATTCATTGTTCAGATTGTCACTGTCATAATTTCTTAGATTGTTTTTGTTGAGATTGATATATAATTTTTCAAAAACGCATTTATTTTTTTTTATTTGAATAGATTGGGGGGAGGGGGGATGTGCATGAAAATTCAAAGGAAAACAATTTGAGCTACCCTATTAACACAATTACATACTTATTTATTATTTTTATGTCTTCACTGTAAATGTAACTTGTACATAGAAAGGTGTAACCTGTGCTACCTAGAAGAAATCTAATAAGATAAATGTGATGTATATCAAACATTATGAGAATTTTCTTCTTCTTGGACATTTATGAGTCGGAATGTACCATCCGCAAGGCAAGCAGACTCCTCGCGGTTTTTTTTTCTTTTCCTTTTCCTCTACACGCTCATCTGTTTTAACTTCCACCTTTCTCCATGGACTCAAGTCTTTCTCTTTTCGCTTTCATGTACATTATTTCTACTCTGACTCGCGAAGTCCAAAAGGTTCGAGGCTGCTCTCAAACTCGGGGTCGCATTCACTTGCACCGTTTTGTCATTCTCTTTGTCGAGGGGTTCAAATCACGAAGAGGAAGTCAGCGGAACTGGCGATTACATTCGGGCGCTCCAAAGCAAATGTTTAGAGTCAAGGACTTAGAAAAATACAAATATCTTTTGATCAAAATGGAAAAATTCTGAAGACTCATAGTTTTTTCTAGGTTGCAGTAGAGTACCTGAAAAAGATTTTTAACAGTTGCTGATGAATAAGGATCCGACATACCGTACAAATCCTACACATGCCATAAAATGATTAATGAGTAGAACCCCAGTACAGAATGACGCAGAATAAAAATTGCAGGCATTGTAGTAAAGTAATGTCATCAATTATAATTACTGAAGGGGCTCGAATGCTCGAATCAGGATTAACAATGCATTTGAGATTCTTCATTCGAAAAGTAAATTTTTTAAATTCTGGAACGTGGTATAGTTTTAAATACTTCAATTTTGAAAATGTTAAATATCATTTGCTTACTGTGAATAATGCTTACTTTTATCAGGAAGTCTTTTAATGAAGATAGTGAAAATTACGTGGGTTAAAAGAGAACAGAGATAAGCTGATTTGAGCAGAGTATTGTAAGGAAAGAAATTGCCTTAATTGAATGAAGAAAAGTTTTTATCTTTCTATTATTAAACTGTGTCAACTTTATTGGACTCGCTTGCAAACAAATTTTGTATCGGCTAAACTCTTACTGAATGATTAAAAATTCAGAGAAAAAATTGTCTTGAAACAAAAACAGTGTCCTCTTTCCAGTTTTGTTCTGAACCACGTGAATATATTTTTTACACAAATATAATCATTTGGCTACAAGATTAGGTGAAGTTTGTAGCATAAAGATAATTTTTGCCGCAAAAGGATTCCTGTTAAGACAAATGAAAATCCTCTTAACCTCAAATTTGAGAGGAAATTCCAATTACGTTAAGAAACATCCTTTTGACACAAAGGGACATTTCATTGAGTGAAGCAAAATAAAAAGATTTAGTCATATCACAGGATTGAATCCGTTTATTTTTTCGTTTTATAATTTTTTTAATCTCTTATTGTCGGTGGTATTTGACGGACAGAATCGATGTGTCAAAACGACAAAACGAAAGTGTTATTTGATTGTTGTGCCGATGCCGGCTGTGTTGGATATTTAGAGAACTTGCCAAGAGCACAGCTGGCCAATTTCAACCCTCCACTTCCAGAAGTTTCGGGGTTGTTTTGCGTGTTTTATGGCATATTCGCATCCACAGTTGTCCTTTATTATTCTCCGTTAATAACACCTTGAAAATTTATGAGAACAATGAAAAGTTTCCGATAAAAAAAAACAAACAGATTTTTCAGAATTTACGCTCTCATGGTGTGATTTCCATTTATATAAAAGAAAACTATGCAACCATGTCACTAATATTAACATATTAGCGGTCTCGGAATTATACGTGAATCAGACCGATATCTTTTCAAGTGCTGTCGAGTCATCAGGAATACATATATGCATAGAGATAATGAAGAGTGTTAAGTTTCTTTCAACCCCTTACTCTTATATCCATATCAAAGAGTGTGAAGAATTTCAGTCTTTTATATGGGTGCTTCTCTATATTAAGGTCATCTTTGATAGGAAATCTTTTTTTTCAAAAGTATTTTGGAAAATGTATTTTTACTTATACAAACTATTAGCTAGTGCTAGAATAAGCAATAATTTTGAAAGTATGTGAGCTTAAAAATAGTTCTTTCATGTTTTTCAAAACATTTTTTTTTAAACTCAATGGTCATTTTTCAAAATCTGCATCAGTGATCCAATTTCCATAAAAATGAGTATATTCTACAGTTATTGGGGGTCGCAGAATTCGAATTTAAGAAGCTAATTTCAAAATTCAATTTGGCTGATTCAATACGTGAACGAAGAATATGAAAATATGTATTTTTGAGATTTAAAATTAAAATTAAATCAATTTTAAAGATGCACAAATCAAAAAATTTTAAATTCAAATGAATTGAATTCTAAATCTCAAAAATTGAAATGCCATCTGTAATTGATCAAGATTACATTTTTAACTGTGAAACTTGCATACTTTTTTATTATAAATTTGCAAAATAAAAAAACTCTTTAATTTAAAAGATTTACCATTCCAAGTTCTACAACTTTGAAGAGTTACTTTCATTCTTTGTTATTCTTGAACTTTGACAAATCAGAAATAAAAATTATTCAGTGTTTAAGATTTATAATTTAAAGAAATTGCATTTTTAACGTTTTTTTAATACTTCAAATTTTAAGATTAACAATTAAAAATTATTTCATTTTAACAATTTTTTAATAAAAATTATTTAGTTTTTAGGAGTTAAAATTAAAGATTTATTAATTTGAATTTATTTAAATTTGAATTAAAATTTAAATTAACCATTAATTCCTTGTAATTTTCGGGATTTGTATTTCAAAGGTATTTAATTTTGAAGGTTTTTTTTTAATAGTTCAATTTTTAAGATTTGCAATTAAAAATTCTTCAACTTAAACAATTTTTAATTGAAAAGTTCAATTTCAAATACTTACAATGGAAACTTCCTCAATTTTGAATATTTGTAACTAAAGACTCTTTGATCTTTATTGTGTATAATAGAAAAATGATGCAATTTCATATGCTTTCTTCTTTTTAATAGTTCAATTTTGAAGATTTAAAATTGGAAAATATTCAATTGTGAAGATTCAAAATTGAAAAATATTTGATTGTGAAGACTTTTTAGATTGCTTTAAAATTGAATGAATTCCGATTTTGAAGCTGTATAATTAAAAATTCTTAAACTCTGTCATGAGTTTTCAATTCTAAATATTCGAAACTTGAGAAATTTCAAATGTAAATCATCAAGATTACAGAATTTTTAATTGCGTGAAACTTAAAACTTGCATAATTTTTTATTGTAAATTTTCAAAATTTTAAACTCTTCGAATCTTCAATTTTTAAGATGAATAATTCTAATTTCTAAAATTTTGAAGAGTTACAATTGATAATTCTCGAATATTTCGAAAACATATGTACAAATGAAAATTATTAAATTTTCAAGATTTATATTTCAAAGGTATGTAATTTTAAACGTTTTTTTTTGTAGATCAATTTTGAATATTTGCAATTGAGGGCTCTTCAATACTAATAATGATAATAATGCAATTTTTAATGTTTTTTTTAAATGGTTCATTTTTGAAGATTTAAAATTGAAAACTATGAAATTTTGAAGATTTAATATGGAAATTTATTCACTTTTATAGATTTTCATTTGAAAAGTCTTCAATTCTGAACAGCAAAAATGACAGTGTTGATTTATTTTGATTTATTGTTTGGAAGTGCTTATAATTTATCATGTATACTTGTTTAACAGATTTAATTCAAAAGTCTTTTGAAAGAATTATTGAAAAATTAATTATACAAAAATAATGAATAATTATTAATAATAATAAAAATAAAAGAATAATAATAAAATAATCAAATAATTATTTAAAAATTAACTGTCAAAATTTTTATTTCATTAAAATTAGTTTTGAAAATGTTATCACAAAGAATAAATTTACCAAATTTTAAAACAATTTAATAAATTAACGCAAAGATATTATATGGAGAAGCAAAAGTGGCCTTTTCATAGAGAACACCCATATACTTATGCATTTATGTCTAAAGTGACTGACGTCAGTCAGATTAAGAAACAAGAAACATTTGTCTTTAAATGTTTAAAAATACTTTTAAATATTTGTGCGAAAGAGAAACATGATATGTATGCGGTAATGGGAAATGATATGCATTTCTTTGTCAATGTGGGTATAAACTCATGAATTCCTGTACAATGTACGTTCGCACTTTGGAGTCACGAGTACCCTTTTATCATCTACAGAGTTCTCTCCTAGTGAATCTGAAACGTGTGAATGTTTATGGGACGTTCACCCTCGCAACACTATGGTAGAGTATAGGGTAGAGAAATTAATTTCCTCAAGCGAAAACAAAGAGCGTGGGACTCTACGATCCTCCTGAAAATCATATCTGATAGTCATATGATATGGTCCAGAACACACTCATACTCTCATTATCATACTGAAATACATTACCGAGTAAAAAGGATAAAACAGCTGCCAACTATGTACGAGGTCAAAGCTTGTAGATTTATAGTTTAGAAATACTTTTAATTCAAAAGTATTTTCGAATCCATAACATTTAAAGTAAAATATGGAAAGCATAGCCTTTAATGAATGAATGAATTAATTATTGACTATAATAATCTGCTATTCATCAATTCTGTCCGCATTGAAGCTCCCATATGTTTCCACATGCTTTTCGCGTGTTTTTTTTTGTTTTAAAAATTTTAAATCATGTTAATGTGACTGCTCATTAGGGGTCGTGCATAAGTTATTCAACGCAATTTTCCCATAAATTTTCCCCCCCCCCCCCCCCCTCAATGTAACGCTTTTTCCGATTTTTCCCTGTGGGAGCGTCCATAAACCACGTAGCCTGTTCTTCTTTTGTTTGAATAAAGACGAAAAGACAATTGCCGTTAAGTGATAAAGGACACAACGTTATAAACAAAAGAAAAGCAGGCTACGTAGTTTATGGACGTTCCCTGTAGTTTTTCGCCATTATGTAACACTAATCTAGAGGCCCCCCCCTCCCCCCAAAAAGTGTTATGTAATTTATGCACGACCCCTTAGTAAACGTCAATTTGACATCCTACAAAATTTGGTTCAACATTCAGTTGTTCCTCTTGCATCAAAATGTTTTATCATTCATTTTCAAGCAATTCATTTTGCACTTTACATTAAAATGATTGAATTTTAAATAAATGAATTAAAAAATTTTGAAAAATGTCACCATTACAAAGCTTCCTCTATGAGGAAGCAAAATCGTGATGCACGATTTGAAAATGAATAAAAAAAGTTTCAAGATCCTAATTTAAGAATGCTTCAATTATTAAACAAAGTTTGGAATTGTTCAATTGCTTCCTCATAGAGGATAATGACCTAAATTTACAAATCGACTTTTTTGACATATTTGGATGTAATTCGATCCCCGGATCTCGAAAATACAATTTTTAAATAATGTCCGTATGTGTGCGTGTGTGTAACTTTTTTCTGTTCACCAAATTCGAAAAGTAAAAGAGCTACGATCATGAAATTTGGAAGAATTATAGCTCCAATTGATATCCTGGTCTGATAAGATTTTAAACTAGATCGGCAATGTAGGACAGTTTTTTTTAGTTCGGAGATAAAAAAAAATTACCTTATTTATATGAGAAAAACTTTTTTGATATTCAAAATACAGCCATAGGATATCTGGTATATTTGTTCGAGTCGTCGAGACCCATCGATCGACCTATAGTTGAAACTTTTAAGACCTACCAGTACCGATTTATGAAGTTAAAAAAAAAATGTTTTACTCTGTTTATATGAGCAAAACTTGTTTGATATTCATAGTGCAACAGTACTTTATCTTTTGTATTTTTTCGCGTCTTAAAGACGCATCGATCGACCTATAGTTGAAACTTTTAAGACCTACCCGTACCGATTGATGAAGTTAAAAAAAAGGTTTGCTCTTTTACTCTATTTATATGAGCAAAACTTTTTTGATATTCAAAATGCAACAGTTCTTTATCTTGTGTATTTGTTCGCGTCTTAAAGACGCATCGGTCGACCTATTGTTGAACCTTCTGTGACCTTCTAGTACCGATTGGTGACGTTGAAAAAAGGTTTACTGTTTATACGAGCAAAACTTTATTGAGATTCAAAATGCAACATTTTTTAATTTTGTGTATTTGTTTGCGTCTGGAAGACGCATCGATCTAACTACTGTTAAAAATTGTATGACCTACCAGTACCGATTCATGAAGTTCAAGAAAAAAAAGGTTTTTGAAAAAAAGCCTTTCAGACCCATCGACTACACAATTAGAAAACTTTTCATGATCTATTTACGAACCACCTTTTATTGATGGACTACAACTTTCTGGAAATAACATTTTCGGCTTATCTTATACATTAAATAATTGTCTGGTATCTAGACAATTTCATTGATTACATTGATATATATATTTTATAACAATTTGTTTTACTTATGAAATCAAATAGAAATATTTAATGCAAGTTTTTTGATAAATAAACAAAATAAAAGAACTGTCTACCGTTACAGAATTTTCCGTAAGATTAACCACTTTTCCAGCTCGCTCAGGAGTAACGTTACGAAAAATTGTGTAATACTAGCGCTACCGCTATACCTTATCAGTTAATTTTACAGAAAATTCCGTAATACTAGTTAGTGTTTATTTATAATTTATATAATTATTGAATTTAAAAAAAAATTATATTTGTGGACTGCATCTCATCTGGAAGAAATTATGTATTAAAATGTTTATAAAGTTATACAAAAAATATTTAGATATATATCTTTATATAACAATATTTAAAAAAATATTAGATAAATAAAAATTTAAAAAGAAGAATGAATTTATCAATTAAAAATTGAATTTTTGGCTAAACTTTTGGTAATTTGTGTTGTATATTCTTTTGTATCATGAACTATTCTTTTTTCGAATTATTTTTAAGTGGTCGTTTCTGTTTTTTCTTAAGTAGTCATTTCGAAATTATAAATTTTCCTATATTCTACAACGTATCTAGATATAATTGGAATTTCGTGTACGGAATTTTCAATTCATAGGCATTAAATTAATCCTCTGGAGAGATTGCTTCTATAAATTTAATTTCATTGTCAGTTAGTAAAGTGTTAATAAATTATATTAAAATTTGCTGCGTCAAATAATGTATAAATTATAAATCTCACCATTAATGTAGACAGTACTCATTTTGAACATAAATGTATTATTTTTTAATTTCTAATATATATCATAAAAAAATCAAATTAATAGAATTACAGAAATTATATATATGTATTTATATAAACATTAAAAACTTAAAAAATACTCATAAATAAAATCACAAATAAAAATAACCAAAATGGCAAACGCCATTTAACCAAACATTTTTGTACACTTTCTAAAATTAAAAAATATGAAAAACGAAGCTTTGTAAGATGAAAATTATCGAACTTCATTTCATTAAATATCGTAGGAATGACAAAAAAAGAATTTGAGAAATTTGAAATGATATAATTCGATAAAATGATAACAGCTATCTCCATACAAACATTTTTTAATTTTTCGTTCATAAGTAAATTTTTTTATTAAATATTAACCCTCAAATGGCACACTAGTGCGAATTCGCACCAGCAAAAATTTCAAAGCGCTGATATTCTTTTTAGAAGTATTTTCAAGGTCTCTCCCCACTACGTTAAATATGTCAATACACCCGCAAATACACGACGCGTAAACAGATATTCATCCGTCTGCGAGAAGCCGAGTATAATTCACTGTAAAAGTTTTCAGTGGTGCAAATTCGCACTAGTGTGCCGTAGAAGGTGCCAAATGTATTATGAAAAGTTGTGAAACGTTGTTTCTGTACCTGAAACAAGATCTTTCTTAAAAAGGTACGGTCATTGGTTCAAAACTATGTCTATAAATAAAAAGAAATATTATAAACAATAATAAATATCATTTCATATATCATTAAAAATATTGCATGAAAAGCACAAATTTTACAATTACTCACTATTGTTAGACTCTAAATTGATATGATAATATTTTTTCAACAATCTTTTTTTTTTATATTGACAATGGCGGAGTAAGGACTTCGTTACAATTTGCGAAGTTCTAGGACTGTTCTACAGGCATTAGCAGAGGAGTCTGTAGACGATGTGCATCGATCACAGAGCTGTCTGCGTTGGCTGCATTGGTTTTGATGAATAACGTTCAATGATGTTTGGCATCAGACTAATAGTTTCACAATAAAATCATGTTAATTTTTTCTAAAACATACACGGAGGAAAAAATATGGCTATAATAGTAAGAACACTAGTCATGCTTTTGTCGCAGGTTTCATTCAATGCTTTTGAAGCCGTTATCCCTCGCGAAAATAGCTCGAACTTCGCCTTGCTATATTTGTAAAAAACTCACTCTATTAGAGTATGAGTACTCTTACAAAAGAGACATTAGGCCACGCCTACTTACGAACCTAGCTTCACAGCAAGCACCGGTACGCGTGGCCTAACATCGCTTTTGCAAGAGTACTCATACTCTAACAGGATGGGTTTTCTTACAACCGTATTAAGACAAAGTTTCTTTATGGTATGAGACATTTATTGCTTAAATTGTCTAACCTGATGCCAATATTGGTAGGAATTCATACCAATTTCGCACATGAAGTTCCGTGCTGTAATATTAAGAGCTCAGCCTACTATAACAGTGCGATCTTTTTCTCCGTGTAGGTAATAAAACTTTGTTCTTTTCTCTAAAGATTCTATGTACTTTTGCTCTTTCCTAACGCACCCTCACATCGCACATTACCGCCCTGACACAGTCCACTGATCAATCTTTTTACCAATCAGCCACGTGGAGAGCTTCACAAAGTCATTATAAAATGAATATTTTCACAATTTGACATGAAAATATACTTGTATACTACAAAAATAACAATGTGTGCTGTCCTGAACTCGTGATATACTTCATACGAAAATACCGAAAATCTGACACATCGGGAAAAATACTTAATATAATTTTATCGGATTAGCATATTTTTTTCATGATAGAACATCTATTCAAATGAAGAATCGCGTTAGTTTTGTTCCAATACCTTTAATTTTGAAAAAATTATGTTTTTTTTGTTGAAAATGTATATTTTTCAAGAACACCTTTTTTTAATAAGAATTTTGTTACAAGTTGATATAATTTCAAATAAATTTAAGCTGCTCCAACGGACTAGGCGAGAAATTTTATCCCAAAATCATATATTTATACGCGTATTTTGAACATTATTTTCATCTTAAAATATTCAGCTGAAATCACAAAATCCCAATTCGCACTAGTGTTTGATGTTATAATCTAAAATTATTTTATACATCTATCTCTATCTTTCTCTGCCCTTTTCTGTTTTTTTTTTAATTTTCTGTTTCCTATTATCTTCTTTTAATTTAAATTAAATTTACAGAGTATATTTCTATAGAAAATTACACAAATGTTTACGAATCGAAAGAAAAACTGTATAAAACTTTAATGCAACTACCTCCCTCAATGAGGAAGCAATTATATTTGATACTTATGAGGAAGCAAAATGCTCATAAAATAAGGAGAAATAAATTCACCCATAGTGAATACGTACAAACTATTTAAAAAAATAAAATTCTTAATATTTAAAAATTTATTCAATAATGTTCATAATTGATCAAACGACCTCTCTATTAGTAATAACCTTTATTTGTTATTTTTTTTAAATTTTATTATTATATTATTATGATATGCAGTGGTTGTTGAATACAGTTTGGTAGACAACTATTATTGTTTGACTTTTATTCCTCCACCTTGTTTTTAAATGACAAAATTAGGGGGAGGGGGGCTACACAATCCCAAAAAGATCAATTTTCTATACGTTTTTCTTACCGACGCTTCAACGAAACTTGAAAATATTGATTTTCTGCGATATAGATAAACATTTTCCTGTAATCAAAATTAATCGAGTTTTGTGAAAGGCCTGATAGGAATGTAAAAATTCAAATATAATAAGTATCCTATAAATTAGAAAAAAGTGTAGGTAATTAAGTCCGTATATCGATTCTTTTATTTCCAACTGTTTCCAGCTGGAGGAGTCGGAATAGTGCTGCCATCTGAAGGGGGGTAATAAAAATGCACTGCATTCTTCATTCGTTATGGTTGCAGTTTGCTGCAGTTTGGCTCGGTTTGTTTACCAAAAATTTACTGTGTCGTGCTGTCATTATTGCTCATTGAAATCGGCTACTAATTCACGCCGATCCTACTTCCGTTTCAGTTATTCAATCGAGTTTTATCCAGAAGGTAAGTCTTTATCTTTTTTATTCTTAAATTAACGTGTCAATTTTTTTATAACTATTTTTATCTTTCTTTTCAAGATACTGACGAATATTTAGGTTATTGTATGTAAAATTTTAACTCAATCGATTGATTCTGCGATAACTAGAGCCCTGACGGTCATTTTAAAAATAAAGCCCTAAATTTATTTCCAAACTTTTACAATTTTGCGAAATAATAAAGATTAACTCATAAGAAATGTACCAAAAGGGTTGCAGTAAAACTAAGATTAGCAAAAATAACCCTTTTAACATTTTTGAATAACTTTAATATAAAATAATTTAATATACTTTAAAATAAAGAAAATAAAGATTAATATGTCAGTATATACTGAATGAAATTGAACTAATTAATAATAAAAAGCAAAAGTACAGCAGCAAAAAATGGTTTAATCGAATCTTCTACTTACTTTATTACAGATACAATTTTTTTTAAATACCGTTTTATGTTATAATTTACCATTTTTTATTTTGTGCTATTGAATATCCGTAGTCGATAGAATAGTATTCGGGCACCGGCGCCTTCTTTTCTCTACCATGCGTTAATTCCTACCTTACCGGCGTACACTTGGAATAGTTTTCTATAAAAATAAACAAATGTAGATGTTTAATTTTTATATTAAATAATTCTATATTTGTAACTTACTTAAATGCGGAAATTTCTTGTTAAATTGAGGATGTTCGTTTTTAGAAAGTTATTTCCGGTTTCTATACTGCCTAACGGGATCCGTTTCCAACTGACCGTGTGGCCTAATGGATAAGGCGTCGGACTTCGGATCCGAAGATTGCAGGTTCGAGTCCTGTCACGGTCGAAATTGTTTTTTTGTTGTTGTTGCAAATTTCAATAATTCTTTCTAGTTCAGTAAGGTTCTCTACGATAACTTTTTATTATACTTTTGTCACTTTTATACCAATTACAATATTTAATGATTGTATTATGCTTTATACAAATAACAATTGTAAGAGGTAATAAAAAATTGAAGAGATATTTGTTTGTGGCTCCGTGCGCCGAAATTTCGGTACGATTAACCAAAGTTTTTTGATGCGAATAGCGGAACCTGGAAAAGGGACTACTTGTATCTGTACCGAAATTTCGATAAAAATGGCCGGATTTTTTCGAAACACATAGACACTGCCAAGATGTATAGTTAACTTTGATTTGCGTCATTTCTATTTTGAAGAAATCATAAAACGAAAAAGAAATAAAAGTGTTTCCATCGCTTATCATTTTATTATATGAGCGTTTATAATGGTTTGTTTAGTAATTCACAATTTTTATCTATTTTACGTGTCATAAGCGTACCTCAGATGCCAGCTAAAGATAATTAGGTTTTCATACAGTATACGCTTTTGACGATTATTGTATGACCGTGATTCATGCTAATATTTCATCGCAGCATGAAAAAATTACTATATGATTTCACTAGATGAATTTGTAATGTTTATTTGTGAACTGACATCATAAGTTACAGCAAACTTTACAAAAATAATGAAGAAAATTAATCAGTAAGAACTTCCATCGTTTTCATCCTTTTGTTAAAAAAAAAAAAAAAATCAGCTGACCATATTTATGAAGGTAAATTATTTAAAATTAAAGCATTGTATTGTTATAACTGGAATTTGTTCCGACTTTCGGTCAAGGTTTTAGTATCAGTAAAATCTGCGTCACAGGCGGGATGTCGGATCCAAGTTGGGCCATTAAAGTCTGTATAATGACCCACCAGAAGATTGTAAATACACCAAGTATGTCGCAATTGTACCGTAACAATGAATAATTTAACGTATGGACCAATATTAGGACCATATAAGTAAAACTTCAACAGAATTTTGAAAATTGCACAATTTGAAAATTTAAGTTTCACCATTACAATAAACTTCAAAAAAATACCCGAATGCAATACCCTAAAAATTTGTCATTTATTTTGTTAGTTGTCACCTGTCAGGGGTTTGAACAAATGTCGAAAAAATAGTTCCAAAAATGTTACCTGGAATTGTCTTATTAGTCGCGACAAGTTGATTCCTTTTTAAAAAAGAGATGAAAAGCCTCAAAAGGATTTTGGCGTATTCGGAAGAAATTCTTTTTCCGAAAATACATCAGAACGATTTAAAATTCAAACAATTACTTAAAAAAAATAGTTGTAGATTTACTGCCTGAATTGTAATAAATTGTTAAACGAGGCGTGAAACGGCGTCGACAATATAACTATAAGCAACAAAGAATAAACGAAACGTAATCTTTACATCGATTTCAGAGTAATCTTTACCTGCAACAAAAATTAAGTTGACATGTTAAGATTCACCCAACACGTGGGAAATGGTTACCATGTCAACACGGAGAAAAATGGATGTTTAAACGTAACATCTAGATGTTCAGGGTTAACATATTTTATGTTTAACTACAGGACAGCAATCTAGATGTTCAAAGTTAGTATCTGTAGATATTAAAAAGTGAGATGTTAGTCTGTAACATCCAAAATGTTCAACCTGAAATATCCGAAATATTACATGTATGCGGTTATGTCAACTAACGGCTGTAAATATTTGAGGAATTTACTTATTTCTAAGCATTTAAGGAATTAATTGATAACTTATTTGTGAATTGGTAACTAAACTTTAATGTTCGTACATAAACGAAAAACAGATAAAGAATATGAAATGCAGATCAGATGATACATTCAGTCTATAGTTGAAGTTATTATGTCTAATATTTTTAATTCAAAATAAAAAATAAAAATTGGGTAAAGTAAGCTGAGAACGAATGATCTGTAATCTGCATTCAAAATTCTATTTATTCGAGGTTACTTAAACGCATATTTTATTATAAATTTACAATCACTTTGTCAAATTTTCAAATGCTTCAAATGTGTTCGAGTCAATATAACCTTAATCTTGAGAACATTGTTCCGTCATGTAAACAGACAAAAGTCATTATACAATTTTAATTAAGGATAGCAAATTTTGATTCTTTGAAAATGTTCAAAAATTGTAATATTCCATAATTGTAATATCGAAATTATATAGCTGTCAAAAATAGTGGTGAAAATCCAATGCGCATCCGCTTAGACGATTTTAACATCTGAATGTGTTTCAGTTTAAAATAATAGTATTTTTACGCCTAACATCTCAAAAAGATATGTAGATGTTTGGCATGAATATCTGCATGTTAGGCGGTACAATCTTACCCTTTGAACATCTACATTTAAACATACATTTTTCTCCGTGAACTCTGCCAAATCTTGTTTTGTTTCGATGCCAAAAAATTCAACCTTATCTACTTGAAAATTACCCGCAACAAAAATTTACTTCTGTTTTTTCTGTGAATTCATTGGTATTAGGTTCAGGTCGTGAGTAAATACAACTCCATCTAGTACAACGGCCCCCCTCCGATTATAAACCGAGCCAAGTGCTGCTTAACAAACGGACATAATTTGAAATTTTTATTTTAAATAATAATAATAAATAATAAATTTTGATTAATCCGCGCACTTTATTTATTTCAAAAGTTCAGACAAAAAACAAAAATTGTAAACATCTAGATTGAATAATTATAAATCCTCCAAATAGATGAAATTTGTGATGTGAATCATAAAAATTACAGAATTTCTAACTGTGAAATGTAAACCCTAAAACGTGCATAATTTTAAATTTTAAATTAAAAAAATTAGAAACTCTTCAATTCTACAAGTGAAACAATTGAAAATTCATGAATTTTGAATAGATAGAATTGCAAATTATTAAATTTGCAAGATTTATATTTTAAAGTTATGCACTTTGAAAATTTTTTTCAATAGTTCCATTTTGAAGATTTAAAATTCTTCAATTTTGAAGTACAACGGCCCCCCTCCGATTATAAACCGAGCCAAGTGCTGCTTAACAAATGGACATCATTTGAAATCTCTTAAATTTGGATTAATCCGCGCACTTTATTTATTTCAAAAGTTCAGACAAAAACAAAAATTGCAAACATCTAGATTGAATGATAAAATATTTGATAGTAAAATATAAATATTTGAAAAAACTGAATCATATATAACATATGCAACCAATACCGGAGGGTGGAAGGGAGCGTGCAATTTCAAAGTTCCCCTCGACAGCCAATCTGGCGCCAAGGGGTTAATAATGTAGTATATAACCATCTGAAGGGGGCACAAGTTATCAGTTAGGTTCGGTTACCCTGTTCTGCGCTCTAGGCCAGGTATAGTGCACGCAAGAAAATAACGATCCAATATCTCAAATTTGTCACTGATCCTCATTCGGAGTATGTAAATAAATAACTGCATATTATTAGACTAATGAATATGCATATTCCTCTTTATTTTCAGCAGGGTGTCTTCTTTAAAATATTTTTAAATCAATTTGTTGATTGAAACCCTGATAAAAATAAAAACATGAGTGTGAAAATCAAAATTAGGGATATTGAACGAGCTTTGAATATTTTTTTTTCACTTCATAGGAGCTTATTATTATATATTTGAAAATTAAAACTGGCAGAATGTATATTCTCAGAATGTATAAAAATGTTTTAATTGTTTTTTTATTTTTCTGTATGCGACAGTTGTGTCTATAATAATTTTACCTTTGTGAAAATATATTTTGAAAATAAAATACTGTAAATTAAAAAAAATTCATGAATGTGGAAATTGTAATTTTTTGTAAAAATATGTAAGTACTTCTAGAATGGTGTAAAAATGTGCGGATTCTAGAAAAAAGCTTTTAATTCCCAATTGAATTATTTTTGTTGTTTGCCATTGTTTTTTAAAAAACTGTTAAAAATTACAAAAATAATTTTATAACTAGACACTCCATGGTTCTGCTAAAACGCGGACTTTTTTATAAAATTGTTCAAGTATGAATCTAAATATTTACAAAAGTCACAATTTTATAATTGTTGTCCTTTATTGTAATTTATTGTATTTTATTCTGAAAATACATTTCCATAATGGATTTGAGCTAATTGCAAGTAATTTGCTATTTATGTAGTAACACTTTTCACTAACATGATTAGTAATTATTTTTAAACGAAACACTAATGAAAATGCTGGTAAGAAAAAGTTAAATACAATTGAAAATTAGTAGAAATATTTAATAAAGCCAATTAATGGCCCAAGTTTAATTAAATCAAATTTTAAGAAAAGATAATAAATTTTAAATAATTATAATTTTTCAATTATATTTAAAAAATGAAAAAAATATAATGTTAATGATGAAAATAACAAGAGTGAAGAGTTAAAAATAAAAAAAAAATGCTTCCTTCGAGCCGGATTTGAACCAGCGACCTATGGATGTCTATATCAAGTAACCAACTACAGTCCACCGCTCTACCAACTGAGCTATCGAAGGCTTGATGCCAAAGGCTGGGAAAACACATTTCAAGCCCCGAGCAAAGTGGTACGCTCAGGGTGTGCTCAACTGTAACAGTTACATAATCCAATCTCTTTATTGTATGATTTTGCATTGTGTAAAATATCTTTGGCATTACAGAAAGATCTTGCTACATTAAGCAGGACCTTGAAGAATTGAAAAATCCTAATGAAATTGAAATATGGAAGCTTGAATCGATATTTATTTCAATTTTTTTGCACGTGGTGACTTGAGAACCACGGTCGCCTGCAATGTCTGCTTGCGGTGGATCCGAATATTGTTGGTGGAGCGGCTGGTAGGGCATTGCAGGGTATGTGAGGGTATCACGATTGAGGTGGTTGTGAACCCCACAGTCATGTCATCAGCCAACCGTCATATATCGTATATCCATTCCATTATGAATTGTACTATATACATTTATTTTACACAGAGAAGTTAAAAAATATTTATTACTAAATTAAAATCTACGTTTCAATTTAAAGTACTATAAAATACAATTCATAATCATGAAATAAATATTAAAATAGCTACATCGGATTGCATACAACATTAATTTAATTTCAATTGTAATTGTAATTTTAATTTTACTTTTAGTTTTAATTTTAATTTATTGTAAATCATCAAAATTACAGAATTTTCATCTGTAAAACCTAAAACTTGCATAATTTTTAATTGTGAATTGGCAGAATTAAAAACTGTTAAATTTTTAAGATTTAAATTAAGGTTTTACAAATTTAAATTCTACAAAATTACATAATTTTTATCTGTGAAACCAAAAACTTGGATAATTTTTAATTGTGAATTGTCAAAATTAAAAACTGTTTAATTTTGAAGATTTAAAATTTAGAGTTCTACACATCTACGATTAAAAGCTTGTCAATTTTAAATATGTATGAATTCAAATTTCCTAAATTTTGATGGTTTTGAAAATCAGAAGGCAAGTTTTCAATTCTAAATCTTCCAAGATGAATACATTTCGAATATAAATCATCAAAATTAGAGAATTTTTAATCTTAAAACTGGAAACTTGAATAATCTTCAATTGTAAATCGTAAAAATTCAAAATTTTCAGTTTTTAAGATTTAAGATTCATATTTCTACAATTGTTAAATTTTTCAATGTTGAAAATATAGAATTGCAACTTATTCAATTTTCAAGATGCCTGAGTAAAAATTCTTTAATTGTGATGATTTTGAAGATCAAAGTTCAAGGGTTTTCAATTCCAAATCTTCCAAATTGATGAAATTTCCAATGTGAGTGATCAAAATTACCACATTTTTTATTGTAAAACTTAAAACTTTAAAATAAAATATTTTATTGTTCTAAAATTCTTAAATTTTGATGATATCGAAGATTAAAAGTCAAGTTTTCAATAAATTCTAAATCTATTTCGAATATACATCATCAAAATTAGAGAATCTTTAATTGTAAAACTTAAAACTTGTGTATTTTTTAATTTTGAATTGTTACCATCAAAAACTCTTCAATTTTTAAGATTCACAATTCATAGTTCGACAAATTCGAATTCACAATGAAAAACCTGTCAATTTTAAAGACGTATAAATAAAATTGTCTAAAACTTTGGTCAGTTTGAAAATCAAAAGTCAAGTTTTCAATTCCAAATCTTCCAAATTGAAGACATTTCGAATATAAATCACAAAAACGACAGAATTTTAAATTTTTAAACCTAAAACTGGCATATTTTTTAAACTGTTCCAATTGGAAATTTTTCTCTTTAAGAATATAGAATTGCAAATTATTCAAATTTCAAGATTTATAAATAAAAATTCTTAAATTTTGATGATTTTGAAGATCAAAAGTCAAAAGTTTTGAATTATAAATCCTCCAAATAGATTAAATTTGTGACGTTACTCATAAAAATTACAGCATTTCTAATTGTGAAATGTATAAACCTTAAAACTTGCATAATCTTAAATTTTAAATGAAAAAAAATTAGAAACTCTTCAATTCTACAAGTGAAACAATTAAAAATGCATGCATTTTGAATAGATAGAATTGCGAATTATTAAATTTTCAAGATTTATATTTTGTAGGTATGTACTTTGAACATTTTTTTCAATAGTTCCATTTTGAAGATTTGTAATACTTCAATTTTGAATATTTTCAATTGAAGTCTTTATTATTTATTAGAATAGAATTTTATGTAATTTTGAATGCTTGTTTTCGTATAGTTCAATTTTGAAGCTTTAAAATTAAAATTTCTTCAATTCTGTAGATTTTCAATTGCAAATTCTTCAATTGTGAACTATTTTCACAAAGTAACTGCAGCTGTAATCAGTTCCTTTCTTAAGAAACTTCTCCAACACTGTATCTAATTTTAAATGATCCTGAAACCTGAAGACAGATAAAGATAATTGTTATGTCGATCTAATATAATGAGAATTTGATATTGCAGTTCAAAAAAAGTCAAACTAACTTACACCAGCAAACTGTCAAACTGGGTGGTAAAAAGATATCGAGATACAAAAGCACGCGATATAAGTAAGCGGAAACATAGGAGCTTCAATTTGGACAAAGTGAATGAATGAATTTGCAGATTATTATTATTATTAATAATCGCTGGGGGACTGTACTGACCCCACAATAATAAATTTCTTTGGAGGTGTTTATATTCATTGATAGCTTCAGGGTCAGGTAAATTAAAAAAAAAAAATTATTTCGATACATAACGTTAAGCCTCAGCAGTGCATTTTATTAAATCTGTAAAAAATGACATACTTTCTTGTGGGGAAGACGCAATTTATAATTTGGGAATGTTATTTTTTTGGTCAATATAGTAATTGGAAAATTATTAAAAATGTGTTCATTCAAGCAAATATTATAATGTAATGTATTTTTTGCAATAATTAAAAATTATTTCTGTAAAAATAAAATGTTGATTTTTTCCTCTCAAGAAACTAATCTTTCCACTATTTCAAAGATTTATTACAAATTATCACAAGGTTAGTAATTATCAGCTTATTACACTACTTCAAATAAATGTAAAACAGTATTCTCCAACATACATCAAACGAGGATTTAGGTATATTTTAAAATAAATTTTAATTGGAAAAAAAAAAGATTTTTTTTTCATCAAATATACGTAGCTACAATTTTTGTAGGAATTTGTAAAAAATTCGTTAACTACAATATGTTTTTTGATAATTTGTATTTTTACGACAGTATGATTTAGGATAAATTTTACTCTTACAGAAATAATTTTTAATGATTACAGACAATTAATTACATTTAACTAGAAAATATGCCCGCTGCGGGCGCGCGGGTACGCTCTCGCGCTTCGCGCTCCTTTTCGTTCGTTTAATGCATACATTTCAACTACATTTTTTCAATTATCATAAATATTGTCACTCAAATCGAAAACTGTAATTTAAACCCCTGAGGAAATACAGTCATAAATTGGAACTGAAATTGTTTTTCCATTTGTTTTTAAAGAAGGTTCTCAAAGCACCTGCGGCTTTGAGGATTACATTCTCATTGTGACACTCGCGCTTCGCGCTTGATAATTAGGTTATAAAGTCAGTTCTCTTTGAAAAATGAAACGACGTAGACAAAATTGAACATCATATATGAAGTAGGTACGTTTTTCAATATAATGTTAATAAAAAACACAATTTTTTTTTTATGTACTAAATAGAAACATTAAGCCGTAGGCTTTGATTCCGTTCGTTCAAACTTAAGTTCTAAGACAACTCTACTATGATTAATTAATCTAAAACAATTTCAATTTGTATCTAATTGAAAAATTAAGTTTTTATACATTTAACATTAAGTTGAAATATACTAAAAATAATGCTTCAAACTCACTGATATCTTAAAAACAAAAATTGCATATTTTTGAAAATGATCTAACTTTTTGAATTTTAGTCTAATTGAAAAATTCAACTGGGATAGTTTCGAAATATATTTGACATGCAGTGAAACTTAAAAAAAATTCTTAATCCGTCAGAAAAATATATTTTTTTTATTTTTGGAAAATTTTCAAAAATTTGGAAAGTATATAACTTTTTAAATTTTTAGCGAAATTCCGAAAGGATAATTTGCAAGACTTTCTCTCATTAAAAAAAAAACTTGGACAAAAATTCCGGTTAATAAACGTAACCTTCATTTTAGGTCCCTTAAGAATTTTATCAAATGCTGACTCGATTGTACAAATCCTTCAAAAGTTAGCTTGACTACAACATCCAGGTAACCATACATACAGACATACATACAGACCTACACATAGACAGACACCGACAAAATTTTATGATTTTCTGACTGTGAGTGCCGGAACGTAATGAACCGTTAAAAACTAGAGATCGAAGATTTGGATTATTACATTGCACTCTCAGGAATGAGAATGTAAAAAGTAATATATTTTTTTTTAAATAATTTCGAACTGTGATATTAATCAAAGAAAAATATTTTCAAATTGTATATTGCATCCCTACAACAAATTATGTAATTTTTGATAGATTCAATATTCACTTTTTAAATGGGGAATAAGCGACCAAAGGATTATTGGTGCATTCGAGTGTAAACATTTCTATAGGAATGAAAAACTTAAAAATATTAACCACTTTATTCATGTACAGTAGTGAGCAGAATTGTCAGTCCACTAAAATAAATCGTATTAAAAACTTGCTACTCTTTTTTCGTGGATTTCTCAACAAGAAATTAGGTTGGAAAGATGGTTAAAAACCCATTAGAAAGCTTGTTAAGCATGTCAGAAAGAACGATCTATTTTTCATAATTTTCGATTCTCTACTTATTTTTATTTATTTTATTTTTTTGTTTGTCAGATTTTAATTATTTTCACTGAAAAAATTGAGATAATTTCAGATAATTTATTTCACATTGAAGACTTGGCAGTTCGAAAAATAAGTAATTGGTTCGTTTTTCAAATCTCTTTAACCACTAGTCTGTGAATTGAGATGTTTAAAGAAACCAAGAATGCTGCATTTTGGATTTCTCACGACATAATTTAATAAATAGAATTTGTTTATTTAAATCGAATAGTTATTTCAAAAAAGATTTCAAATATGTACATTATGTGGTATTTTCAATTTCGATAAAATTATTCCAATTTTTTCAATCGCGATATAAATCTGTAAATACGCGGTTTTTCCATTAACGCGGGCTTGAATAAACCTCCCTTATTCTGCTTTTAATTTTTTCTACTGAAGCCGAAGGCAAATCACAAATGTGCGCTTACTTCTCCAATATTCTTGATTTTTACCTATTGTACATGCGTTCGGCCCTGGAAAATCATTTTGTTTTGCTGAGGCATATTCTATGCGTGCGATTGCTATGAATGAAATTTCAATTAAAGCGGAACAACCATGCTAGTTCAACAAAAATTGTCAAGCCCATTATTGCAATTGCATTTCACGGGTTTTCACTAATTAAAATTTCAAAAAGTATTTTCTTTTGTTGACATTTTGTCTCCGATTAAAATTGATGTAATTTACAAATATGTAATCCGTGAGAAGCTTGGATGTATTATTTTTCGAAAATTTCTTATCAACATTATATCTCTAGCTTCACGTGCAGCCCATTTCATATTTTTGGGAAAAATACAGAGCACTAAATTTATACTGGGACCATGCATTACATAGATGAGCCTATTGTTTTTTTAACATAATAATTATTCTTCAAATTGTGGAGATCTGTATTTCCAATAAGTTTCATCCCATGAAAAATTGAGGAATCTGTATCAAAAGAAGGTCGAAAGAAAAAGAAAAAAAGTTTGTCAACTTTTGATTGATGATGGTATATATATATATATAGATATATATATATATCGTCTTACTCATAATAGATTCATCGCGTGTATCGATCACGCTAATTAGAAAAATTATGGCCCAAGATTTAAAACTGTGGGTTTGGCATTTGGTGAGTAGCACGACCTTAGAAGCCTGACATTATCGTGACTCAAAGGTTTCTCGTTATGGATGAATAACGGGAATTGAGAAACCCATTTTAAAATCTTTCACCGCGACCGCGTTCTATAAATAAAAACCGATGGTTAGGGGGTGAAGGTGTCCTGTGAATGCCCTTGATTTCAGCTACAAATTGAATGTAGGTCGCTCCTTCATTTATAAAATCAGCGAGAAACACACCTTCCTTCTGATCTCGAATCATCCACCCTAAAATTTTCCGTGCTAGTCGACATTACCAACCACAAAACTAATCCATTATCACGCGACAAAAGGGTTTGGTATGTACTACCAATGCATGGTCATCAATCTCATTTCTGCGACAGTTCTTTTTCTACTGTCGAAAAAATTGCGAACTAATAATTTATCGAGATAAGACAGGAAGTCGATTATTTTCAAAAAGTTGTATATGGTGAAAGCAAAATAATTTTTGGGCCGTTCAAAAACTACGTCACGTTATTTGGAACATTTTTTCCACCCCTCTCCTTCTTCCTTGCAGATTATTCACACAAAGCTTGAATCGTCCAGTAGTGTGACGTCACAAATACCAACACATCCCTCCCCCTTTAGGGCAAAATTTCTTCTTCGATTTTATGTGATAGACGCCTACAATAAAACATACAAACATAATATTTTAACAGATTTCACAGCACAAAAAGCTTTCAAAACAGGCGCAATAGGGCAGTTTTTCACGAAAATAGTGGAATTAGAGGAGAATAAATTCTTTCAAATAAAATTAATGTATAGTTACCATATTCAATGTAATATGAAACACTTCAGATTTCAAGTCAAAATATATAACATATTCAACAAAATAGTTAATTCAAAAATTATTATTCTGGAAGAAGTCGTATTTATTAGGTTCTATCCTAAATTTCTGAATTAAAAATGTTCCCAGACGTAAAACAAAGAAATTTTATTCTTCTTATAAACAAAATAGTTGAATTTTGCACACACAAAAAAATTAATTCTCTACCATAAAAGATGAATTGTCAACGAAAGAGTCGAGTTTTAAAGCTGAAAAATCCAATCTTTTAGAAAGTAGTTGACTTTCAAACTCGAAAAGATTTTATATGAACAGATAAATTAATTTTAGACCAAGCAGATGTATTCACAGAGAAATATTCAAACTTTTAAGCAAAGGAGACGAATTTTTACCCAAATAGTTGAATTTTCAATCTAAAAATACGAATTTTCAACCAAATAGTCAATTTAAAAAAATATTATCTTGAACCAAAAATAGTTGCATTTTTAACCAAATAGTCGAATTTTCAAGTCAAGAAGATGAATTTTTTGGAAGACAGTTGAATTCTCAACCAATAAATTTTGTACCACTGAAGTTGAATTTTCAATCAAAAAGGAAGAATTATCAAAAATGCAATTGAATTTTCGAACAAAAAGTTTTTAACAAAAAACAATAGAAAGAAAAAATGAGGAAAATTAAAATGGTTATGATAAGTTAAATAAAATAAGTTAAAATAAGTTTTAAATATAAATATATAGCAAGAAAAAATAGTTCAAGTTTCAATTAAATGATTAACTTTTCAACAAAATAGTTGAATTTCCGATCTACAAAGATGAATTTTCTACCAAACAGTTGCACTTTCAAGCAAAAAAGACAGACACTTGAATTTTCAATCCAGAAGGACGAATTTGTTATTCCAAGAGACGAATTTTCAAAAAAGCAATT
Source organism: Andricus quercusramuli (assembly GCA_932178445.1). Classification (NCBI taxonomy): domain Eukaryota; kingdom Metazoa; phylum Arthropoda; class Insecta; order Hymenoptera; family Cynipidae; genus Andricus; species Andricus quercusramuli. The sequence continues at coordinate 457,647 of CAKNXH010000245.1, forward strand.
AGATGTTTGACAGAATAATCCATTTTTTAACAATACAGTTGAATTTTTAACAAAATAATTAAATTTTCAATAAAATTTGAAGAAAAATTAACAAGAAGTTCAACTTTCAACAAAGTGCGGTTGAATTTTCAATTGAAACAAAAAATAATTTTCAACTCAAAATATAAGAGTTGATACTTCAACCAAGAAAACATTTTAATTTTAAATTAATAACAATCAAATGTAACCAAAAATATGAATTCCTAGCGGAGCTAGATATAAATTGTATTTATTAATACATACCAGTAGGCCTAAAAAAATAACATCTGGAACGAGAAGTGTAAAAGTTGATATTTCATCCAAAAAATGTTTCAATTTTAAATTTAAAACAGTTTAATTCAATCGAAAAAGACAATTTTCATCAAAATAGTTGAACCTTCAACCGAAACAGTTTAATTTTTAACCAAACAGTTGCATTTTTAACCAAGGAAGAGGAAATTTCCACCAAAGGGGTGGATTTTCAAACCAAAATGAATTTTTAACAAAGTAGTTCCACTTTCAATCAAGTAACTGAATTTTTAATCGAGAAGATTAATTTTCTACTAAGGAAACAAATTTGCAACAAAACACATAAATTAAGAACCAAATTGTTAAATGTTCAACTAAAAACTATTTATTTTCAACCAATAATATTGAATGGATAAACTTCCGGAAAAATTAATTTGAAAAAATAGAATGAATTTTTAACAAAATAGTTAAATGTTTAACTAAATAGAAAAATCTTTATGTAATAAAAGAGATGAATTTGAGGCAAACATAGTGAAATTAGAAATTTTCACCATAACCCTAACTTAAAAATATTTCAAATTCTCTATGAAACATTGTCATTAATGTGACTTTCTACAAAGTCTGATTTTGAAGATAACTTGTTATTAAGTCTGATTTTATTAATGACCTGTTATAAAGTCTGATTTTGGAAAACACTTATATAATGTCTGACTTTTAAATGACTTTCTACAAAGTCTGATGTTTACGACGACTCACTGGATAGTCTTTTTTTTAATGACTTGTTATAAAATCAGATTTTGAAAATGTCTTACTATGAAGTCTGACCTATTTTAAATTTTAACTTATTAAATAACCTTCTACAAAGTCTGATTGTGCGAATGGCATATTTGAAAGTCTATTTAATAATGAATTTTTATATAATATCTGATTTTTTAAATGTCTTGTTATAAAGCCTGATTTTGATAACAACTGATTATCAAGTCTGACCTATTATAAATTCAAATTTTTGTGAAAACTTTCTACAAAGTCTGTTTTTCAACTTACTTTCTAGAAAGTCTTATTAGAAAAACGACCTACTATTAAGTATGATTTTTTAATGGCTCGTTATAAAGTCTGATTTTAAAAATGATTTAATATGCAGTCTGATTTTTGAAATAACTTTCTACAAAGATTGATTCTATTATTCTGAAAACGACTTATTATAAAGTCTTTTTTTGAAATATGTCTTCTTATAAAATCTGATTTTTGAAATGACTTTCTACAAGTCAGATTTTGATAACAAAACAAAATGAAAACAAAAAACACTGATGCTATAAGAAATAAAAAAATAAGATATAAATGCATTGAGAGTATTGAAATTATTTTTCTATCGAATGAATTTGTTTCCGTCATGCCCACGAAGGGGTCGATGTCTGTTCTGATATACTTATGTAACAGTTTTACTTCGAGTCGTTCTGAAAGCAATGACTTGACAGGCAGACGAGGAACAAGATAATCTGACATTTGATCGTACTCGAGCATGACCTAAAAATTGTTGGACAAGTTGTAGTAGACGATACATACTTTGACTTTGACTTTTAGCAATTCTGAAACTTTTCCATTAAAGAGCATTACAGAGGAGGTGGACATCTTCTGCATCGTTCTTTGTATTACATACTATGCTCGAAACCAGAGAAATATATAATATTGAATTTTCTTGAAATAACTACACTGAAAGAAAATCAATAAGAAAGATTTGCATTTATTTAATTCCATTTCTTTGTACCAAGAAATTCTTCAGTTCAGTCATTTGAGTCCATATTGTATCCAAAGAAATATCTTTTTCGATTTACAGTAATATGCTTATTTGGGACAGCGATACTTAACTGTGAATTTAAAAAAAGAACTGATTGATCCGATTTGTATTTCTTATTGCTATTCGAAATACTTCAACATGCGTCTTTCAATTAATGTTAATGTCTTCCAATTACGAACAAATTTTTCCGTTCAGGGAATATTTTCTAGCTTCAACTTCATATTAAGTATGTACAATAAGTGGAAAAATTATTTGCGAGATAAAGAAGTACGTTCTTATTTTATAATTATAATTTTTTGTGTGTAATGACAACTTTTTCAGATAAACGCTTTATGATATTTTTTAAGTTCAAATAATAATTAGATCTGCTTCTCGAGTCTTACGATATGAAAATTATAATTTCACTTTTATTACTCTTGGTGGCAACGTTAATTAAATAAATAATTACCAGAATAAAAATTTAATTTCATGGATTAATTTTAATAAAACATTATTTGTTTTATTATTAAGATTATATGTTAAAGAAATAATTTTCATGTTGCGATCCAGATCCGGTTCTTTTTGGGAAAGATTCAGGGTTCGTTCCGAAAGCGGTTCCAAAACGGAATGATACTGCTACTCGTTCCGTTCCGGAACCAGCACGGAGAAAAATTAGTCTCCTAAAGTTACAGGATTTTCAGTTAAAATAGGGACAGCATAGCTTTTCTGTAATGCTCACCAAATTTTTTGCAGGGCTTACTGAATTTTCAGTAATTTTACAAATTCACGGATACTTTTTTCAAAATTTACAGACTTTTTGATTACATTTTACAATTTAAAGTGGTTCATTTGACAGAAAAGTTCAGTAAATATTACAGAAAATACCCGTAAATTCATCAAGTAACTGAACATTCTTTAAACTCTGTAGAAAATGCAGTAATCTTTACAGAAAATGTATGCTGTCCCTATTTTAACTGAAAATCCTGTAAGTTTAACACAGAATTTTTTTCTGCGTGAGTAAACCACACCTATATATATTCGTTCCAGATCCTACCGACCTCGTTCCGGGTTCGTTCCTAGCCGGAAAAACACCGGAACCAAAATTTCGCTGCGGAACAAATGTTGTGGTCAAAATTATAAAATTAAAAAAGCGACCTAAATTTTGGAAAAATTCAACAAATCAGCGAAATTCCATGAGAGTTGGTACCAATGATTGTTTCGAGTTTGAGAATACGAATTTGGAATTGAAATTCGAAAATTCAAAAAGTTGAATAAAATTTCTTTAATTTCAATAAATTGGTATTTTTTACAAAAGTCAGTACTAGGGGTTTTCTCTGAATTTTGAACCCAAATTTCTGTTCTGCAACTCGAAAAAAACCACCTGTTAATGAATGTAATGGAAATTTGATACAAAGTAAAGTAAAAATAATTCGCACGTGAGATATTATTGGAAAAAATACGCATAATAAATCTCTGTAATTAGGAAAATTATTCATCCAAACACAACCACTGTAAATATAAATTAATCCATGATTTTTAAGCCTGAGCTATAGTTCTAATGTTAAAAATTGAACTGTTTCTATTACAAAGCTCTAGCAGGTGACCAAATTTAAACGTCCGATTGAAACTTTATATACTATTATAAATTGTTTCAGTGTAAATTACTATATCTTCAACCCATCCAATTCGAAACACTATAATTAAGAAAAAAGAACAATTTTTCAATATTTAGCATTCACAGTAAATCTTAGAGATATTATTTATCTGAAGTTGGATGAAAAAGCTGCAAACAATTGAAAAGTGCTATTATCCGACGGCAGATAATTTTTATCAAGAGGCAGATAAAAATGATCTATCGTCGGATAATCATAGTTGTCGATTGTTTGCAACATTTTTATCCAACTTTAGATGAGTAATATCTATGGGATTTACTGTGTTATTATTTTAGCATTATTATTATTATTAAATTTTGTTTAAAAAATCCAGGGGCATGATTGTGTCAACTTTTCAATTTTCACTCATAACAGTTTAGGGGACACCGAAAATATTTGCTCTAAACTCGCCGAATTTCGGTGACCCTAGCCGCCCTTTCCAGTTTTCTTTAGGCTCACAGATGATAATTGTATATTGAATAAAGTCCTTTTATTATCTAATGTTTCTATGTAGATGCAGATTTGTCTTAAGGGTGGTAATCTTTTCGTGTTATGAATAAAAAAGTGCGTCACGAAACACGCGCTGTGAAAATTAAAAGGAAAAGATACGCTTTTCTTCTGTGCGTCATACAAGAGTATGGCTCGATTTCAGATTAGAATTAGTGCCGTCATCTTTCATTATAGGTTGACTGCGATATCCATCCCCTCGAGGATAAGGGTGGCAGTGCATATGATATGAAGGAATGAAATCTCTATGCTATGTGACAAATAAAATTATCGTCAAAATTGTATATTTCCTTTATCGAAATTAAAATATATCGTCTCTAAAATATTCTACTGATATTAATAAATATTACATAGTACAAATATCGCGCTACGCGCGTTCTTTGCACGTTTCTTCTTTCGATTGCCTATTTGCCAAATTAAAATCTATGCTTCATTTTGAAGCACTATAAAATATCAATAATAACCATAAATTAAAATAAATATTGATAAAATAGCTACATCGGCTCCAGTGCAATTTTAATTTAATTTTAATTTTCATCGGCTTTCAGTAACCTGCAACTTTCATTATAATGTAATATTTTATCCCAGCAGGAATTAGAAGCAAAGAAAAAAAAAGTTAATGTGGTATTTTAGATCGTAATAGAGATGTTCTTAAAAGACATTAAGAAATTATGAGTCATATTGATGTCTTCCATTTTCGACAGTGATCCATTTCGATGTTCACAATTAAAAATTCGCGAACTTGTTTTATTTTTTGTTCTTTTTAAAATATGTTTATTTTGAAGATTTGCAATTGGTATTCCTTCAATTTTTAGTTTATATAATTGAGAATGAAAATTGGATGGGTGACCGTTCGGGAATACTGCGTGCTGTTGGCCCGTCGTGGGTGCCCTCGCAGAAATTTTTTCGTGGCCCCGATGTGGCCAAATGGGGCCCAGGTCGGATCAGACTCGTGATGAAACGCACGGCCCAGTCTGGGCCAAACTTGTTAGCCCGATCGGTGTGCCGGGTCAGCGCCAAGTCGGTACCCTATCAGGTCCCGATTGAGTTATATTAAAAATTATGGGACATTTTTAATCTAAATAATTAATATTACACAAGATAAATTGAACTGTATTATTGATTAACTTGAAATTATGATAATACTTCAAGTTGTGTTGTACGTTTAGTCTCGACCTTTTATTTGTATTAAATCTTGAAGCAAGTCATGGAAATGAAGGTCAAAATAAAATATTCAATAATTATTTTTGAAACGTTTCGGTCACTGTTTTGGACCCTCATCAGTCAGAAAAACATTTATTAAGTCTGTAAAAAACATACAAATAATGTAGAAAGTATAATTATAAAACAAAATAAAAGAATTAAATTTCAAATTTCAAATAAAAGAAGGAGAAGGGTTGTCTCATAAAAGGAGGCCCTCAATTTTTAAATCCATATAAATCAAATAATATGATAACAGCGAAGAACGGAAGGTCAATAAGGAAAACAGAAAAACAAACATACCTGGTACAAGTTAAAAATCGAAGTCAAAGTAAAAATCCAAGTCAAAGTAAAAATCCATTGAGAAAGTTGAACATTTAACAATAAAAAAACATTAAGAGAAAACGAATAAATATATAAATAAATAAGGGCGAAAGCCCGACATCCTGTTTGGGACGAGTGACTGAGCAACTGAAGGAAATTACGAGAATTCAAACAAGAAAACAGAAAGTGATGAATGGGTCGATAAAGTAGATTATAACCTTAACGACATGGAAATCAAAATTTTAATTTTGTAAGAGGTTTGTAAACTTCAGGAAATAAATTATTTTCATATCTCAGATTGACTGTATTTGGTACTTTATTGATGAAAAAGTTTTCAACTATTTTTCTACGAGCTTTATTGTTCTCCAATGATAAAATTTCAAAATTATCCAAATCAAAGTTATGGCCGGTATCAATATGATGTTGAGTAAGAGCAGTATGAGCAACTTTATCTGGATGGGAAATAGAATATCTATGTTCACGGCTACGGGTTTCTATAGGTCAAGTTTTTCGTTGTTTGCGATTGCCATCCCAAACTTTGGCAGTGCTAAATATTGTGCTTATGTGAGAAAGTACTTCCTTCTCTGTGGCCTTGAATTTGGCACAAGCTACATCTAAAAATACAATGAAATTTTTGTTTTTGTAAAAAGCTTGAATATTATTTAAATTTAATTTGAATTATATAATGTATGAATGATAGGTACCTTGCAAGCATGAACAAAACTTGAACTCCTAGAAAACATATTTTCCCGGAATTTGTTTAACCGCAGTTATGGTTAAAACGACTTCTCTATTGAAAAATTTCTTTATAACAATTGTCAAAGATTTACGAAGTCCGGCGTCAATGCTCATAGATAAATCAAGTTCCTTTCTATAAATATTAAGAATAAAATATGGGAATGAATTTTTAGAAATGTAGGAAAAATGAGGAAATCATTATAATAAGGAATAATAGATGAATTTTGAACCAAAAAAATAAATTTGTGACAAAACAGTTTGACTTACACCAAAGTAGTTTTATTTCCAATCAAAAGGATAAATTTTCAAAATAATAAGTGATGAACATTTAACTGAAGTACTTGAATTTTCTACAAAAAAAAACGATTTCTCAACAAAATACATGAATTTTCAACGAAATAGTTGGATTTTTCACTAAAAAAGATAAATTGTCAATCAAAAAATCAATAGCTGAATTTTCAGTTAAAAAAATTATTTTTCAACCAAAGAAATAAATTTTCGACTAAAATGTTGGAATATTCAATTAGAATAGTTACATTTTCAGTTAAAACAAAAATACAAAAAAATAATAATTTGCAAAAAAATAAGTTACATTTTCAAACAAAGTGATAAATTTTCAACTAGAATAATGATCAACTGGAATAGTTGAATTTTAAACTAGAAAGATGAATTTTCAACTAAAATAATCAACAAAAAAGATGAATTTTGAAGTAAAATTATGGAATATTCAACTGCAATAGTTATATTTTCAGTTGAAAAAAATTAATTTTTAACCAATAAAGAAACAAATTTTCAACAAAATAATTCATTTTTCAATCAAAGAGATGAATTTTCAATTAAAATGAGTATTCAACCAAAGAAAATTAATTTTTAACGGAACAGTTTAATTTTTAATTAAGTAATTAAATTTTAATTACGAAAAAGATGAATTCTGAATATCCTGAATATTATTCTGAATATATCCTGAATATATTCTGAATATTCAGTAATTGAGAGTTCATCCAGAAAATATTTTACTTTTTAATCAAAAACAGTTGAATTAAACCAGAAAAGAATTTTCAACAAAATATATAAATTTTCAACCAGATACTTGAATGTTCAACTGAAAACTATCAATTTTCAACCAAAAATAGAATAGGTAAAGTTGCAGTTAAAAAAATAATTTCAAACAAAAAAAAAATGAAATTTCAACAAAATAGTTAAATACAGCAATATAAAACTATTTTTGCAAATGTAGAATCAGTCTTATTCCGTTTTTTATTGCAGGAAGATGAATCGTGGAAGAAAAATGTAGTAGTTGATGTTTCAACCTAAAAATATTTCAATTTGAAATCAAAAACAGTCGAATTTAACCAAAAAAAGAATTTTCAGGATGAGTTGATTGTTCTAATAAAAATATTTTTCAGTCAAGAGAGAGAGAGAGAGAAAATTGGAAACAAATTGTTAAATTTTCAAGCAAAAAGATGAATTTTCAAACAAAAAGATTAATTTTCTACCAAAAAGAAAGAATTTTCAACCAGACACTTCAATTTTCTAGCAGATACTTGAATTTTCAACTAAAAACGATCAATTCTCAACCAAAAATAAAATAGTCAAATTTTCAGTTAAGAAAATTAATTTCAAACAAAAAAAAAATGAATTTTCAACAAAATAGCACGCTCTCGAAAAAATTCCCTGACATTTTAGGATTTTCGAATTATACACAAATTCCCTGGAAATTCCAGGTTTCCCAGGCAGAGTAGACACACTGATAAGTATTACAATATTTCATTTTATTTTCTACATCTTTGATTTTAAATTTCCTGTAAAATAGAAATTGTGAACCAGAAAAAAGGCGCAGTAAATATATTTTTTTTAACTAACCTGCATGACCAACTTTTTGAATGTTAAATTCTGGCCACTCTTCCGGTGCAGTCGCATTCCTTTTTATTAAATCATATAAATGGTGAACGAATGGAATTATCCAACTGATATGGTTTCTTGACAAATACGACATAATTTTGAACTTTTTACTTTAAAAGGAGGGTTAACATTGACTTTTCAGTTACTCTATGAACATTCAATTGTCAATGACACTTCAAAAATTAAAATGTTCGAAGTAAATGAAATAAAGACTTTTTTTCGGCTGATACAAACAGCTTTTATAATTAAAATTTTCCATACAGAAGATTGATATATTTCATCTGATTTCTTCTTATGTGGTGAAATTTTGAAATAATTAAAATCAGGTGTATGAAGGTAAAATGAGGTTGTGTATCAGAAAAACATTTAATATTCTTACGTACCTTCGTAAAAATTGAGAAATATATCTGCCAATAGATTAAACTTAATTTCCTGCACTTGAATTTTGTTTATAATGAAGTTTATAATAAAGTGAACAATAGTACCACAACGCCACTCTCTGTTTCCCGTAACATGCAGTAGGTGGCGTTGCAAAATGGGCAATCCGGTGAGGCACGACTCTGGGCCATGAAATTAGCCCTATCCGGGCCAGATCATGCCAGCCCGATCGGGGCCAAATTGGTAATAGGGAAAATATATGGCGATTTCTGCGAGGGTGTGGTGGGCCCACACTGGTAGTAAATATCCACCTAGAAACACAACCCGAATCGGCTAGTGAGGCAGTGAACTTTCGAGTTCGAACTGCTGTCAATTTTTTTTTTATAATTGAAAATGTATTTTTGAATGTTTTTTGGATCGCTCAATTTTTAAGATTTAAAATTGAAAACACTTCGATGTGAAAAATTTATGAATAAAAATTCTTAAATTTTAAATTGCAAAACTTAAAATTTGCATATTTTTAAATTCTAAAATGTTGAAATTAAAAAATCTTACATTTAAAAGATTTGTAATTCAAAGTTATACATGTTCAAAGAGTGACAATTTAAAACCCTTGCATTTTAGAGGTGTATAAATAATAGTATATTATGCAGTAAAAGGGGGATAAACTGAACTTTTCACGTCGAGTGTGATGTGTGCAGTACGAATAGTCGCGTCACTAGGTCACGCGTCGGTCTGAAAATTGCTACTTTCATCCCTGTTTACAGGGGTAGAAGAGACTCTATGTATACCTGTGTTATGAAATAATTCTTAAAGTTTGATGATTTTTAAGTCAAAAGTCAAGTTTTCAATTCTAAATCTTCCAAATCCAAAAATTTGCGAATGTCAGTGATCAAATTTACATAAATTTTTAATAGTAAATCGACATAATTAAAAACACTTCGATCTTAATGATTTACATTTTAAAGATCTGAAATTTCGATCAGCTACACACATTTTTTTTTAATTCTTGTAGTTTAAAGACTTATAAATAAAAATTCCTAATATGTGATGATTTTGAAGATAAAATGTTAACAGTTTCAAATTCTTAATATTCCAAATTGATGAAATTTCAAATGTGAATCATCAAAATTACAGCCCGTGCAGAAATCGCCATATATATTACCGATTACCGACTAGGGCCTGATCCGATTTGTACTATCTGGTCCCGATAGGAAGAATTCTGTGGCCCTGACTCGTACCAGACCGGGCTATGTACTTTGACGTCATATAGCCTCTTCGCAGCGCCATTTTAACCCATATGCGCTAGATGTAATATAACCACGAACTTAACCTTAATTTTTATTTTCCTTCATGGTGTTGTGTTGCAAATATACTGGGAGTGATCGTCCGTATAATATACTCTTAACACATTAATAATAAATGCCAAAATTAAGGAGCACACCGCGAGTTCGCAAACATCGTGCCATCAGCAAAATTCCGTATTTACGCGATGAAAACGAAAGCAACGAAGGTAAGTCTTTTATGGTATTACATTTTTTTATGGTATTATTAAATTTTATGGCATATTTAATTGTATTGTACTGGATACAAGTTCTAACCTAAATATTCGATTTCCTCATTTTAGTCAAAAAATTATTATTGGATATTTCTTCGCTCGGTAGCGCTTTTTTGTAAAACATGTAGTTGCAATTTTGAGGTTATATTTTGAATTCTACTTTTGAAGTTATGCATGTTATCGCTCCAAGGGCGGCATAAGGGGTAATATTTGTGGATTTAAATGTGGAAATGTAATTTTGAGATCAGATTGTACTAATAATGCAAAACAGTTTCAGATGTTGATATTGATGGAGATGATGAGGAAGAAATTAATGGTGATGTGAATCGTGAAGAGGAAATGCTGTCCCACATAAGCAACGTCTTCTGAAATGCAAAAGACTGGGACGGTAAGGGACTGTACTTAAATTACGTAACAGCTCAAGGGGGGTGGGGGGGAGTCTAGACATTTTTTTACGATTTGTTACGGTAGGAAAATTCTTCTTTTTGGGTTAAAAATTCAACTATTTTTGTATAATATTAACCTTTTGTTTAAAATTCATATTTTGTTGCTGATAAGTCAACTGAAATATCTTTTGGATGAAAAATATTTTTTCTGAAAATTTGTCTTTTTAATTTAAGAATTTAGTAGAAATATTTCAACTGTTTTGTTGAAAATTCATCTTTCTCCAGAAAATTTACTATTTGTTTAAGATTTGTATTTTTCTGTAGAGAATTCTATTGAAATCCTTTTGGATGAAAATGCAACTCTTTTTTTTTTAATTTGTCTTTTTGATTAAAAAATTCACCTGTTTTAGTAGAATTTTCATTTTTCTCGAACAACGCAACTGTTTGGTTGAAATTTAACAATCTTGTTAAAAAGTGATACTTTTTGGTTAAAAATGCAGTTATTTTTTAAAAGTTTTTTTAATGCATCTATTTTAAAAGAAATATTTAATCTTTCTTGAATAAAAATGCAACTGTTCTGTTGAAAATTCATCTCTTTTTTGAAAATTTGTTTTTCTGATTCAAAAATTCACCTGCTTTAGCAGAAATTACATCTTTTTTGGATAACAATGCAACTCTTTGGTTTGAAATTCAACAATTTTGTTGAAAAGTCATACTTTTTGCTTAAGAATTCTGCTTTTTCGTTGAAAATTTAACTATTTTGTAGAAAATTTACTCTGTGGTTAAATTTAATATTTTGGTGTTGAGAAGAAAACTGAAATTTTTTCTGGATGAAAATTCAACTATTAAAAAAAATCTTTTTTTCAATTAATAATTCATCTGTTTTAAGAGAAATGTCATCTTTCTTGGATAAAAATGCAACTGTTTGGTTGAAAATAAAACTATTTTGGTAAAGTCATACTTTTGGTTGAAAATTCTGTTGTTTTGTTAAAAATTCTAATATTTCTTAGAAAATTTACTTTTTGTTTGAAATTTTTATTCTTCTGTAGAAAAGTCTATTGAAATCCTTTCGAATGAAAATTCAATTCTTTTTTTGAAAATTTGTCTTTTTGATTGAAATATTCCCCTGTTTTAGTAGAATTTTCATTTTTCTTGGACAAAAACGCAACTATTTGGTTGAAAATTCAACACTTTCTTAAAAATTTGTCTTTCTGATTTCAAAATTCACCTGCTTTAGCACAAATTACATCTTTTTGCTTCCTCATAGAGGAAGCTTTGTAATGGTGACATTTTTCAAATTTTTTAAATTCATTTAATTGAACCCTCCCTAATTTAAAAATGTCTAATACAATGTTCTAAGCAATTGTCCGGATGTGTGTGTGTGTGTGGATGTGTGGATGTATGGATGTGTGGATGTGTGGATGTGTGGATGTGTGGATGTCACGCTTTTTTGTGAACGCGATAACTAGAAAACGCTTGCAGATAAATTGATGAAATTTGGAGAGCTTATTTTCCTCACTAATATCTTGAAACTGACCGAAGGATTTCAAAAAATATTTAATGCATTTTTTTCTAGCACTCAATAATATTTTAAAAATCGGTTTTTCATAGCAAAACTTTTTTCATTCGCATAATTCAAAGTTGACGCAAGAATATAAAAGAGGCCTTGGTTCGGGACGAATCGATTGACCTATAATATTAATACATTTTATTGAAGAGTAGGGAAGTTATGGTAATTTATATATTTTGAAAATCGTTTTTTTATAGTAGAACTGTTTTCATTAACATAATTCAAAGTTGATGCAAGAACAGAAAATATGTGTTGATTCGAGATGAATCGATTGACCTATAATATTAAGACATTTTATTGGAGAGTATGGAAATTGTGAAATTGCATAATATTTGAAAACACGGTTTTTCATAGTAAAACTTCTTTTCAGTAACATAATTCAAAATTGATGCAAGAACGGAAAAAATCTCTTGATTCAAGGCAAATTGATTGATCTATAATAATAATAATACACTTTATTGAAGATTAGGGAATTTCTGCTCATTTATAATATCTGAATCATCAGGTTCAAACAGAAAAACTCTTTTCACCGACATAATTTAAAGTTGATGCATGAATAGAAAAGACTTTTTGATCATAAATTTTTAAATAGAGTAATATTATGACAAGTTTTGTGAAGAAATCGTAAAGCTGGGAAAGGGATAGGGTGCGACAGAACTTTTCCTTTCCCTTTTCCAGCTCAAAAAATTATTATTTCGAACCCAAGATTTGATTTGTCTGATTTGTCTTGTTATTTAAAACATTTTTGTATTATTCTGTAATTTTTCATTTTTGGTAAATTTCTATTTTTAAATTGAGCAAAATGAAGACTTCGGTTTGCCTATTATTGAAAAAATAACTAATGCTTCCTCTATGAGGAAGCAAATACATTTCACGAGCACTTTGCTTCCCGATAGCAAATGTATTTGCTTCCTC
>CAKNXH010000245.1:470917-538431 GCA_932178445.1 Andricus quercusramuli
ATTGAAAAAATAACTAATGCTTCCTCTATGAGGAAGCAAATACATTTGCTATCGGGAAGCAAAGTGCTCGTGAAATGAGCACCATATAATTATAAAGACAAACATAGTGGAAACACTCGAAATCGAATTCACAGCTAGTTTTGGATAAAAATGCAACTGTTAGTTTGAAAATTCTAAAATTTTGTTAAAAAGTCATACATTTTGGTTGAAAATTGTGTTGTTTTGTTGAAAATGTAATTGTTTTGTAGCAAATTTTCTTTTTGTTTAAAACTCATATTTTGGTGTTAAAAAATGAACTGAAAGCTTTTCTGGATGAAAATTAAACTTTTTTTTGTTTTAATAAAAAATTCATCTGTTTTAAGAGAAATTTCATCTTTTTTGTATAAAAATGCAACTGTTCGTTTGGAAATAAAACTATTCCGTTGAAAATTCATCCCTTTTGGTTGAAAAATTCGTCTTTTTGGATGGAAAATTCAATTTTGTTCGTGGAAACTTATTTTTTGTTAAAAAATTAATATTTTGATCTTGAAAAGTCAACTGGAATCATTTCTGGATGAAAATTCAACTATTTTTTGAAAAGTTTTTTTTTTTAATCCTAAAATCCTAATCCTAATCTTAAAAAATACGCTTTGGTAGAAATTTCTTTTTTTTATGAAAATACAACTTTTTGGTTAAAACCTATTCTTCTTTTCTTGAGTATTCAACTATTTTATTTAAAAGATTTGGTTGAATCACTTTTTGAAGAAATCATTTTTTTTAAGAATTATATTTTTAGTTGAAAATTCATCTCTTAGGTTAAAAATTTCATTATTTTGTTGAAAATTCAAGTATTTTGTTGAAAATTTTTATGGCAGAAAAGATATTTTTCTGTTCAAAATAAATTAATAAATTTCAAAAGTTTCAATTTGTATCTGAAATACTGTTTTATTCCGTTCATAAAAGATTCTATGTTGAAAGTATTTCAAGAATAAAATTCTGGTATTTGAATATTAATGATCAAGAAAAATGAAAAATTAGATAAGGAAAAATAAGGGAATTTTGTAAATGAAGTTCTCGAGCCACCTGCCTAATTCTAATAGCAATAACTATAGTAAAACATTCTCGGAAACTAAAATTTAGGTAAGGGGGGGGGGTAGAAATATTTTGTTACAGTTTGTTACAGGACGGGGGAGGGGGTCTCAATGAGGGCCTATAATCCGTTACGTAATTTAAGTACGGCCCCTATTCGGAAGCAGAGGTCCAAATAACCATTTTTCATTATTTTTAAGGTGTATTCAAAATAAAGCTCAATTCTATTAATTTGGCTTTTCATTTGATATTGTGTTAAAATTATTTTGAAGGGTATTAATTCCTTATGAAAAAGTAAATAATGTGGCTAGACTCGGGTAATTAATAGGGGCCAGACCGGGGACAGATCGGGCGTTTGATCGGGCCCCTAGACATGGCTCCAAGGCGGCCACGTGTTTCATGATGAGTCTGGCCCTGACTCGATTTCCCCATCAGGGCCCGATATGAACGAGTCTGGGCCCGGTCGGGGCCACGGCGAAATTTCTGCACGGGAGAATTTATCATGTTGAAACTCAACACTTGCACAATTTGCAATTGTAAACATTAAAACTTGCATTATTTTACATTGTAAATTTTCAAAATTAAAATCTCTTTTTTTCAAATATTTACAATTTTAAGTTCTAGGTACAATTGTGAGCATTAACAATTGAAAATTCTTTAATTTTAATTCTTCAGTTTTGAAAGTTTACAAATAAAAATGCTCAAATTGTGATGATTTTGATGATAAAAAGTCAAGAGTTTTCAATTCAAAATCTTCCAAATTGATGAAATTTCAAATGTAAAGCATCAAATTTACATCATATTGTAAAACCTAATACTTAAGTAATTATTAATTCTAAATTTTCAAAATTGAAAACTCTAATTTTAAAGAATTAGCATTTAAAATTCTGAAATTTTGACGAGTTACAATTGAAAATTCTACAGTTCTGAAAATATAGAATTGCAAATTATTCAATTTTCAAGAATTATCTTTTGAAGGTAAGTAATGCTGAATACATATATTTTTTCATGGTTCAATTTTGAAGATATACAATTGAAAAGTCTCTAATTTTAACGATTTGTAATTGGAAATTCTTCAATTTGGAACAATAAAAATGACAGCCTTGATTCATTTTTGGGAAATTCTTATAATTTTTTCAAATATGTAATATATGTTTCCGTATGAAAAGGAACGTTATAAAAACTTCAAGTGGAAAAAGAATGTTATGAGATGTAAAACTGACGTATACTAATTAACTGTCAAGCTGAGTAGTAGAAAAAAAATTAAGACACAAAAGCACATGATAAGCCCGTGCAAAATCTAAATGTGGGCCTGGTAAGACACATACCAGTTTTCCCTACTCCTGGTGTGGCCCTGGTCGGCCTAGCGAGAGGAAACATAGGAGCTTCAATGTGGAGAAAGTGAATGAATGAATTTGAAGAATATTATATATTATATATAGATATTTATTGGATTTTTTTCAGAAAAATAATAAAAATTCAAAATATTGAAATCATAAAATGGTTTCCTGTTTTATGTTTCGTACATGTCACGCGCAATCGAGCACTCGAAAGTCAAATTATATAGGTAATACAATTTTCCTAGAATGCACATTTTATTTTCTGCACGAGCTTAGTTATATAGTTGGATCATGGAAATCTTCTCGACGAGAAATTTAATTTAAAAACTTGTCTTATCCCGATTTTAAGAGCGACTCGTGAAGTTTTATTAAAAACACACTTATGTATAAATTCTATAAAAAATTCTTTGAACTTTGCTGATTGACTCAAGGTACTTTTATCATGAATACTTTAATGAAACTGACACTGTTAATGACACCTATTTTATAAGATAGTCACATCACATGCGCACAATGACACAATTGCGTCAATCACTTGAGCACACACACTTATTATGATTCACCTGACGTTATTATTTGATTCTAATCTAAAAACGTCTCGTGTTGTCAGTAGTTCTTGATACACCGTGAGAGAGATAAGTTTTTTAAAAAGATAATACATTTTTAACTTCTATGGATTCCATGACGTTTTTCTAATGTGAGTATATAAAATTTTAATTATGAAATTGGTGATTCCTCCATTGCTATGGTTCAGACAATTTGCGAAACTTTAAGTGAGAATCTACCCTAATCAAAATGTTTATTTCGCACAATAAAACACAATAATTTAATGTAAAAATTAATTCAGTTTTTTGTGTGACATTCGATTCGTTCAAATATTGAGAAAAGCTCTTTTCAAGGATTTGTCGTTGTTTTGTAGTGGCCACGACTGGATGTGATATAGAATTGTCAATAAATCTTTTGCTGTGGTCTGAAATCAATGAAACGGTTTATTACTGTACTATTATCAAATTATAGCTTTATTTATAGTGTAAATATTCCCATCAGTTAATAACAAGTAGAAGATAAATTGTTTTACTGTAATATTATTATTAATATTTATAATATTATTACGGTATTCTATGCACAAAAAAACGTTTCAGCACAAAATATTCAAAAAGATCTTTTTCTACACTAAGCTGACATACCTACGTTTCAGTATTCAATATTTTTTAAGCATATTTTCTGTGCATTGTAGAGTCCCTTGTGTAATATAAAATATATTTGTTTTGTGAATATTAAGAAGAAAAATCCGTCTAATCACTTGAATATCAAAAATTTTATATCGTATTATATAATGCAATTCAAAATAAGATCTATTCCAGCCTTTTTTTAAATATTAAGTTCAATTCTTAACAGTTCCAAATTATGTAATCATTCAGTCTACAATGAGTAGTTCTAAAATCTTTTACTTTGAAAATGTTCCATTTTAGACCTTCATTTTTAAGTATAGACATTCAATTCAAAGAATCTTAAAATGCAGCTTTGAAGACTTAAGCAATAAAAAATTAAAAGCTGTTTGATTAAAAAATTGTTGTTAGAAACCGTTCTTATTTGATCAACTGTAAATATAAATTATCTAGTAGTTTTGATCAAATTTGAACGTCCGATTGAAACTTTATAAACTATTTTAAATTGTTTCAGTTCAAAATATTATATTTTCAACCCATTCAATTTGAAATATTTCAATTAAGAAGAAATAACAATTCTTCAATATTTAGCATTATTTGACTATTCACTTAAAACAAGCAATTATAAAACAAATATTCAAAGTTAAACAATTAGAAAATTAATTATTTGAAATAGAAAGCCTTGAATCGTTAAAACTTCAGAGTGCCAAATTCCATCTTTGAACGTTAAAATCGTAATCGTTCCATTTACGTCTGAATTTCACAATTATCAGTTTAATAGGAACGGAAGAAATTTTGGTATTTAATTTTCCTTCTGAATTAGAAGAGGAACTTTTTTATTTTTCACATTTTTATTTGCGGGAAAATGTTGTATTCTTAACATTCATATTGCCTTTGAAACGACGAAACTTTGGTTTTTAATTTTTGTTGGATTGGCAGAGGGACATTTTATATTTTCAAGATTTTTATCGATTTGGAAAGGATGAAATTTTGGTTTTTCATATTTAATAAATTGGAATGATAATTATTTATTTTTACCATTTTTATTGAGTTGAAAAGGAGGAAATTTTGGCTATTTTTTCTAAATTGCAAGAGGTCCTTTTTTCTTTATGGAGTTCAAGGGAAAATTGTTTATTTCAAATATTTTTTCTGAATTGAAAGAGGGTAATTTTTTAAACGTTTCTATTGAGTTGGAAGGCCGGAAACTTGGCTTATCAACGTTTTCTGAATTGGAAGAAGGGCAACTTTTTTATTTTTAAGATTAATATTTTTAAAGCAGAAATCTTTGAACTGTTCAATTAATGAAAGTGATAAATTTTTGCGAAACGGGAAATGACCGAGAATTTTTACCCTCGATTAAAATGGTCATTCTCAATGAGTTTATTTAGAATCTGGGTCTTCCTCTAATACATAATACAAATGTAACGAAATATCAGGATGTTTACTTATTATTTATGTAACACCTAACAAGATCACGTTTCTGCACCTGTACAGAAAGGTATCACAAAATTGCACTATTGGATTTAACTAGGTGATACATGTTGTTAAAATAGTTCACTAACCGTCATCGCATATATATGTATACCCTCTAAGCATCTACTCTGGCATGGCACCCACTGACACCTAATTCTGAGATATTTAGTTGCTCAGATGTATTTCTGAATTTACGCAATTTTCCGATGACACTACTTAGCCAAATATATCACAGTAAATCCCAAAGGAATGCAAACGTTGCAAATAATTGGCAACTACATTGAAAAGTCGCAAATTATAGACAACAGTTGTCAATTGTTTGACAATTGATTTCAATTTTTTAGCCCAGCCCCTTTCTTTCCCTCTTGTCGCACGAATATTGTTCCAGTTAGCAATAAAAGGGCCATTTACATAGTATTAAGAATTCAATTTTAAGAAAAAATGGAACACATTTGATGTCAACAATAACTTATGAAAATACATTTATGCCAACGAATCATAGATTCTTAGGATTCGGAATTTCCTGACTAAAGTGAATCATGTTTGTGGGATTTTCCTAAGTTTTAAATTGATTCTTTTAACCGAATTAATTTTAAATCGCGTAGGCGATTTTTAATATTTTCAGTTTTTAAATTTACTTTTTTAAATTTAAAAAATTTAAAGCGCAGATTCATTGACTAACAAAAATGACCTATACCCTCGGTGAATACGACACATAATTTCTCAAGTTACTTTTCAATGCTGAACAGGAATTTGGCTTCTATTTGTTGCTATCAGGTCTCGTTTAATAGATATTTGCAATTGAAATTTTCAATAAAATATTGTTTAACCACTTTTTTTAAAGGGCGAAAAAGATTTTTCCGCCCTCATCGCAGATCATGTCGAAGCGGTTTTTCACACCGTTTGCGAATATCTTCTTACTTTAGCGAAATCTATAACGGTTTCTGACATATTCTAAAAAAACTGAAAAAAGTGCAAAAAATTTACCCAAATTTCAATGCACTGTGATTCAGGATATTCACTTTGTGGAAAAAACTGCAAGTAGATTTTTCGTTTTTTCATGAAGAATAATTATCTGAAAAAATTTTAATTCGAATTATCCGTTTCTGAGATATTTTGAAAAATGTGCATCAGATGTTCAATTGTGGAACATTGGACGATCACTCGCATTTCATTCGTTTCTGAATTCCATAAAGTTGTGAGAAATAAGACGATTAGTCACATTGTTACTTTTTTATGAATTTCATACACTTCTAAATCATAAGACGAACTCTCACATTGTCGTTTATTTCTGAATTTCGAGCAGTTATAAAACAAAAGACGATCAATCATATTGTTACTCGTTTATGAATTTCGTATAGCTCTGAATTATAAGACGATCAATAACATTGTTAATTGTTTATCAATTTCATACAGTTCTAAAATATAAGACGATCAATTAAATTGTTATTTGCTTATAAATTTAAAACAGTTCTCAAATATATAAGACGATCGATCTCATTGTTACTTGTTCACGATTTTCATACACTTCTAAAATATGAGACGATCAATCCCATTTTACTTGTTTATGAATTTCATACGATTAATCGTCTTATGTTTCAAAACTGCATGAAATTCAATAACAAATGACCATGTGAATGATCGTCTTATATTTCAGAACTGTATGAAATTCATAAACAAGTAACAATGTGATTAATCGTCTAATTTTTCACAACTGCATGAAGGGTAAACTTCTTTCAAGATATCTCGGAAACGGATAATTCGAATTAAAATTTTTCTTCCCATAATTATTCTTCAGGAAAAAACAAACAAATCTACCTGCAGTTTTTGTCAACAAAACAGATATATCTCGAATTACAGTGCATTAGTAAATTTTTCGCACTTTGTTCAGTACTTTTAGAATATTTCAGAAACCATTATAGATATAGCTAAAGTAAGACCATATTCGCAAAATGCGTTAAAAACGCTTCGACGTGACCTGCGGCGAGGGCCGTAAAATACTCTTCGTCCTTGAATAAAATAGTTAAATAATTTTTTGATTGAAAATTTTAATTGAAAATGTCTATTGAACCAGATTTGTGTTCAGCATTGAAAAGTACGAGGACATAGCTTATTTTTGTTGATCAGGGTTATCAAATAATGCTCTACATTTTTGTTAAAAGTGTGATATTTTTTAATCTAATATAGGTATTTATCTTTTTTTTCTGATTATGATATAAATTCTTATCCCCTTCCAAAATTCGTTAAAAAAATTTCAAAAAGTTCAAAGTTGACAGAATGGTTGCGGTTTTTCTCAAAATATTCTAAGCCAATTTATTCAAAATTCCACCATCTTTTTTTCTTGATTTTTTTCTAGATTCGTCCTAATCTAAAGAGTATATTTCATGATATTCTGTCCTGTATCCACGCCTTGCAGAGAAATTTTTGCCTGAAAAACGAAAATTCACGTTTTTTGCCAAAACGATACAAGATTCGAAAAAAGTCAAAGGAATATCCATGTCGAGTTATTTTTGAAATTTTTGGGAAAATATTTATAAAATCGATAATCTTCATTTTGTCTAACTTCATCATTTTTCCATCATAACTTATTAAATAAACAATTTTGTTCTTTTGACTTTTTTATATCTTGTGTCGCTTGGGCAAGCAAATATAAATTTTTTTTCAAACATACACAGATTCTCTCTTCAGACAAAAAATCCGAAAAAAATAATAAAATATTTTTTTTTGTCATTAAATGATGATGATTGGGAATTTTGGTTTTAGGAGTATTTTTAACATAATAATGATCTCATACTTCTAGACAATGCAGTCAATGTATACCAGTTGAAAAAAAATTATTACTTAGTCTCGAATATTGCCAAGCCACCGTTCAAAATTGAAGAATTTCAAATATTGTCAACCTTTAAAGTTTAATTATTTTAAAAGCTTTGAAAATTATGCTTTCTAATTTTAAACTTTCAAAATTATTAAATTCAATCCTAAAGCGTTAAAAACTGAACAGTTCCAAACTTGGTTTAAAAATTGAAGGATTCTTAACTTAGGATCTACATAAGTGAGAAGACATTTTTTTTAAATGTCAAACTACGTATATTAATAAACTGTCACATTGACATGACAGAAAATATCGGGAGTCAAAAAACACAAGAAAATCGAGCGGAATTATAGGAGCTCTAATGTGGACATAATGAATAAATGGTAGATTATTATATATAATTTTTAAACAAAAGCCGTGTCTAGGTTCACCGTAACTCGGTGAACGTAGCACAAATATTTTCGGTGAGCCTGGACACTTCGAAAAAAAAATAATTTCAGTATATAAAACGCACAAACAATGAAAAGAGATTATTATCCATCCACTAGTTATCGAGAAGGTAATTCACTGGATTTTTTTTACCCTCGTTTTTACCTACATTTGCGCAATTTACGTTTCACAGCGATGGGAATTGAAATTTATAGTATTTTGTTCCCAAACAGAATTGACCGATGCGATGGTCTGAATTGCACGTGAACCCAATCCCTGCTCTGATTTACAGCACATTCGTGTGTCAGCAGGAAGAAAATTGATCTGGCTTCACATTGTATACATATATGTATACGCATACCCTCTAGTCTCTACGATAATCTCTTTAGGATAGGTCGCTTCATATAGGCGCCAAATCCCTCACGCTTACAACTGTACTTTTGTTTCTTCTTTTCAGACGAGTATCGATCGCTGAGTCTGCACAGCAAGATTTCTGATTGTCCAACGTGAGTAGACAATTAGACATCATAATATTTATTATTTTTATTTCAAGTGTATGCAAATATTTGCAAGCGATTTCTTGCTCGGCAAATAATTGCATTTCTTTCAATCATATAGCTTCTTAGCAAGAAAAAAAAATTTCTTTGGTATTGCATGAAATGAGATAAGAATACATATTTTTAGAAACTTGAAGCAATGAATAACGTTATAGAGAAAAGAAACATTTTTTATGTTTCTGATTTTTAAAGTAAAAATTACTTCAAGTCTATTTGGTCGCATGCAAATAGATGTGACTTTATTAAGATACATTGCTATGCACCAATCAGACCACTTTCGCCGCCATGTTACTTTTTTTTAATTTCGACCAAACAGGTTTCGTGGGCATCAACTAAAAATGAGAATTCGAAAATCGCAAAATAAAAGCTGAATCAAGCGGAGTTATTTTATTATTGTGTTATATCACAATCACCCCCTGTTCAGAAAAGACTCACTTATTGTCTGCCATCGCGAATACTGGGTATGCCAAATGCATTGCTGTCCTTATAAAAATCATTATTTCTGAATTCCATACAGTTGTGAGAAATAAGATGATTAGTCACATTAATGGATAAAGTAATGGAAAAGTAAATTATACTAAAAAAATCTACGTAAAGCTATTTCGTTGAGATTACATATAGCAACTCAAAAAGTATAGGCAAATGAGAAATCTGTGAAATAAGCCAGCTTACTGCTGTTTTACGATTGAAAAATATAATTGAATAATGTTAAGTCAATAATATTAAAGCTTACAGTATGATCTGAAGCTATGGTATGGGGGAAAAAAGGGATTTTTAAGCCTGTGACAAGATTATTCGGTAAACAGAAATTTCGATCTGTAATCTGCAAATCAAACGAGATTTTAATAACGTTGATATTACAAATTCCTTTTTGATAGCGAAAAAGTAAAAGTAAAAATGGACATTTTTTTCGCTTTTTGGTATTCGTTTACTTTTTGCACGTAACTTAATGAAGAGCCTTTGTTTTTCCCGATAAGAAATTCAAAAAACGAAATTCTGTAATACTTTGTTTTTAAAACTCGTTAACGATGATTTTTATTGTAACAGCAAGGCATTTTAAATACTCAGTATTCGCGGTAGCAGAAAAATTAGTGAATCTTTTCTGAACAGGTAGTGATTGCGAAATAACCTAATATAAATCTACCATTCATTCATTCTGCATGCATCGAAGCGCCTATGTTTCCGCTCGCTTTTCGCGTGTTTTTTGTTTCGTGACTTTTTTTCATCATGTCAATGGGACAATTTATTAGTATACGTCAGTTTAACATCTTATCAAATTTTCTTTCCTCTTGAATCAACGTGAAGTTCTTCACCTTGCATTTTAATGTTTTCTCATTAATTTTCAAGTTATTAATTTGGCACTCAGAGAAAAGATTAAGTTGATTCAACAAAACAGTTTGTTCAACCTAATCTGTTTGTTGAAACTGAAAAATTTGGTCAGCGCAAGTAAACCTTTGGTTATTTTTAAGAAACTCAACGAATTAATTTGGTCAGTTCAAAGAAATTATTTATTTGAGCAAGTTTAGTTGATTCAAGCAAATAAATGTGTTGAGCGGAACATATTACTTAATAGAAAATGAGTTGGTTGAAGTATCGAAATAATTTTGTTTATTCTACCAAATAGTTTCATTACCTACACTAAACATTCCGAAACAGATTATGTTAGCCGACTCTGGTGACCAGTTTGCGTGTCGAAAAGTTTCTCATCGTACGTCGTTTCGCGAATTAGTGAAAAAATGAATAATACAAAAAAATGGACACTATAACAAAAAAATGGACACTATAACAATGTCAAAGTTATTTAAAAACTGGTGTCTGAAACAGTATATAGCACATTTTGAACCTAATTGCAACCTTTTAATAATTAAATCATAAAAATCATGATGCACAATTTGAAAATTAATTATTTTTGACGTCTTAGTTTCAAGATCCTAATTTAAGAATCCTTCAGTTTTTGAATAAAGTTTTTGGAATTTAAAAATTTTTTAAGCTGCAAGATTGAATTTATTACCTTTAAAAGTTTCCAATTAGAAGGCATATGATTTTCAAAGTTTTTAAAATATTTAAACTTTGTAGGTTCACAATACTTAAAATTCTTCAATTCTGAATGGTGAAAATGGCAGCATTTTTTTACAGAAATCACATGTTTTATTAACCCTTCAAGAACAACGTGGTTGGCTTTCCGCTTTGAGTACCTTCTCTTTCAGTATCACTTTAGCCCCTGCTACGCTGGAGGTAAGAAAAAAAATTGTTTCTTTCTTTTATTTAATAACAAAAGTGGAAAAAAAGAAATTTTTTTTTTTTTTTATTACCGGGTTTTGAGAAATATTTGGATTATATCCAAAATGCCAATAATCAATGAAGGAACTATCCAGGAAAGTTTTCCAATAGCTTATCAATTATTTAAAAATGTATTGAATTTGTTATAAACAAATAAGTGAGTGAAAACGGATTCATGGGGATTGACAGTGATTCGTCAATTGATCCGCACTAAATATGAATCATTCAAAGTTAGAAACCGAATTTTAACTAAATTCATGAAGGACAATAAATAATTTGTTATTTAATAAACAAATTTTATAAACAATTGGCCATGTCAGGTATTTATGATGTAATAAATAAAGTTTTTTCTGCTGAATCCGACAAAAATTATAGAGAAATATCACTCACTTATCAGATTTAGTCATTCAATAACAGTTGATGATTGTTTAAACAAATTTAATTAACAAATGCACCGTTTGGCTATTTTCAGAGGTAGAAACTTGATACTTTCAACGTAATCAAGTGTAAATGACTAATTTTTAAACCTTCTGGGAGTTTACATCACAATAAACAATTTTAATTGTTAACAACAATTCTATAAACAAATTTTTATCGTCTTAGGCATTTTTTGAGATAAAATTGCGTTTCTACGATGTTATTAGCAGCTTATTTTTCACCAACCACTCTTCGCTATCAATCGATAACAATTGATAATTGTTTAAACATAATTAATTAACAAATGCACTGTTTGGCTATTTTTAGAGGTAGAAATTGTTTTTCACAACGTAATGAAGTGTAAATGACTAATTTTTTATCCTCTAGGGAGGAACAATTTAAAAAATTTTATCAATCAACTACTATAATTGTTAAATACAATTTATTTTGGCATCTTAGGCATTTTCTGCTAAAAAATGACCAAGTTGACAGAAGTCTGTTCATATAATTATTGTTAACAATTGAAATTCTTGATTGCTATGCAGACTCATTAAAAATTTAAAAATTAGTCATTTACATATTATCACGTTGAAAAACTCAAGTTTCTACCTCTAAAATAGCCAAACAGTGCATTTGTTAATTAATCATGTTTAAACAATTAGCAATTGTTATCAATTGATAGCAAAGAGTGATTGGTAAATAATGAGCAGCTAATAACAGCAGAGAAACGCAATTTTATCTCCAAAAATGCCCAAGACGATAAAAATGTGTTTATATAATTGTTGTTAACAATTAAAATTGTTTATTGTTATAAAAACTCCCTAAAATTTTGGAAATTAGTCATTTACACTTGATTACGTTGAAAGTATCAAGTTTCTACCTCTGAAAATAGCCAAACGGTGCATTTGTTAATTAAATTTGTTTAAACAATCATCAATTGTTATTGAATGACTAAATTTGATAAGTGAGTGATATTCCTCTATAATTTTAGTCGTATTCAGTAGAAAAAACTTGATTTATTTCATCATAAATACCTGATATAGCTAATATTGTTTACAAAATTTGTTTATAAAATAACAAATTATTTATTGTCCTCATTGAATTTAGTTGAAAATTGATTTCTGACTTTAAATGATTCATATTTAGTGCGAATCAATTGAAGAATCACTGTCAATCCCCATGAATCCCTTTTAACTCACTTACTTGTTCATAACAAATTTAATAAATTGTTAAACGATTGCTAAGCTATTTGACAACTTTCCTTAATTATTGGCTACATTGATTCTAGGTATTTGGGATTGAATCCAAGTATTTCTCGAAACCCGGAAATGCGCCATTAAAAATTTAAACGCAAAAAAAACAGAGGGGGGTGTGCATACACCCCACGTTGCTCTATACGTCCCACGATTCCACGTTGTCCTCGAAGGGTTAAATATATATCTATCCAATCACTATAAATGTCACTTGATGCTGCATGATAAAATACTTACTAATAATATATTTATCATCTTGAAGATGTCTACAAGTTTGAAATAAAAATTTTGAACGCGCAATTTTAAAACAGTTCAATTTTTAAGGCCTTGAAACTAAAGTATTTTGCTTCAAAAGCTTAAATTCGAAAATATTTGATATGAAATTTCCTAATTTTTGAAGATTTCCAATTTTACATTATTGTAGTTTCAAATTCTAATAATAAAAATGTCAGTACAATTTTACTATTAAATATTACAAAATTTCATATTGAAAGCCTTGATGGTCAGTTTTCAATTTAATAATTGTGGATTTAAATATTCTGAATTACTTGGTTTTAATTTCAGTCAGCTCTAAATTTAATAATTTTAGATTTAAATATTCTAAATTGTTTGGTTACAATTTTAAACTTACAATATTGTTTCGGTTTTAAAATTCTTCGAAATCGTAGAATATCAAATCAGAAGACTGGATTAGACTGCATAATTTTCAGTTTGCAGGATTTGTAATTAAACGATTGTGAATTAAATGTCTCCAGAATAAATGGAAAACTAGCTGTGACTTCGATCTCGAGTGTTTCCACTTTGTTTGTATTTATAATTATATGGTGCTCATTTCACGAGGACATTGCTTCCCGTTAGCAAATGTTATTTGCTTCCTCATAGAGGAAGCATTAGTTTTTTTTCAATAATAGATAAGCCAAAGTTTTCATTTTGATCAATTTAAAAATAGAAATTAAAAAAAATATACAAAATTACAAAATAATACAAAAATCTTTTTAGTACAAGGACACATCAGACAAATCAAATTTTGTATTCGAAATGATAATTTTTCGAGCTGGAAAAGAGAAGGGAAAAGTTCTGTCGCACCCTATCCCTTTCCCAGCTTTATGATTTCTTTACAAAAATTGTCAGAATTATTTTATTTGAAAATTTATGACCAAAAAGTCTTTTCTATTCATGCGTCAACTTTGAATTATGTCAATGGAAAAAGTTCGGTTTGGTTAAATTTTCAAAGTTCTATAGTAAAAATGTTTACATTTTCAATTTTTCCCATTACAAATTACTTTTTATTTTGAGAGTTTTTTTGGAATAATTAAATTTTAAAGGTCTATAATTAAAAATTTCTCAATTCTGAACGGTGGAAATAACGGTGAATTTATTTTCTGATCTCAGAATAATTAGCGTAATCTTAATTTCGATAAATTTGTCTTATTTGGTGTTGTGAATGGCTTTAGGATTCAGAAATGGAATGCTAAATTTTTTACAAGTGTTTAATTAGTATTTTTTATGTGATAACAATGCAAAATTCTAGAATTTGAGAAATTTTTACTTGGAAATATTCAATTCAGTTTTTATTTCAAATTATCAAAATTTTATCGCTTTTTATTGAAAATTATTAAATTATGTAAATTCCAAATTTTCATATTTTAAATGTGCAATTTTGAACTAATTTTAATTCTCATTCGAAAATATTGAATTTATTTCGTTTTTAAAAATCCTTTTTTTTATTATTCAATTTTGAATTAATTTTAATTCTAATTTGAAAATATTGAATTTATATCATTTTGAAATTATCCCATTTTTGACACTTTAATCTGAAATCATTCAATTGCAAGATTCTTCAATTGAAAATAAAATTGTTTAATTTAAACACTTCGAATTAAAAGTGATACCATTTCTCTATTTTAAGAACTTTCGATTTTATTTTATTTTTATTTTACCTGATGTAAAATTCTTTGATGTAGACGGTTCTAATTTTTTTTTAAATCGTTTAATGCATGTATTTTTTTAAATTTTTTTCAAAATTTCATAATTTGTAATTATTAATCATTATGCGTCAAAAACTATGATTTAAGAATTTGTTTAATAATGGATTTTTAAATCGTTTATATTTTGTATGTTATGAAATAAAAATCCAGAGTCTTGAACGCGCACGTGTTGTTACTGCTAGTTAAAAATAAAAACAAAGAATGAAAGTGGAGATCAGCGAATTTCCCAAAGAATTTAGTTTATTAGCCAAGAACGAGGAGTTAAAAACTCGTGAAGTCAGGCGAACACCTTCGCTGAAGTCACTGAATTAATTTGAAGTCAGTGTACACGCCATCGGTCGAGTTGTGATGGTGGATAAAGATCGGAACAAAATTTATATTAGTTTACCGCAAAATATAGAAACTCGTCAAGAAAGTGCGGAAGCAGTCTCACTTTAATAATTTTTAATCTCATGATGATTTCTGTCAATTAATGAATCAATTTTAATTCTGTTAAAGCGGGTAGAAACTCAAGGCAGGTTAATCCTATTCGATCCTATTTAATTAATGCTGTGAGGTGAAGAAGGATGTTGGAGATAATAATGCATGAAAGCCATTCGGAGACATTATACATTCAGATACATTTTTAAAAGCAATGGCTCAATATTTAAACTTTATTTACAAGAAAAAACATGTTTCTTAGTCAATATAACAAATTTGTCCTTCTTGCAATGTGTTAATCAGTTACTAAAGAATCAAAATATCTTTTCATCTCATTTTATGCAACATCCCTAATATAAGAGCTTCGTATTTTTTTTTTTAATCAGAAGCAATGTAATTTTCAAAGATTTGGATTAAATTCAAAATTTCATAAAAATATATCATTGGACGTATTAAACATAATCATTTCATTGATTTAAAAAATTCTAATATTATTAAATGTTCCATAATTCTGTGACGTAAGTGCTAAGAGGTTCTCCTTGTTACGCATATTTAGAATGTGTTTTATCAGTCACACTTCACCTTTGTGTATAAGGCGCACGAGAAATTTATGCAAATGTAGTCGAATTTCTGCACACTATGCAGTGTAACCCCACCTCCGAGAGAACCCGTAAAAAAGGTTCGGTCAAAGGACTCAATATAAGATTACCATCGAGTAACAAAAAAGTTTATCTATAATTGACAATTCGTCTAGACTCGGATAGGCACGTGTTCAAAAGATTCGTATGAAAGGAGAAGAATGATCACGTACTTTAATACAAGGTCAGTGGTTAAGGGTAAAAATTCGTACTCAAAGGTCGTGATCAGAGGTCAGGGATCATATGTTGGAGACAATACTTCAGTGGTCAAATGTACAGGGTCAGAATTAAGGGGTCAAATAATAAGGACAAAATTTCGAAAGTCAAGTGTATTAAGGTCAGAGGTCAGTTAGGGGTGAAATTTCATTCTTTCTACTTTTTTGCAGATTTCTTAGATGGTCTTAAGATCGCATAAGAAGAAAATTGCGCGTTTCCGGAAGAGGGCAATTCGTGGACCTTTTTCGTGTGCTCCACTTCCAGATCAGAAAAGCTCTCACGTGAAGTATTTACTGACGTATTGAAAAGAAAAGAGCTAAGCCGTCTCGACTGACGAGACTCTATTTGAGTGCCTTTTATCATTTTTTGTTCTTAAATGGTAGATGTGGGACTTTCGTATTTTTTGTGCCTCGAAAAGAAAAGATCTATAGCCATTTCGAAACGCGGATTGTAAGTGATTGAAAAATTATTCACTCTTAGTAAAAGTTTCGAAGAAATTAAAGAATACATCTGATTTCTCTGGGGAAAATACACTCTTGTTAAAAGTTACATAAGTCATTAAAAACAGAATGAATTTAACAAGAAGAGCAATCATGTTACTGAGCATAGGTAAAATCAATAAAGGTCAAACTATACTGAAGCCTTGATTCTGGTCAACTAATTGACTGCATCGGGACTTTATCCATGCTTAACTTGTAACCCTTTTTAATTCTCGTAGACGTTTGAGACAAACAAAGCAGGTGCTTCTTTCCTATTAGAACTTTGGATTCATGACTTAATTCATATAGTTAATTATCATTGCAGATGTTCAGTTATTTTTAGTCCCCCAAGTTTACCTTTGGTCTTACAATTAATGAAAACGACTCTCGCGTCCTAATAAATTAGAGGCCTGGCTTACTTGATAGCAAGTCGTATTCAAATTCAAGATACCATACTGTAAAAGGGTTATCATCGTAACTTTTGCATTATCTTCTAGGTCAGAACTTAAAAAGAACCAACAATACTGATGATAAAATGTTTTTCGAAATATATAATATATAATTATTTTATATATATATTTTATTATATTATTATATAATATATAATATGTTATACCTGCATCTGAGATTGTTCAATGGTTCTTAACAGCTTAACGGCCACGGAGACGTGCTAATTTTGCCTTTACGAGGACCTCTTATCAGAATTCCTTTTTCCTTTGAGAAAACAGGGACTAATTGGTGATTTCTGTTTAATACAGAAAAATAATTAAATAATCAAACAAAGAAATCGTGTCTTCTCAAAGTATGATTGAAATAGGTTCTCTCTAAACCTTAATTAGTTTAATTTGATGCCTTGCTTCGCCAATTACCTAATAAAAATCAACTGCCAGTCAAATTTAACTAATTGTTAATGAAAAAAGTTTTCGAAACATTGGTGGAAACAATGTCACTAATTCAAGAGCCAAATAACATAACCTAGAACTGAAATTAAACTGAACATTTTTTAAACACTTTTCACTAATAATTGGTTAAACACTATAAATTGAGAAAGTGACTAACATGTTGCTTTTCAATTAGTAATTTTTAGCTAATTGAGAATTATACAGTTCTAAATATTTTCCCTTGCGGTCGAAGCAGCGTATCTTCACCGTATCATGCAAGAAAAACTCATTACAAAAGAAAGATGAACATTTCACGTGTTGAAATTCGGATTCTACGTGAAATTTTACGTTAAAAGGTCACGGAGTAATCGCAATCGTTTTTTTTGCAACATTAAAAACTTTGAAAAAATATAATACTTATCGATAACGTCGGCTGAAGGCGACTTCAAACGCATCGTCGTTCAGTAGCAGTTAACTGCAGCCTATTAAGTTCTGAATGGCAATTCATTGCTTTGTATGAAGAGTTTACTTACTTTTAACTTTATGTGAATGAATAGTATGAGGCTGCTATTCTTATATGAAATTTTTATTCTTACATAATTAGTTCCACACAGGCAGAAAGTAGTGGAAAGCCATTAGTAAATGGCTTTGATCTTTAATTTTCATATTTAAATGACTTTTTGTAACGTATGCACGGAATTTTCACTCTTCGAGGCATATATAGCGTGCATAATGTGATCAATTTTGAAACCGTGGTAAAAAGCATTTATGAATATTTTGTATGGGTGCTGCGCTTGCGCACATTAAACAAGACTACCATTCCTAGCTGTTGCGCTTGCGCATTTCAATTCAAAATTACTCTTTGGGACTGCCGCAATCATAACCTCACTGCTGACATTATGAATTGATACGACAGACTGGTTGTGAGATGTGAATAGTGATAAATGACTGTAAATTATCGAAATGTTCCTAATCTTTCGGCAATTTTTGGATACCTTAAATTTTCTATCATTCCCGATAATTTATCAATTTTCCAGGGATTTCCGGAAATTTTTGAAATTATTTTATTTTTTCTCGAAAAGCTTTATATAACTTGAACTTCAGGAAATTTTCGGTAATTTATGAATGACCAAATGTACAGAAAATAGCTTCTAGTAAAAATGTCAAAAGGTTAGGACATGTTTCCTACGTTTATTATGAATATATAAATCCGATCCGAATATTTAGAACAAAAAATCTTCCGTGATTTTGATTTTCAGGAAATGTCGATTTGTTTGCTTGAATCTTTAAGGGATGTTTAAACAAAAAATCTCCCGTGGATTTGCCTTTCCCTACGCGGGTCTGTTTCCGAAATTTATTGTAAAGTTATTTTCGACCCTAGTACTTTAATAAAAAATGTCCTGTGATTTTGGTTGATGTTTAAATAACTCTTAAAATAAGTTAAAACACTTTCATTGTTAGCGTAAACTTCCTTGCACTTAATTCGCAGTGACTTGCGACCCTAATAGTTTAATGAAAAAATGTTGTGTAGTTTTATTCATTATCATTTTATCTTTCTTACTTGAATCTTTAAGGGATGTCAAAACAATCCAGAAAACAATATCAACTACCTTTTCTGCTAGCGGATGGTTCCCACATTTATTTTTGAGAGCTTTCCGACCCCTATAGCTTAATCGCAAAATCTCCTGTGGCTTTGATTGTTGGGAAATGTCGTTTTTATTGCTTGAATATTTAAGGGACGATAAAACAACCCTTAAAATATATTCAAACATTTCTCCTGACAGGGAACACTTCGTGCACTCATTTTGAAGTGATTTTCGACATCAATAGTTTAATAAAAAAATCTCCCGTTGTTTCGATTTCTAGAAAATGTTGCTTCCCTTTCAACAACCCTTAAGCTATGTTAAAACAACCCTCAAGATCAATTCGAGCGATTTTTCTGGCAGGCGACGCTTC
The DNA here is from genome assembly GCA_932178445.1 of Andricus quercusramuli. NCBI lineage: Eukaryota > Metazoa > Arthropoda > Insecta > Hymenoptera > Cynipidae > Andricus > Andricus quercusramuli. The sequence continues at coordinate 490,294 of CAKNXH010000245.1, forward strand.
CTGAACTTGATGTCTGATACCAATTTCCTTGTTGGAATCTTTAGGGGATGTTTAAACACGCCCCAAAAATTCTGCATACACAAAATCGTGAATCTGTCAAGTTTATGTGTACACAACTTTTATTTCATTGGGTATGGCTTACGAAACATAAGGGTTATATCCAAATCTAATTAAAAGTTTTTGAAAAGGATGAAATTTCAATAACAGATGAATTTTACGCACTTGCAGCACAATATACTATATTATTATTTGAAAACATTCTCACTTCTTATCTTAAGGTTGCGTAGAGAATTAAAAAAGTGTTGAATTTCAATTAATTATCAAAAACATCTTTCTCGGCTCAAATCAGCGAAATTTCACTGATTCATCACATTAGAAACCTCAAGCACAAAAAAAAACTTCTGGCGCTGGTCCGGCCCAGACCAGACTATCTGATTTCCATTCTCCACGCTGGCAAGATGGTCTAAACTGGGCCTGACCAAAAGTGTAACGTTTTTTTTTTGGCTAGCCCCAGGCCAAACCATCTGGACAGCCGCTAGTTATGCTGGCCAGCCACGAGTTAGAAGCGGGTCAGCCGCTAGCTTGGGTCCCTTTATTTTTGCAATGACTTGGAGAGCAATCACTTTTCACTATAAGTGTATTTAGCTGATCACCGCCAAGCCTGGACCACATCAAAATGTCAAGATGATATGAAAAAAATATTGTTTCGACAGTGTGAATTTCTTATTTTCGATCATTTTAGACAACATGTAACTTTTTAGGAAATATGTCTAGAAAAAGTTTCTGTATAGGATTCCTCAAAATAAAACAAGAATCCAACGACAAAATTTGGACTACCACCACAAAATGCTTCTATTGCAATTCCTAAAAACAAAAAATTTTGGTTTCATTGTACTAAAATAAGAAAGAGGAAAGAAAAATGAGAAGGCAACCAACCGAATCCCCTTCCTTCTATTTTTAATTTTTTTCGTGCTTTTCATTTTTATTATTATCAAATCACAATATGAAAGCTTTTATAATATTTACCAACGTTTCGGTGCTCATACAACACTTTTATTAGAATTAGAAGTCAATTAGAAGTATATTTATATCCAGATAAAATCATTGATCTTTCAAAACATCAGATTTTCCTTAATCGAATATTTTTGAGCAATGATAAAAAACATGAGAACAAACTTTCTATTTTGATTGATCAACAAAACTCATGTTCAAGAGCAAAATTTAAATTAACAGAAGATTTTTGAAGAAGAAGAATTAGAATCAAAGCTTGAAGTTTGGTGAGCAATAGTGTGGCCCTTATTTTTCACTTTTTGAATTTCTCTGCTCTCACCCTCCTCTCCAGTTTTGTTCAAATATCAACAAAAAAATCTCAAAATTTGAGAAAAATCGGTCAATATCCGGGTGGCGCAAAGGCCATGAAGTTTCTCATTGATTTAACATGGGAAGAAGTCAGTTTTTTGTAAAACTAATATTCAAACGCGTTAATATGGTACAAATAATTCCGTGTTCCAGTATATTGTTCAGAATTCTTCAGAGAATAAGAATCAATGATAAATTTTGAGGCTGAATAATTTTAATCCACTCTTATGGGTCCCCGAAGAAAACCCCATGAGTGACAAATTTTAATTTTACGTAATATTGCGGTTTATTGACGCTTTTTAAAAGTTTTTGAAAAATAAATAATCATTAATCGGTAACTAAAGAATACCCAGTAAATTTTTAACTAATATTTAATTGTTTAAATAATTTTAATTTGTATAAATATTTGTTTTTTCAGCCAACTCGTGAAATGAACGTATTTTCTATACTTTATGTGTTATTTAATCAATAACAATAAAATAATTGGTTTAAATGATTTCACAATTATTTAAATAATATGTATTTATTCAATTGTATCCATATTTTACCTAAAAAAATCAGGAAATTAAACATTATATCTCACCAAATTTTCGACAATTTTAATATTTTTGAGTACTAATTGGTTGATTATGTATACTCGTAGATGTTTAAACAAATTCAAATTGCTTAAACAATTTTTTTGTTTACATATTTTATTTTTGCTATTTTTCGAAAGATTGAAATACTTGTATATTCTACTTTGCTTTTTAAGAATACTCTTAAGTGTTTAAACAAATTGAAATTGTTTAAATAATCAAATATTACTCAACAACTGACTGAGTATTCTTGTATCATCAATTATTGATTATTTATTCGCAAAAAACTTTTAAAAAGCGTCAATAAACTGTAATATTACGTAAAATTCATATTTGTCACTTATGCGGTTTTCTTTGAGGACCCATAAAGTTACTTCAAATTATTCAACCGGAAAATTTATAATTGATTCTTATTCTCTGACGAATTATGAAGAATATACTGGAACATGGAATTATAACTAAATTAATAACGCGTTCAAATATTGGATTGACAAAAATTAAAATTACATTACATTTTCCAACAGAAGATAACGAACAGTAGATAATATTGCAAAATTGCGAAAAATGTTGCTGTCAAAATTGGCAGCTCAAAAACTGTCTTGCAGTTGTTTCAATTTAAAGTTGTGTTTTTTCGTTCATTTTGATTGATGACGTTTTTAAATTTGAGTTATTGTAATTGAAAAACTGAGAAAATAGTGTCAATAATTGAAGCTAATGATAAATTATAATTATCGAGAATTGAGTATTCTGTCATGCCCAGGAGCAATACCAGAAACAATTATCTGTTGATGGACAGAGGTGTCAAAATCGCACCCGTGAGCAGGTCTAATAAAAAGGTTTAATACGGCTAATTGACTAATTTCATAATATTTTTTTCTATGAGAATATTAAATTGAATATGTAGGTTTTATTTCAAGAAGAAATTTTTCTTCATTTGTGGAAACTGATGCAGTCAAATGCTGTTGAATTTTTTCCTATCTACTGTAGGGTGGTTTCCCCTACTTTCGTTCTGCCGTTTTTGGGTCAAATTTCCAAAACTATTGAATTTATGTTAAAAAAAATTTAATATTCATACTATTTTCCGTATACCATTTAAAATGGATACAATAATTACTTTCTGTAAAGATCCTTTAGATAAATTTAAAAAAGGTGATGTTGTTTACAAGATCACTTGCAAGATCTGTAAGATGACTTACGTGGGACAGACTAGCAGACTTCTTAATACTAGGATGGAGGAACACAAAAGTGATGTTCATTTGGGACGTTGTTATTAGAGTGTTCTTGCTAGACATACAAATGGATTTATTGATGTTGACCATGTTGTTTGACTGGGATAATGTTGAAATTTTACATATTGAAGGTAATGAGAGAAAGAGAGAGTTCATGGAAATGCTTTATATTCTTACCTTGACAAGGGTGCAATTAAATGCTAATTCTTTAATATTTTTTTGGATAAGAATTGAAATTAATATAATATCTTCTATTCCAATAATTTTATTTTAAAATAAAAATTGTAATGATTCATCAATAAAATATTCTTTAATCCAAAGATTAAGTTCATCTTTAATATTATTTTTTATATTAAATTTAATAAATAAATCTATTAATATATTATTATTTCAAAAATAAAAAAAATGTATTAACAAAATTTGCATTAATATAATTTATTCATATTATTATAAATAATTTATTAATCAATTACTTCAAAAATAATCAAATTATTATAAAAATTCCCTTTGCCTAAAAATTTAGGCAAATCTTTAAACTTTAAAATACACCTCTAGGTTATATTCAATCAATAAATAATAATTGATAGTCTTCGGAATCGAAACGTTGGTGAATATTATAAATACTTTGATATTGTGACTTCATAACAATAAAACTAAAAAAGACGAAAGAAATGAAAGAGGGAAAGAAGGAGATTTGGTTGGTTGCCTTCTCATTTATCTTTCCTCTTTTTTATTTTCGTCAAAAGAAACAAAATGTTGTGTGTTGAGGAATTGCAATAGGAGCATTTTGTGGTGGTTGTCGAAATTGGATCCTTGGATTCTTGTTTTATTTTTAGGAATTCTATAAATTAACTTGAGTATTGGACGTTTAATAGGATTTTGAATTTGATTTTAATCTCATTTCTATTTCTTCAATTTCAAAAAGTTTCTGATCGAACTTAGAATTTTTTTATCTTGAATAGCTGATCAGCGCTAGTCCTGGACCAGACCAGACTTTCCCGGCCAAAATTAGACCCTTCATTATTCTTGGATGGCTAAACAGCGCTAGTCCTGGGCCATGCCAGACCTTCCAGACTATACGATATAAATAAAGTCAAACCTGGGCAAGACTAGCGCCAGAACTGGGCCAGATCAGATCTTCCAGACTAGACAGTCTAGATAAAGTCAGACCTGGGCCAAACCTGTTACCAGACTGCCATGACATTTTCCCACACGGGTTACATTTCAGTGAAATTTTCACCGATGCACAGTTTATTGTTAAGGAATGCAATCGCAAAAAAAGAGTCAGTGATTTTCATAAAAATTTCTCTGATTAAAGTCTAAAATCTCTAAATACGCAAAAAACCTGAACCCCAAGCTAGATCAGGTCGGATCGGGAACGAGATTTATACCAAAATACCTGACTATAATTTCAAGAAAAAACCTGAACCCGACTCGCAGTTTCGGTTTTTATACATTCCTACAAAAAAAGTGAATATTTTGTTTTTTACACAACTCTCTTCTCCCTTTCAATATGCATTGAATAACGTTGTTGATTAACACGGATTTGAGATATTCCCAAGTTTAATTTTTAATCATAATAGAATTTTTTATGTCAAAATATATTTTCACTCATATCATGTAAATAATGGGAGTTAGCGGTAAATCAACGTAAACCACAGGGGCGAGATATGAATACAGTAAAATGATAGTAGTAATATGGAAAATGGACATGTTGATTTAATAAAAATATACATACATCTCTATCGTAAGGTTAATGTCCGATCAATTTTTTTGGCATTTGTTTGTAGCGTTTCATACTTTAGGATTTATATGAGAGTAGGCACATCAGGGTAGTTCTTATTTTACTTTTTCTGGAAATCGTTTGCTCCTACTCGTGATTTTGGCGCAAATACCTAAAAATAGAATGTTCTCCAAATTTTACCCAAATTGTTTAATACTTACCTATAGTCCCAAGCACTTGAAGTTTTCCCTTAACATTAACATGGGGGAAGTTGTGCAAAGCCGTTAAATCTACGTTTTTTTTCAGTTTTTATTCAAATCAAACATGTAAATAGGATGATAGTTTCTATGTTGTCCTAATTTCAAAAAACTTGAAATGTGCAAAATATTTAAAATGGTATATCCAAAAAATGCAATTTCCGACCCTAATTGTTTTCTCCCCTATTTTGACAATTTTCAAGTTTTCAATAATTAGGATATTTTAAACATTACATGGAGATTATCGTCCTTTATAAACGATTGATTTCAATAGAAATTGAAAAAATGACGTAAATTAAACCTTTTTGCACAATTTCCCCATGGAAAACTTCAAGTGCCTGGGATGATGGGTAAATTTCAAACGCTTTTGATAACATTTGGAAGTAATTCTATTTTTGGGCATTCGTATAAGAATCGCAAGTGGGAGCAGACGATTTCCATAAAAAGTAAAGTAAGGATCACCCTAAGGCACATCTCCATATTTTCCACTGTTAAATATTTTCTTACGAATTTTTTTGTCGAAAATATTCTAAAAAATGATTTGCGTAGAATAATTGTTTGTGTATAATAACTTATTGTAGAATCTGTGCCTTCCAACTTGAGCTTTTGTATTTAATACGGTCCCTTTCTCCTTCAATTTGCATGAATGCTCGTATATTTTTCTAAAACTACCCTTGGGCAGAAATAAAACAGAGGCAGAAGAAAAGGAAATTCATAGCTAGATGTATATAAAAAAATGAGGCGCGTGCCGCCCTTTGCGTTGGCCGTCATCCCCGACGCGGTTGCGGCCGCCGTCACCGTCGCCGACGTCGACGACGCAGACGCGTGGCGGACGGTCTCCCTCTGCGGATCAGGCCACAGTCTGGCATCGCTGGCCGACGTATACGGATCTCGCGAAATCCAGGTTTCTCATTCCTCTCACGGCTATTTCTCACAACCAGTTTTTCTCTAATTACTCGATTCGTCGCGCTTTGAAGCCTTTAGTCACGTGAACTCCATATTACAGTTGATTCTCTAAAATTCGAGCCCATAACTGTCGTCACAGTCAAACCAGGAAGTCGGGGAGGAATGACGGAAATCGAATGTCGTGTCGAGCAAGTGCCGTGACCCGAAAGTGTTCTGAGTGTCGGATTCACTGTTCACGTCAATTTAGGAACGCAGACCTGGTCGCGAAGGAAAAAACACAAGGTGATTTCCCCGCAAGGTAGCAACCCCCGTTAGCTACAGCCAGGCAGGGGCCAGGCAGTCAAATCGATTTTGAACCCCACTATAGGACGAGCCCCTCAACTTACAATAAAAAGTATTTATTAATCAACCCTGTTTTTTTTCAAATAAAAAGCTGGATTACTATTCATGGAATGCCCAGCCTGCCAAGTGCAATGATGATTTTCTTGGGTTAGAACAACGATGGTAAAACTTGGACGGAATCAAGCACCGCCGGTAATTCGGCTGATCGATCGCCACACGAGCCGCGCACTTGTCGAGGAACCTTCGCCAGCTTTTGCAAGACTGCATGCAAAAATGAATTTAGATGCCGCGAAAATGAAAATCTGACGAATTTTTATGCTCAATGAGATTAACTAAAGAATTCATACTAAGTGAAATAGTGACATAATGGAGTAAAACGGTCGTACCTATTTTAAAGAGAGATTCCAATAAAATCAGATGCAACCAAATTGAAGCTTAGACAATGAAAATTTTATGAAAGGAGGGGTGTCAGTGAGAGGATTATGTTTACCCCGTTTTACACTAGTTGTCATATTTTTGATAACTTTTTATATAAAGATAATAAATGAGATATGTGAGTTTCTGAAGTGAGCTTGTATGTGCTCAGGTTGAAAAAAAGAGTCGAAGTATAAAAAACTGGGGTTTCCCATTTTTCGCGAAAACTATTAGTTTTTCCCAAAATATACTTATAAACTGAAAATATAACTTTTCAGGATCTTTACAGAAATATTTTTCCCGAAAACTCAATATTTTTTTAGATAATTAACCAATTTAAATGATAACCATGAACGAAAAACGACTACTTTTTCCGTTCAATTTGACCAAAATGATGTACAAATAGGAAAGGGGAATGAAATCCGCTTTGGGCCAATATATAGTGCTTATTGACACTTCTCCCTTTATGTATCGAAATGCTAAGAGAAACAGTATTGAGTGATATAGTGGTATAAATATTATATGCAAATAGTAAGGTAGAGTGTAATTCGGTACTCAAATTTGGCCTTATTTATACAATAAATAAACAATAAAAAAATCAATTTAATTTTGTTTAATTAAATAAAATTAAAATTAATTAAGAATTAAAATTAAATTACAACTTATTTATATAATTTCAGTTTATCTAGAAGTTAGATCCTCAGAGTGAATATAATTTCTTCTACTATATATAATCTTTCCGCCTGGGTCTAATCCAGGGAAAAATAACACCCAATGAAACTAAATTCAAGTAATAAAAGCGTTTACTTTTGAGCTATATTTTAAGAACAGAAGGGTAAGGCTACAAGCAAAATCTGTCCCCATAAATTTGCCTCTGAATCACATATTTTATTCGAGCCTAAAACAAATCCGACAATTAAATATATCGCTCTCCAACCGTTGTCGGGCTATATGAATTTATGATTTTCATTATTGATGAATCTTTTTAAAAATATGTTTTTAAAGATTTTGTAGTGATCTATTTGACATTTTTATAATTATTAATTGGTTCTAAAGTCCTATAATTAATGTTTTTTCATACGTTAGACACGAATCTCATAAATAAAAATCTCTTTATTTGTATATATATATATATATATATATATATATATATATATATATATATATAAACCGTTTTCAAGATACAGGTTTTTAAAACACCAGCTTGGACTTTTCAGATTTTTGATATTTCTAAAAGAATTAAATCAGTAATTAGTATATTAATTATTTCATATTTTATTTTACAAAGATACAGCCAAAAGATTTTAAAAAACATTCTCAATATGTCCAATATTATATATATTGCGACTTATATGCAAATTAAATTTAAAAAAATAACTCTAATATAATAAACATGAATATTTTTTAATATTTTCCTATTATGACAATATACGAAAACAAAATGCAATAATATTCTGATGAAATTTGAAGGTAAAATAAAATTATAACATATTTAATTTTATGACAATGAAACCAAAAAATAAATAAAAACAATATTCTCAATACATTCAATGTTATATCTTGTGGCTTACATTTAATTCAAATTTTCAAAAATAATTTATAAAATGAACATCAATCATTTTGAATATTTTCTTATTATGAAAATATACGAAAAAAATGCAATAATATTTTGATGAAATTTGAGGAGAAAATAGAATAATCTATTCAAATCGAAGCTTATTTTAATTGAAATTAAACATAAATAAACAAACATATTTTAAATGATGAGAATGTGAAAAAAACATCATTCTATTCCTTGCAATGGAAAAATACTACTTTGAAATAACCAAATCATCATTGAATAAAATAAAAAGTTTTTAATTCAATCATTATTATGTTGACTCATAATGAGATGTTTCACAAGGTTCTCGGGTCGCAGAAATGTTTCACGGTTACTGAAAGTGGAAAATTCAAACTCTTCAAACTGCAAATTTTTCCATCTGAAGTAATCAAAACTGAACTGAAAACTAAGGCACTCAAAGTGGAATACTTTTGAATTTTAAACTTTTAAAATTGAAGCTTAACCATTTTTTTAAGTTTCTGAGTCTTTCTAAGTTTCTTCAAGATTCAGTTGAGAAATTTTAAATTAAATGCCGTGAAACAGAAAAATTAAAAAAATTTAAATTTCTCAAGTTGAAAAATTCCAAGATTTCTGGTTAAAAGTATAAATCCACGGTATCATTTTCATTGCTCTAAATTGAAGAAGGAATCAGTTAGGTGAATGTTCAAAATTATATCATTTTAAGTAATTTTAAGTTAGAAACATTAAAAATTGAAGATTAAAGATTGTTATGAAACTGAATTATTGCAAGTCTTTTCAAATTATCAATTGTTTAATTTTTATTTATACACTCACATTTTTTATTTCTCGACGATTGTATGATTTCGTCAAATTGGAGCTTATGTATTCTCCGATATTTAATTTAAAAATAAAATATATTTTGTTATTAAATGTTTTAAAGTAATCTTAGTTGTTTAAATCTTCTGGTTTCGAAACTAATAATATTATGAAGTAATTAACCATTTTTAACGAAATATGACATTTAAACTCTGCTTTAATTTATTTTGGTATCCGTTTAGATTTTTAATTTAAATTTCCATTTCAAATTTATGAAAGTGACTTTCATCTCATTTCTGTAACTTGTTTATAGTACAATTTAAATGACGTTTTAGAAGTAAAACGCCCACGAATTTTCACTTCGTGTTTAAAGGCCAACGTTATAGCTTCTGCATATCCGTAAACTACATTAAATGTTCACTTCTTTGAAATTAAGTTTAAATTCGTCTCAGTAATTTCGTGCAAATTCGCGATAATTTAATTGGTTTATATTTTTCTGAAATAGCTCCATGATCGACAATATAAATACAAGTTTCATGTATTATTTAAAATTTTATTTTATGTTTGCCTCTCCATTTTTTTGTAATATTCTGTTTTTAGCCTATAGATTATAATTATGGCTATGTTACTAGTGTTTTAATTATTATTAATAATCTTGATAGTAAAGTTTGCGTGAGCATTTAATGAAGATGGTTCGCAGTGATGCTTTTTTTAAAATTGGTTTTCTATCACGAGATACTAAGTGACAGTTTATGTCAGGTGAACGTTTCTATAATAATATAAATGTCAGGTTGACGTTCTTGATAAGAAATGATACGCTGATGTTTCGATAATAATAAATTAAATTTGGTGCTCTTCATTATCAGTGGTTTTTAACGATTTGAGGGGGAATATGCCAATATAATAGAGGATGAGTTCAATTTTAATTATTAATATTTATTTATTAACCAATATTATCAATATTTTTAGGTTTCATTTTTCTGAAAAAAGAATTAATTCATGCAAGTAATTACTTTTATATTCTGGTCACGTCTTTTGATTTTAGGTATGCAAAATGACTAAAAATTAAAAGTGAAAAAATCACTCAATTAATTCATATAATACTAAAAGAGCATAGTTTTGTTCCTATTTTCGTTTTTAGTGTAAATTTAAAAGATATATTACTAAACCAAAATAATAAAAATTTGATTTTGACCTCTCTCTTCTTTTAATTTAATTAATGAAAAATGTGTTGTTTAATAAGTTAACCTTTTCTGCTTGAACTTTTTTTCTATATGCGAAATCAGTTTTACGATCCCACCGAGCTAACACTCCTTTTAAAATCATAAGGTCGCACGCCACATGAGAAAAAAGGTCGCACTAAAACACAAAATGACAAAATGTTTGTAAATTTAAAATAAAATTTGAGTTTAATCAATCTAAAATACATAAAATTTTAAATGCTGATTACAGATCATTCATTCTCAGCTTACTTAGCCCGTTTTTATTTTCTATTCTGACTTACAAACATAAAACACAACAAATTAGTTATCAAACGATTCTTTAAAGCCGTTATTTGACATAACCATACATGTAATATTTCGGATATTTCAGTTCAAAATTTTGAATATCACAGAGTAACATCTCACTTTTTAATATATACACTGAGAAACCCTTGTTTGTATTTCTTGTTAAAAATCACACTAGATTTCACTATCTGAACTTTGCAATGAGAGGCAAAAAGCAAATTTTAATAATATTTACTAACCTCAATAGTAACTCGTAGCTACTTAAAGAATTATAAAATATATTGGAATAAAAGTTAAAACAATTGCATTTATTGTAAAAGACATTTGAAGTATTTATTAACCTCTGTAGTAAAACTGCAAGTCTGCACTATTTACTAATTTTGCTAGGAGAAAATAGTAAATTTGTTGGATTAATATCTGTAGAAGATAACAGTATTTACAAAGTGCTGTAGTAAAATGATGCGCAGGGACCGTGCGCACCGAATTACTAACTGGTTAGCAAAATCTGCTACAGTGGGAATAGTAAAAAAAATAAATACGTGTTTCTAACTTTCACACAAGCCTACCTACACACATGTTCTACATTTAACGCATAATTCTCATTTATTTAAATTAAGAATTGACAACATTAGAAATTACATATATGTATATATTCTTAAAAGATAGTATTTTATATTATAAAGCTGAAACAGAAAAATCGGGTTAGAAGAAAACGAAGGCTGGCCGGAATCGAACACGCGTCTCCGGGACAGCAGTCGGGCGATGATCCATCTACCTATAAGACATTGTGGGACTCAGAATGAAAACTTCCATATGACCTAAATGATAGAAAGTTTATTGGTTCTAATTCATTTAATCCTTAATTGATTAATATTCATGATATTTTTATAATTTTAAACAACAAAATTTTTAATGTAATTAAAATAAGTAAATATTTTTTTTTAAATTATGTTTTTTTGCGGATTTTGCATTGAAACATAAATTAGATGTCATTTTCGCAACCTAAAAATATGATCGGCGATCGACAAACGTCAGATGCACTCGGCCGCGCTCGGTCCAAGGCTCGATACTTTCTGCTAAATCAGTTAGTAATATTTAGGACCAAATTTAATAATTGGTATTAACCTTTGTTACAAAAAGTAGGAAATGTCCATAATTCACATCGTGTTCCTACAGACAATAGTAATTTCTTCTACATATTTAGTATATTATGTTATTTAAAATACTTATTAATTTTATTTTTTTTGTACAATTTATTAATTTCTCTACTAATTTTTCCTACATCGGATTTTACTACAGAGAATAGTAAGGATTGCTATTACCAAATAGGAAATCTTCTTATAAAAATAGTATAACTTATTATTTATGTATTAAAATGTCAAAATTTAAGCATTTTGCCCCCATTTGCTATCCGTTTTAGTAATTTTTCTAACCTAACGTTTCTCAGTGTACAGATACTAAATTTGAACATCTAGATTGATGTCCTATAGTTAAACATAAAATATGTTAACCCTGAACATCTACATGTTACGTTTAAACATTCATTTTTCTCCCTGTGTTGAAAACCAGTTAATTTTTCTATAAAATAATTAACCCTTCCAAAACAATAATTGGATTTTCAACAAAATAATTGCATTTTTAACAAAGCAGTAGAATTTTGAACTGGAATGAGGAATTCTCAACACAAAAAATCTGCCCGCTTCGTGGGCATATTCTCATCGCGCGCTTCGCGCCAGGCTCGCTTCTCTCGCAAGTTTGACCGCGCCTAGGGAAGCTTATTTACTTAAGGCTCTATCGGCCTTAAGGAACACATTCTCATCGAAATACCTGCACACTTTTTCAAAGTCCAAAGAAAAACGCCATTACGTAAGAAAAAGTTTTGGTTTAACTTACTGAAAATGCTACTAAAAAATCGAAAGTTCCATTACTGGTAAAACAACAGTGTTTGTTTCATTCATAGACAACTATATTTAAAGAAAGAGTATGAACAGAATTTGTTCAATTTTTTAATGTGAACAATTTTGATTGTGAAATTTTTTTTTTATCCTGTATAGTTTTGCCGAAAAATGGAACTTTTCATTTTTAACAGCACTTTCACGAATAAAACGAAAAATACCCAGGCGAATATATAGTTTGTATATAGTGTGAAGTATTATATATAATATTTATTTGTTTTTTATAAAAAATGTATAAAACAAATAAATGTTATATATAATACTTCACACTATATATAAACTATATATAATATTTCCGCCTGGGTATGTAACTTATCAAAAATTAGTATCGACAGAATTAGTTAATCTTTTCAATATGAACAATTTTGCTCTGGAACATTTTTTTATCTTGTATATTTGAAAAATTGAATTTTTTATTCCTAATAGTATTTTTCACATATAAAACGAAAAATAAGTAACTTATCAGAAAATAATATCAACAGAATTCGTTCATCTTTTTAATATGAACAATTTTGCTTCTGAAAATTTTTTTATCTTGTATAAGTTTGCCGGAAAATGGGATTTTTCATTTTTAATACCATTTTCACAAATAAAACGAAAAATATGTAATTTATCAAAAAACAGTATGAACAGAATTTTTTCATCTTTTTAATATGAACAATTTTGCTCTGGAACATTTTTTTTCTTGCATATTTTTTCCGAAAAATTCAATTTTCCATTTTTAATAATATTTTTCACATATAAAACGAATAATAAGTAAGTTAGCAAAAATGGTATCGACAGAATTTGTTCATCTTTTTAATATGAACAATTTTGCTCCCGAACATTTTTTTTATCTTGTATAGTTTTGCCGGAAAATGGGATTTTTCATTTTTAATAGCATTTTCACGAATAAAACGAAAAATATGCAACTTATCAAAAAATAGTTTTCACAAAATTTGTTTATCTTTTTGATACAAACAATTTTTCTTCCTGACATTTTTTCGAATCTTGTATAGTTTTGCCAAAAAATTTAGTTTTATTATTTTCAATAGCATTTTTAGCGAATAAAACGAAAAATATGTAACTTATCAAGAAATAGTATCAAAAAATCTATTGATCTTTTTAATATGAACAATTTGATTAATGAACATTTTTTTCGTATCTTTTATAGTTTTGCCGAAAAATGGAATTTTTTATTTTTAGTAGCTTTTTTACGAATAAAACGGAATATATGTAACTTATTCAAAAATAGTATGAATGAAATAGAATTATCAATTTTTCAAAAACATTTTTTATTGAGAAAACCAGAACCATTGGTCAAAAATGGCTGGGGAACTTGTTCTTTCTTTTTACGCTTTAAAAATATGTGCCAAAGCTCATCTGATCTGTCTTTCGAAAGTTATCGTGCCTACATACTACAGACAGACTACAGACAGACGGACACCTTCGTAAAAATCTTTTTTTCTGACTCAGAGGGTCTCAAAACGTGGATATTTGATGAGAACCGACTATGTCAAATTTTGCATAAAACCATACCTTCTCATTAAATGAGAATGTTGAAGTTGAATATTCGATCAGAACAGATTAATTCTTAACTAAAAATATAATAGTTGACATTTCAACCAAGAAAATATTGTCATTTTAAATAAAAAACATTTAAATTTGTCCAAAAAGATGAATTCTCAACGAAAAATGTAATGGTTGATATTTCAATCACACAAAATTTTATTTCGAATAAAAAATATTTGAATTCAACCAATAAGGGCGAATGTTCAACAAAATAGTTGAATTCATAACGAAAACAGATTAATTTTTGACCAAATAGTTGCATTTTAAACCAAAAAAGATAAAATTTCTTCCAAAAGAGAGAAATTTTCAACCAGAAAATATGTTTCATTCAAGAGAGAAATTAATTTTTACCAAATTGTTAAATTTTCAAATAAAAAAAGCGGATTCTCTAGATATCAGTTCAATTTTAAATCAAAAAGTAAATTTTCAACCAAGAATAAAATATTTACATTTTCAGTTTAAATCATTAATTCTCAACAAAAAAACCCAAATTGTTGACAAAATAGTTCAATCTCCAACTAAATAGTCAAATTTTGAAACAAAAGACATGAAATTTGTACCAAAAATAATTAACTTACAACGTAAAAAGTTAGATTTTTCTATTGGGTTCTATTAATTCAGTTCATATTTATAAGCTTTTAAACGAAAAAGGGGATGTTTCTTCAAGACAGGGGAAGAAAAAGAGGAATTCTATTTTCAAAAAGAAGTCAAGAAGGGAAAAGAGTGCGAAATCTGTATTTAAATTATTTACATATCAAATCAAATAACTAATTTGCATTTCATCAAAATTGTTATTCACATTTATATTTTCCATGTATGATATTGAGTTCTGTGTTACCCCCCCCCCCCCCCACCTCTTGCAGTCTCAAATATTTTTTCAACGACCCCTAAAAAGAGCCTGAAAGTTATTATTTTTATGTATTTTTATTGATAATTAATATCTTGGTCCAAGAAATATAGAAACTATTGCATAAATGGAAATTATCAATGGTTAGTATTGGCAATTGTTTTTGTTTCTTCCATGTAACTAACTCGCATGTAACAGTGTGAGTCATACAAATCAATTCCTAATGTTTATTTTACATGATTTGAGTTATTTGAAGTTAAAAAATAATAGCTTTCAAGCTTTTTCACGTAAATTTTTACCTAAAAGACTGTATTTTTTTGAAATATATGTTTTTCTAGACTAAGTAAGTTACGATCTTCAGAACGCATAACCCTATAATTTATTTGTTTGCCTCTCCTGTACAACTTTATTTTTGTGACTTAAAACGTTATACAACTAAATAGACGCATGGATGCTTTAAATGTTGTAAAGCATTTTATTTGAAATAAAGCAAAATGCCGCGGTGCAGTTTCATCTCTTCGAAAGTCATGAAATTCTGCCAGTAGTGAGACCTTGTAAAGGTCCGACCTAGCTTTTCTCATGGCCCAGTAGAATATGCTACGTTATATCAGACAGTGTGGCGTCCGGTAAAATCTTTGGAGCATAAACCGATCGGCTGTTCTCTTTAGCGTGATCTAATTCAAACGAGGCGAGTTTCTATAAACAAAGGCAAAGTTTAATCCGTCATTTTCATTTAGGTCGGCTATTGGTTATGTTTCATTTCCGTATCTGTAAACCCCCCTCCCTTCCCCTAACGGAAACTTGGAAAGGGCGATGAGTATGACAATCCCTTTTTCCCTCTCACATATGATCCTGAGATTTCTGTTGACGAAATGAGATTAGGTACTTCACTCTCTGAAAAAGAAAAATATGCCGGAAGAAAATACACAACGTTTCATTTATCCTTCTCTTTAAGTAGAACCTTTTTCACATATATCAGAAAATGTCCCCACATATCTCAAAATTACTATTCAAAACACTTGGTTGTTTTTTTTATTATTATCTGTTTTCTTTTTATTATTTTGTTCTATTATAATTTGATTAGCTTTGTAACAAAATTTGTAATCATTGAACATTGAAAAAAGTGAATGCTTCATTTCCTGCCCTTAGGTCAGAGTCTTTATTCTGCACTCAAGCTTCAGACTTTTGATTTAGCTTTGTATCTTTATCAAGCTTAAATAATGTAACGCAAAAACAGGGAAAGAACAATTCTCCTACTGACACATTAGTGTATTATGCAAATTAATAATAATACTTGACAACAAACACTGAAAGCAGAATGCAAAAAAAGTATAACGAACACTTCCATTATAGGAATACATTTTGGTTTTTCGAGAGATTTGTGGATATACTTTTTATACTTTTGCAATGTAGACCACGTTTGTAAACCCGCTTTCATTCTCTTGTCAACATCAGAGTAAATTACATTATCGAATTGAAATAAAAAAAAATAAAACAGGCAAATCGAGTTGGACTTTGATACTTCACTCGGAAGATAAATGTCAATAATGCAATTAATTCTTTTTAAAGAAGTAATGACAAATGTCAGGATTCTAAATATACAAATTCTTAATTTTTAATTTAGCTTTAAGGTTTGACAGAGCTGAAACTGGAATCCTTTTATAATTCAACAAGTATATATAATCAGCAAGAATTAAAAATTGAGCAAATTTAGGGGATATGTCACAATTGAATTAGTAACCAAAATTCTCCAATCCTCTTCAAACTTTTTCTTAACAAAATGATAACATCGTTTAAAAAAGGACCCGAAGGCTCGACACTATACACAAGTGTCTATAAACGTTGTGCTTTAATTGTGCAGGGTTCTTGTGCGTTACGTAAAATTTGATCTGCTTTTCTCTTGGTTGATGGCTGCTGAAACGACGAAATGAACCTAGGGTGGGAGAAGTGGCACGAGGTGGGTCTCGCACCTCACGGTCGATACTAACGTAGGTCCGGATTCTCTCATTTTTTAACTGAGAACCCCTGCTCAATGAAGGGATGAAAACGTAAAAACATAGTATTCACCCTTTTCCTTTTCATAACAATTGGTTTGTTTCTGTTTTCTTTGCATTATTCTCTTCTGGACGACAACCAACCGCTTTTTATTATACATTACTAAAATCTTTTAGTACTATTCAGAAAGAAATTTTAATACGACAGAATTAAACATTTCTTTTAATAGCAACTCTAATAGAAACTACCATTTGTAAAAAAAATTCCACGGCGTCTCTATAGCGTAATATACATATTCGAATTAATTTGTAATTATCCTTTTTCCTTTCTTGTTTTAATATTCTCTTTATCGGCACCTTCTTTGAATATGCATATTATTACTCACCTGATTAAAACTACTCAATGGAAATAATATGGAAAACATCCAGAAATGTTCAGAGACTGATAAAAGAAAGAAATGGATTTATGTAGATATTTTTCATTTGTAAGTCCAATGAAGTGTCCATTTAACTATAATTAACACCTGAGTAAGCATGGAAATTATTTTCATATTTCACTCTCAATTTTCATTTTTCTAAACTCCATATACTTTCTTAAACAAAAGCTTCTATTTTGGTTACACTGTCTGTGCTCAAGCTCAAACGCATGCGGAAATTAAGATTTTCTCTTTGAATCTCTATAGAATTTGTAATTTGCATTTCTTGCTTTTGAAGCTTCTCTTATTGTCGAACACCATTGTCCGTTGTACAATGATTTTCATGTCCATATAATAATAACAATAAGGAACTAGAAGTGATTAATTATTATAGAGCAAGAGTTTTTATCTTGATCTATTATTGAATATACGTACGCGATCGATTAAGAAATAAATTCGAGTCAACGAATTAAGGGACTATGTACATACATTCATTCATTCATAAAGGGTGATTCATTCCCCAATACATTAACCGAAAGTGGCCACACCTCCTTCTTTTACTCAGTTCTACTTAAATTGGACATTAGGGTTATTTTCTTGAAGCCTATATATTGTAGAAGGTGTTCAGCCCTTCGTGAACAATCGTTTTCAGAGGCAATTCTTTCGATTTATTATTTATACATAAATAATCTTAAAGAGCATATAAGGTTTGAAAATGAATCAGGTGTAATGTCTTATATTTATAATACATAACCCAATAAACTTATTAACTATGGGAAAGAACCCTGGTTAAATTCCGCATCGTTTAGACTGAAACTATAAATATACTTGAACGCTCCCTCATAATAGATAAAAATTAAAAGCTTTACACCTTCAAGCAAAACTTATTAATAATAATAACAAGTATAATTAAAGAAGGGAGCTCGTCCTGATTTTCGATCGAAATTTAGGAAATAATGATATACCAGAGTGACCACTCGAATCTCAGAGTAAATTACCAGTCATTTCTGGGTCATTCACATAAAAGAATACTTGAAATCATTGCACCTTGAAATATTTTTGAATTTTTTAGAAGGGAACTGATATTAAGCGAAAATGTATCCGGATTCAAGTATAGTGTATTTGAATTTTAAAAAAACGTATGATTAAACTCTGAAATGCAGATATTTACAACAAACAAAGAAATTAATGAATTTAAGTTTATCTCTGAGTTTAAGCTCATAACAAAATATTTAAGGTAACAATCTTATGTATTATTCTTCAATTTGCAAATTTTGAAATCCAAAGCGTACAAATTGGTAACTTAAAAATTTGTATTATTTAAAACTGAACTACAAATTAAAGCACTTTCAATAAGAAATGTTTTTCGTTGAAAACGTTTTTTTCCAAGCCTTCCAAATCGGATAGTATTTGAAAAGAAAACAGTCAAAATTGTAGAATTATAAATTAGTAGTTTTCAAAATTGCAAAGATTCCAATTCTAAATAAATCTGATTCAAATGTGCAGAATAAGGGTTTGGAACTTTTTAATTTTGTAGTGGAAATGTTCAAAAATGTATAATTTGAGGCATTCAGAATTAAACAATATTAAAATGAAACGCTTAAAAACACAGTTTAATATAAACACATTTTACACAGTGAAAAAGAATACTATACTTAAAATTGTTTTTGATCGAATGTAGCAAAATTTTATTGGTCTATCAGAATTGAGTATTATTTTTGAAGAAATTTTGCTTAAATCTAGACAAACTTTATCGAATGTAATGGCAATCATTTTAATGTGTAACAATTTCAAGTATTCGTTTTTACTGTGGAAATTAAACTATTATTAACTCAAACGTTCAAAACATTGCAAATTTAAATTGGAATCCAGCAAACTTGAAGTAATATGGAAATAGCAGACATGAAAATGACATTGTTATTTCAAGAAGCTGAAAGATGTCTACATCTATAAAAATCAGGGACCAACATTATTAGGATATGTGTACTTCTTTGAAATAGACGTTCTTTGGCATCGTGATAAATTCAGACATTTCAGTTTTGAATCCGTTTTTAACCGTTTTTATTTAAATAGTTTCATTATTGTTAAAGAGCATGTACCTATATATATGCTTGAATCTGAAAATGATTCAATTTTTGACGTCTTCAATATAAAATTGTTTAAATATTAAAACTGTGACTTTGAATATATTCAATTTTGAACTCAAATAATTAATTTGGACTATTTGCAACTTGAGAGGCTCGAAATAAGCATTCCAAATTTTTAACGTTTCGAATGAAATCATTAATAATTAAAAAATTGTAATTTCCTGGTCTAGTGGCCACTAGGACTAGGGTGGCCCAAAAAAATGAAATAGGTTTGGTGTTGTTGTCTCAGCCCCGCCCTATATTTCTTCATCTGGTGTGAAAATAAGTATGCCATTTTTTCATAAATTAAAAAAAATGTTCAACCCTGGACCTTTAATATCAAAAAGTGTTGATTATTCTTTTTCGTGTAAAAATTACAAATCACTAATGTGAAAGAAATGAAGAGGGTCGATTCGGGTAAGTGTGATAACGGGGTTAGTGTGATAACGAGAAGATTTGGAATGAAAAACAAATTACCTATTACTTTTTTTAAACAATATAATGACTATATTTCTTGTTATTAGTATGAAAAATGTGTCTGTCATTCTAGTAATTACTTTAACCAATTATTTTCAAAGAAACTGAAATGCTTCTAGAACAGTCAAATTCTCAATTGTCGCATTTCGGTTTAATTTTTTCCTACATAAAGCACCTTTTGTTGATTTTTTTCATGAATGAAGGAAGATACTATAATTTCCTTGAAGATCCATTGTTTTTGCTTCCTCATAGAGTAAGCTTTGCAATGGTAATATTTTCCAAAATTTTTAAATGAATTTAATTAAACCTTCCTCAATGGGTGTGTGCATGTCACACTTTCTTGTGAACACGATAACTAGAAAGCGGCTGCAGATAAATTGATGAAATTTGGAGGGCTTATTTTCCTCACTAATATCTTGAAAATGACCAAAGGATTACTAAAAATATTCATTGCATTTTTTTAGCACTCAATAATTTTTTTTAAATTGGTTTTCTATAGTAAAACTTTTTTCATTAGCATAATTCAAAGTTGATGCAAAAATAGCAATTATACATTTTATTGAGGAGTCAGGAAACTATGGTAATGCATAATATTTCAAAACACGATTTTTTATAGTAAAACTTTTTTCATTAACATAATTCCAAATTGATGCAAGAACGGGAAAGATTCTTTGATTCGAGGCAAATAGATTGATCTATAATAGTAATACGCTTTATCGAAGATTAAGGAAGTTGTGCTCATTTATAATATTCCAATCATCTGTTTCAAACAGAAAAACTTTTTTCATTGGCATAATTCAAAGTTGACGCATGAATAAAAAAGACTTTTTTATCGTAAATTTTCAAGTAGAGTAATTCTGACCATTTTTGTAAAGAAATCATAAAGCTGGGTAAGGGAACGGGTGCGACAGAACTTTTCCCTTCCCTTTTCCAGCTCGAAAAATTATCATTTCGAACACGAAATTTGATTTGTCTGATTTGTCTTTGTATTTGAAAATTTTTTGTATTATTTTATAATTTTGTATTTTTTGTAAATTTCTATTTTTAAATTAAGTAAAATGAAGATTTTGTTTTGTCTATTATTGAAAAAAAACGAATGCTTAACTACCTTAACTAATAATAAAGTGATTGTGAAATGAGCACCATATAATTATAAATACAAAGTGGAAGCACTCGCGATCGAATTCACAGCTAGTTTCAAAAAGCTTACATTTTTATTATTTTTAATGATAAATTACGACATGGTAATTAAAAATCAGACGAAGAGGTGAGTGATGTTTATGTTCGGTGAGCCTGGCTTTGAGCCGAAGGTCATAGATAAAACCGTGCGCAAATTCAAGTTCCAGTGTACTATCATTAGTAGACAAAAACAATCCTCTATAAAGGAGAGTTAGTTCTATTGTTTTTTTTTTAATTTTCAGACTTAACTTTTAAGATACAAAGGTTTTTAAATAAATCTATAAGATACTATTTATTGCCTTTCAAGGGTAGTACCCTAGTTCACATAAGATGATATTACATTTAAATAAGACCCAGCCTCATTTTCTGACATTCGAGTGAAGCTCGTAAAAATATATTTTTATCTCTAAAAACACTTTTATCGTAAAGTAAAGAAGACTTATTTATGAATTTCCAGCATTTTGCATAATTATTTAAAATAGCTTAATAACTCATTGTTTTGGGAACAAGAATATTATTTATATTTTTTGAATGTATATTATTTTTCTGAACCTATTTTGTGTAGCTACTTATTATAATTTACACTATAAATAAATATTTATTAATTTTTTTGAACTAGTAAATACCGAAATAGGATGCTTACCAGCAGGTTTTCCTTAATTATTTTTCAGTCATTTAATTAGTAATTCGCAACCCAGTATTTAAATTTAAACGTCAAAGTTCAACGCACGCCCTAGGCGCGCTCAAACTTGCAAGCGCAACTTTCAAATTCATTAAAACAGGTCATCAATCCATGTGATAACTAACTGAAAATAATATCCAGTGGGTTAGAGAAAGAAAAAAATGGTTTTTAGTGTTGTAAGCAAAATAATGAACAAAAGTATTTTTTTCGTGATTTGTAGTAATATAGACTATATTAACTCCATAGCTCATTTATATACCATTTTTATAAACAAATACACACTTCAAACATTTTTTCATAAATAGACTTCTATTTTTTGCGGAATCAACTCGAAATGTCTTTTCAAAGACTCCTCGCTGTTATGTTTTTCAAACTGCAAAAAATATGTAATTATATGAACAATTTATGTAAACAAATTCACATTTTGACCATTTTTTCATGTATAATAGATTTATATTTTTTGTCGAATCAGCTTGAAACGTCTTGGCAAAGACTCCTTGCTGTCATATTTGTCATATTGACAAGAACTGTTCATTATATCAACCATTTTTATTAACATATGCACATTCTTACCATTTTTCATGCATAGGCTTCATTTTTTCGTGAAATGAACTCCAAATTTCTTGACAAATACTCTTTGCTGTATTTTTTTTCTATTCATGCCTATTTGTTGGAAAATGTGCAATTGGATTAATAAGTAATAGTTTTGGTCCCTATAAAAACTATGTCAGCAAGGAATCTTTGGCAAGACAATTCGAGTTGATTCTGCAAAAAAAAAGAATAAAGCCTATGCATGAAAAAATGGTGAAAATGTGAATTTATTCATAAAAATTGTTTTATATAATTAACAGTTTTCGTCACTATTAAAAGTGGAGAACAAGGTGTCTTCCACAAGACATTCTGAATTAATTACACACAAAAAAGGAAGCTTGTTCATTCAAGAATAACAAAATTGGACATTTATTTATGAAAATTGTCTATGTAATTAAATGGTTTTGTCACCGTGAAAAGATGACAGCAAGGACCCTTTCGGAAAACATTTTGAATTGACCCCGCAAAAAAATGAAGTCTTATCAATGAAGAAATGGTTACAATGTGCATTTGTTTATGAAAATTGTTTGACTAATTGCGAAATAGCAGCTTTTCCTAATAAATTGCAAGCGCACATCAATATATGTCATATTTCATACAAAAGATATGGATTTTAAGTAATGCATCATTGCAAATCACAAACAAATTATTTTTGTTCATTAAACAATTTATTTCCTCACTCTAACCCAATGTATGGTATCACTGAAAAGATAAACAAAAAAATTTTTGAATTTGTTGTTAAATAACCAATTTTAATTTAGTCAAGGTAAAATATCTGCCGTCACTCGTTATACCTGACTGACTTACGCTCATTTTTGAAAAAAAAACATCAAGAAGTATAAAAATTGTACCGTCGGACGATTTTTGTCCAAAAAGGGGCTTTTCCCACCACTGTGCGACGCTTTAATTCTTTTTACACTAAAGAAAAGAAAATTGGGGTTGAGACAACAAGCATACAATTATTTTTTAAGCCACCCTAGTGGCCACCCTATTGCTAAATTCCTCTTTACGCGAAGAATAACATTTTAATAATACAATTGTTCCATTAGGTCGACTCGAAAGTACCACCTGGCTCTAGTTTGGTCAACTTGGATGTCCTAAATTCGTCGGGGGAACAACCCATAAAACCATAATGGGAAGAAGATGAACGATTAAAAGTGAAAACCTGGAAATTTGGCTGTGAAATATTATTTTAAAAAAAGTACTTAGAGAAGTGAAAAAAGTGCAAGGGTGCCTATTGTAATGATGACACGACGCGCCAATAAAAGTGCTCAAAAACGTTCAGAGTGCGTTCCTCGCGGTGTCGTCGGTACCATAGGGGGATAAGTGAGTTATGATTAATTAGCCTCAGTAACAGCAGCACCGTTCAGCACGAGGCCTCGACTAATTGGAAGCGCATCGCGCTACTTACTTAGAGCCTAAAGGAAGTAAGTTTTCCTCATTTTCCTTCTTTATGAACACTTGAACGACAATCATCCCCATACTTTAAATCTCTATCCTTTATATAGCTGCATGTATTATATAAACAATAAATACAATATAAGTACATTTTTTCTCATTTTTAAATTGGCGTAAGAGATTGACAGGGTGTCTTCTCATTTGGAAAACCTGGAAAAGCTGGAATTGTCAGGGAATTCTTATATACCTCGAGAACCCTGGAAATGTCAGAGAATTTTCTCGAAAGCGTGCTTCACATTTTTTTTCATTGCAATATAAAATTAAATAACAATTTTCTTATTCGACAAAATAGCTTTATATTAATGGATTTAAATATTTTGTTAAAAATTCGTTTTTTCTTTAAATTAATTTTTTCACTGTAATTTTAACTATTCTATTCTTTGTTAAAAATTTATATTTTCAAGTTGAAAATTCAAGTATTTGGTTAAGAATTCATGTATGTCGTTGAAAATCCGTCCTTTTTGGTATAAAATTTTTCTTCTTGGTTGAAAATTCATCTTTTTGCTTGTGAAATCACCAGTCTAATTGACTTTTTTCTCTCTTCTGACTGAAAAATCTTTCTTAGTTCAAAGTGCAACTCTTGAAAATTCAAATTTTTGTTGGAATCAACTTTTTTTTATTTAAAATGAAAATCATTTTTGATTGTAATATCAACTGTTACATTATTAGTTGAGAATTTTACTTTGATGTTTGAAAATTCATCTCCTTGGTTGAAAAGTTAACCATTTTGCTGGAAATTTGTCTTTTAATTTAAAAATGAGTTTTTTAATTCAAAAGTTAACTTCATTTTAGTTGCATATTCATCTATTTGTTTTAAAATTAATTGTTTTAACTGAAAATATAACTGTATAATTTTTGGTTGAAGTTTGATCTTTTTTGGTTAAAAATACAAGTATTTTTTTGTTTGAAAATTCGTTTTTTTTTTGTAGAAAATTATTCTTCTTAGTTGAAAATTCATCTTATGATTTGAAAATTCAACTATTCCAGTTCAATATTCATAATTTTAGGTGAAAATTCATCACTCTGGTTGAAAATGTAACTACTTCATTAAAAACTTATATTTTTTAGTTTCAAGATAAATTATTTAGTTGCAAATGAAACTATTTTGTTGCAAATGCAAGGTTCTTAAAGGGTTTCTATTCACCTAGAAAATATCTTTCATTCAAAATATTAATATGTTCAATACGCACTGAATTTTAAGTATATGAACATAAAATAAAAACTCGTTTTAATTATTATTATTTAGATTTATGGACTTCAGGAACAAATTCAAGCAGTTATTATTTATTATTTTAGTATTATTTATTAATTTAATGTTTCGATAATGGCTATATATTTAAAAATATCTTGTAATATAATATGTTAAAACTTTCTAAAGTAAACATTAATTAAACCATAGAAACTTGTACCATTAAAAAATTACTTACCCTTCAATAAAGTTATTTTTACAAATAAACAGTTATTTTATTTTACATATGAATAGCACTATCTTAACACATTTAAATATTCACAAGGACTGAAAAAATCATTAATTAAAATAAACCCGCGAAATTGTATACATATTACGAATAAATTGTTTCAAGAAATGTGAGATACTTAAATGGCTCCGTATCATGAAAAAATATATCTGCAAAAATCTTGTGATAACTGGAAAAAACATGGAATTGTCAGAACTTTTTTTCCGGGATTTGAGCAAACGCCCTGATTGATCCAGCATCAGTTATTTTTATTCTTGATATTTGGTAATATAAGAGCCTATTTTTAAGGCAGAATATTATAAGGAAAATTGTTTAATAATTTTCAAAAACTGAGTTTGAGTATGTAAAGTGAATAGTGTATCCTAAATAGAATAATATCGGATATTTTTCGATTTTTTTCATTCTATATTTATGAGTCCTTTTCTTTGCGCCTTAATGTTCATAAGCATTCTTTTCCCTATTTCTTAGCTTTGTAGGTGCACGAATGTTGAGCCGTGTGAATGGCAAGTTATTGATTGTAGTGTGCCCATTTCAGCATAAGGCCATGAGAAGAAGGTATGAAATTCAAGTTGAGGCTGCACCCAAAAAGCGGAGGACAAGAAATAAATTCATCCTCATTTTATACATTTTTCATGCGCTGTCACGTTTGCCATGTTTATGCAATTACTCACACTACGATAACACTTCGTAACTAGTCAAGATTTAAATTTCTTAGCTTGCAGTAAATAATATCAGGTTAAAGCCATATTGCTTTTCAGCTTAAAAATCCTTACAAAAACAACACAGATCTAGTTTTATTTGAATCCAATAACAGGGTGGCCAAAAAATTTCATTTTTGAAATTCATTGAATTTTCCCTGATTAAAATTTTTAAATTTCAAATTTATTTCAACAAAAAATATTACTTTTCTATCACATAACATGAATTTTCAATCCAAGAAGACGAATTTTTATCGAATCAGTTGAATTTTTGAGAAAAAAAGATTACTTTTTCATAAACTAGTTAAATTTTCAACAAAACAGTTCAAGTTTCAGAGCAATTGTTGAATTTTAAATCTACGGTAGCATTTTTAATCAAACAATTTAAAGCGAAAGAGATGCATTTTTAACAAAATAGTGGAAATTTTAACCAAATAGGGGAATTTGCAACCAAGTTGTCGACTTTTTGATCAAAAAAGATTAAACTTCAACTAAAAATAGTTGTATTTTCAACACAATAGTTAACTTGTCAAGCTGTAGAGCCAAGTCTTTCAGAAAACAATTGAATTTTCAATCCGAAAAGTTGAATTTTCAAAAAAATCTGAATTCTCAAGCCAAAATATAATGAGTTGGCGTTTCTTTGTATGGGCTTTAGGGTCCAATAATAAAAAACTGTGTTTCTTAATCAGACGTTTCGACTCATGTGGGAGTCCTCTTTCAGTGATATATTTCTTAGCAATTGTGTAAGAAAATCATCGCATCACTATTGCACTAATAACATTTGTTGCCGAACGAATGTTCTTAGTGTTATTAGTTATTAGTGTTATTGGTTATTAGTGTTATTAGTTATTAGTTGAAACGTCTGATTAAAAAAACACAGTTTTTTATTACTGGACCCTAAAGTTCATACAAAGAAACACCAACTCATTTAATACCAGAAGATCAATACGATTCCCCACCAAAATATAATAGTTGATATTTCAACCAAAAAAGATTAAATGTCAACCTAATTTATATTGCTCATTGGTCTAATCTAGATACATTTTGAAACCATAAATTCGAATTTCGACTTAAAAAATATACATTTTGAAACAAAACTGGAAAAGTTGAATTTTCACTAAAAAAATTAATCTCAACAATGAAAAGTAATTTTCAACAAAAAAAAACCTGATTTTCAACTCAAATAATGAAATTTCCAACTGAAAAGACGATTTTCAAACAAATAAAAATTTCACAGTCAAGAAAGAAAAAATTTTGTATGAAAATTGTCGAAATTTCATACTAAAAGATGAATTTTCTGTGAAACAGTTATTTCTTCTACCCAAAATATGAATTTTCATTATAAAAGTTAATTTTTAACAAGAAATTGAATTTTCAACCAAAAAAAGAGGAAATTTCATACCCATAAGATTAATTTTCTATCAAAGACATTTTCAATTTAAAAAAATCAATTGTCAGCCACAAATGGAAAAGTTACAGTTACAGTTTAAAAAATTAATTTAAAACAAACAAAAAAACTAATTTTCAACGAAACTTTTAATTTTCAACCAAAGGGATGAATCTTCAAGCACAAAATTTTTGCAAAAAATTAGTTCAACTCTAACCCAATTTTCAATTAAGAAAGAGCAATTTGCAACAAAATTGTTCAAATTTCAACCAAAGAGACAAATATTCTACTAAAAAAATAAATCTTTAACTGAATTAGTAAAGTTATAAATGACAAAAATTAATTTTCAATCGAAAAACTAAAGAATTTTCAAACAAAGAAATAAATTTTCAACTGAAATGATGAATCTCCAACAAAAAGTGATTTTTTAGCAAAGGCTAATTTTCACCAAAACAGTTGAATTTTCCACCCAAAATGATGACTTTTTAGGAACATTGTTAAATTTTCAACTTTATAATACAAAATGTTAACTAAAACTATAATCGTCAAGAGAAAGCAAGTTGAAAAAAACGAAAAACATTATAGAAACTAACAAGAATATTATATCAGGATGGCCGCAAAACTTTATTTGAAAAATTTCCTAATTTTCCTCTAATTAATCTTTTATCTTCCCTGACCATTAATATTTAAAGATCAGAATCTTAATCTGGTAACATTTTCAACATATAATTTTTCATAAGCGTAATAAAACAATTTCAAATAAATATTTGGTTAATATATTACTCTTGAAAGTTATTTAAAGTAATGCTTATAGGAAGTCCTTGAATTTTGCAAGATTTTTTTTCAAAATCTTTTACTTTTCTCTGACTTTCTCTGATCAATAAAATTCCATTACTTTTCTTGATTTCCAGGGTTCCCTTATCTATGGCCATCCTGCTTTAAAAAAATTATTTATATGTATTTCTATTTTTTACTATTTGTTTTTAAGCCTCATTTGTTTTTGAAATCTGAAATATTGAAAACTTTCTTTAAAAATTGTAACCAATAATAAAAAAAAGTTCAGTGAATATTATTACAATGTTTTATGCATTACATTTTTTTTGATAGGAGGGCTTTAAAATAATATTGCTAATTTCATTTGTCGAAATTCGACAATTGAATCGGAGAGGTTTAAATTAGTTATTGTGACATACATTTCTGCGTGGGAATAATTTTCGTTTAAAATAAACGTTGTTGTGTTGTGATTTGACAGTTTAATCGAGATTGAGAACGAATTCATTATGTATTGAGATCTCGTATTGCGTGCACGTGAAGCGCGTGAACGATATGCAGCATGTGCGTGTAATCAAATAATAAACGTGTATTAAACACATGCATGATCTCGAGTAATGCATTTGGATGGATAGAATGCCGGCTGATTCACATTCGAACTATCCAGTCCTGAAGACAATGATGCTAGCGTCATTTACAAAATCGAATGCTCTGTGAGAATTGCCATTTAATGCCAGTGATTTGCATTAATTCTATATGAACCAGGAATCAGATCGAAATTTATTTATCCAGAAAGTACTGAAGTCTACCTTTTATTATTTACATAAGAGGCACAATTATTTGACTAAAATTGCGTCTAGAATTACAAGTAATTAAAAAATATCATTATTTTATCCCATCTTGGTCGAGACCCTGATATAAACATTATATGGATACCTTACAGGCGATTATTACTAATATATAAAGCTGTGACAATGATAAACAGAGAAAAGCTGGTCATTTTTTTAAGCAGAACTGGACTCATATTTCATTTTTTTAATAAAACAAATACATAAAGTTGCTTTGGCAATGGCGGGTAGGCAGACCTGAAAAAATAACAGGCAGCAGAACTTTTGCCGGTTTTTTCTGTATGATCATATAATCAGGTTGTTTGGTGGATCGGGAAACCGGAAAAATCTCGGGAATTTTATTTGACCGGCATAAACCTGGGAATTTTATTTATCATCATACATTTTTTTTCTATCACTAAATATAGTTTTTTTACTTTATCTTTTTTTTTATTTTTTAGTCGAGAATCGCCAAGAGGAAAATCTTATGATTCACGTATCGTATATATACGATACGTATATAGGCATATATGCCTATATGATACAATCAGAGTTTTTCCATGATTGCGTAAGTTCTTTTAGTGTTAATTATATGAGAGTTAAAAACGCTACTCTTAAATAAGTTGAAAGCTGTCGAAATTCTCTATAAAAGAAGCTAGGATGTAGGCATTTTCTCAGCTATTTAAGAAAATATTGAAAGCAAGTGCAAATTTCAATGTTTATGTAAAATCTAATATGAGGTAAACAGTAACCGCGAGGCCAATTTTCTTGCTTTTATTTAATTTGAATGCAAATTATAACCAAGTTTCACGATCATTCAGATCGCCACTATTACAGGAATATTTATCTTAATGAATGTTTAATAAAGTTGCTGAAAAATTTGGAAAAATTCGAAGATATCTCATCTGTAGAGAAATAGTAATAAAAAACAAATGAATATATAGGTTATACCATTAAGCCTTTTCCCTTCCGGGGTAGGCGTGACTTGCTCGGTTGGAAAGTAGTATTTTAAATAATTAGACAAAAAATGTTTAAATTTTTCCAACATTTTTGTTTCAACTTGAAATATGTTTCATCATACAAACAAAAATTTTCACAATAATAATGGTGATAAGTTGGTATGGTGAAAAGTTTTGTTACGTATTTTTTTTCAGATCCCCCTTCAAGCCATTGCCGAAGCAACTATATGTAATTTTTCATGATTAAAAACTCAATTCAGTCTATTTTGCTGAGAAAAATTAGAAACTGTTTATTATTTAGAGATCATTCAATTAAAATTTTAAGAAAACATTGAAATTTGCACTACTTTTTCAATTTCTTCTAAAAAAATTAACAAAATGACTTCATCTTGGCTCATTTTATAGATAATTCTGATAGCTTTCAAAACCTATTCAAGATGAAAAATGTTAACTCTCATATAATTAACATTGAAAAAACTTAACATTGATAAACAGGTGGTGTCATGCTTGTGATCGACAATGTAGTTTCAATTAATATTTATCACTTCCGTCTGTGATCGAAGATAAGTTTGGCCTGTGTAAATAAATAATTGTTTTCTTTCCGATATAAATTTTGTGTATGTATATTTTTAAAATGCCCATTTATATACGTTAGTTTGAGACAAATTATGAAGATACATCTTTCAAATGGTCGGCGGGAAAAACTGTGTTCGGGAAAAAATCGGGAAAACCCGCAGGGATTTCAAATTGCCCGATCTCTAGACACCCTGATAATTCATTGAGTCACTGACGGATCGTCCACATATTACGTAAAGTGTTTTTCTTTCATTTAAATAAAGAGGAGTACAAAATTGCTGCGAAGTAAAAAATTACACAACTCTGTGTTCTTTAACAAAAGAAAAACGCGTTACATAATAGATGAACGATACCTTGCGTAACTTTTTCACTTCACTTCCACACATCACTGTACTGCCTCATGCATGCCTATCCCATTTTTTGTTTTTAGAGAAACAATAATTGAAGGTAGGTGAATATGGCATTGAAGTGAATTTGGAAGTGAAGTGAGAAAATTACGCAATCGACCCCCTGTATTCCAAAAAAAGAAAAAGTAAATGTTAGAGAATATATTACTTCTAGATCTAGCTTTAAGTAGCTACACTTCGCATTCTGAGAAAATAAAAGATTTTTTAAAATAATATTTCGATTGGATAGGATGGACCACGAGCCACAAGATTCATGTGATTATGTGTACTTTTACAGTCCTTGATGAAACTATATATCTCAATTTTTTACACGTTTTGGGACGTGTTTTAAACTAATATTTTTCAGAAATATCCATGATTTTAATCAAGGTAAATGTCAGGATAAATGAAACTCAAAAAAAAAATATATTCTTTTATTTCTATAGACAATAATATTATTTCTCAATGAAATGGAGATACAACTCTAAGTATAATTTACCGAAGTGTCCCGTCGTTCCGAAATTCGGGATGAGTAGTCAAATATTTTTCATAAGCTTGGCTAGTTGTCCCGAATTCTCGAGACAACTAGTCCATCACCTTTTCCAAACACTCAAATTTTTCGGGACGACTAGATGCAGCCATAATTTAAAATGTGTTAATTCTTATTATTTAAAGACGCTTTAAGAAATATTTCTAATTTATTCCTTTTACATTCGGTCGAAAAACATACTGAAAATTGTTATACCCTCAAATGTTTGGCATTATTTTAATTCCGTAAGAATCAAAATAATATTACTGATGATGTTATTAAAAGAAAATTATTTGTAATAACAAAATTTTTAACTTACAAAGAAATTATTCAAAAACTGTTTATTGCAATTGAATTTGTTTTTACCATAATTTCTTACGAATTTTTGAAAAATCGTTGAATTTTAATAAATGAAGGCTTCCTTGTTCGCAAAAAATAGTCTTTAGAGCTCTACTGATTTCAATTTTGAAAATAAATTTTTCTGTAGCTTGAATCATTGAGACAATTTTAAAAAAGAAATTTTTTTAAAATAAATAAATATATTTTAAGATTGTTTACTTTCTTCAAAATTGGAAACAACAGACTTGTAAGGAATGTTTCCTCTAAAAAAATAAGACATGATTTATTAAAATTCAACCATTTTTTTAAATTGGTAAGAAACGAATGTAGGAAAAAATTTAATTGCAAACAGTATTGTTAAAATGATGATTTTTCATAAATATTTAACTTTTTTCACAGAAAAGAATTCAGTGAGAAAAATTTTTGTTTGTTTCAAGCAAATAAATTTGTTTGAATGCAGTTTGTTTGATTCGAACAAATTTTCATTTGAATTAAAAAAACTTTATTTGGAACAATTAAAATCGATTGGAACTGAACGAAAAAATATATTTAAAATAAACAAACACTCGCTTGACACTATATCGAAGAATTAATATGTTTGAGTGCACCAAAGAAATGGTTCGAGTTACTAAGAAACTTAGTGGGAATCAAATAAAATTGATTTAAATCAAACAAAGTGCATTTAAACAATTTTTGTTTTTGAATAATAACATTTCCATTCTTAAAATCATAGAAAACTTTTTTTCTGATACCTGATTTTTGGAATGACAACTACCTTAAATGCAGACAAATATGACTAAAATCCAATAGTAATCAAAATAATCTTTGAGATGTACAATTTTAAGTATCATATTTTACTATGTGTCTGCAGCGCTTTTAGCCAATTTTGCGAGAAAAAATATATTTGAAACCTAACGTGGTAAATTGTAATAATTTAAAAAATATGAAACCTCTGATGAGTCTAATATGATAAATGAGCCCTCAAAAAATGTATGAATAAGGCCTTTCGGTGAAAGTTCGGTCAAGTTCGGTTTTCTGATACTTATCAAAAGTTGTAATGAAAAAATTTCACCGAAAGGCTTCCTCCACACATTTTGTAGAGGGTGCTTTCTTCATAGATGCAAATTATAATTTGTCAAATTTGCATCTATTCTGGAAATTTGTATATTTATTGTGAGAAATTCGTATCGGAAATTGGAAAATTGAATTTCATGCAGGCTGATTCGTGCAGAGCATTCCGTCAAGTTGCCTTTTTATAATCCTTTTTAATCCTTTTTCATTTTCTTCATTTTCATATTATCGTTACTCAAAGGGACAATGTAATTTGAAAATGGAACACTTTTTCTTGTTACAGAAACTGAGAGAACCTGAGCGGTGGCAGTATGGGGGGCTGCGGAGTATTTTGGTCTCAGCTGCGTGCAATGCTGATCAGAAATCTTCTTCTCAAGAAACGGGATAAACGAAAGACAATGGCGGTAAGATACCTTCATACATAAATTTCAAAGAAAAAATGCATGAATTAAAATTTTTTTAAATATTTTTTTTTACCTGAAAGGAATCGCTATGAACAATATTACTTTAGCAATGTGCTATGCTTGATCATGCTGTTCTTTTTATAAAAATTACAGAAAAAAAGGCTATGTAATTGTAGAAAGCATAGTATTGATTTTTAGTTATCGCTATATCTGTGTATTGAAACGAACGTGGGAAGTATGCACATGTGGTCAATTAATAGGAATGCTAATTACACCTTTGGAATGTTATAAGCACTACGTGTTAATGAACCCTTTCCTTCATTAGACTTGATGGTATATCATCATATTTTTAATTTCATATATGCTTAGTATCTACACAGTTTCCTGGATTAAATTTAGAAAAAAATAGTAATAGAAACAGATTGACATAGAACACCTGAAGAAAAGTAAAACTGATTCGATTAATACTTGTATAAAGATCATGAAAGTTTCTAATATGAAATGTAAGAAGCAGCGTGTTTTAAACGGTACCGTGCTGGATTATTTTACAGTAAGGGAGCTCAAAAACTACGTGGGTTCATAATCCAATCTAGGGAAACAAAACGAATCGGAATTACGAACATGTTTAGCTTCTTTCATTGGATATTTTGTATGTTTCATGAAATACTCGCTGATAAAAAGATTTCTATTTTAATATTTGGGCTTCTTGTGAATTCCATTTTTAATCTCTGTATATGAGAAAAATACTATGGAAGTAGGATGCTAAATAAATAAAAAAACACAACGTACAATAGTATGGAGAACAGTGTTTATAGGAGGGGTGACGATAATAGATAGTTGTTGTTAGCTTTTTATGCACTTAATAAAATAGTTTAAAACTAAGTTACACCTACTCGCCGCAAGTGGGTACTTCCGTTGATTTACATCAACGAACGAAAAATTTAGGAACGCGTCGGGAACATCTTTCACTGTCTTTCACATTCTTCCACACATTCTCGATTCAGGATGCGAACAATAATTGGCCCGAATCCAAAACGCAAATCATGAATGAAATAGTTTCAATACATTCCTTCAGCATCATAAATTTGAAAATATTTTACTGTTTCCATAATAACATTCAAAATCATTAAGTAAATGAATTACTCAACACCCGGTGATCAATTTTTCAGATACAATATACGTTGATCATTAATTAAACAAAGGATAATGTATTGTTAATGAGTGAAAAGTGAATAATATTGAAATGCTCTACTAAAATTAATTCTTTTAGTTATATTGTATAGATTTTATACGTACCATAATTGGTTCATATTGATCAATTGAAATATTAAAACGAAAGAAATTATATTTGACTCAGAAAGTGAACTTTTCACCCAAGAAGAATAATTTTCTACCAAAAAAGATGATGTTTTAATCAAATAGTTTAATTTTAAAAAAAATGAATTTTCAACCAAAAATGGTATAGTTCAATTTTCAGCCAACGAAAATGAATTATTTTTAACTAAAAAAGATAGTTTTTTAACCAAAAACGGAATAAATATATTTTCAATTAAAAAATTGTGTTTTAACCGAAAGCAACGATTTGTCGACAGAATGCATGAAGTTTTAAACAAATAGTTCAATTTTCGACTAAATAAGATAAATTTTAACCAAACATGGAAAAGCTAAATTTTCAGTTAAAAAGATTAATTTTCAGCCTGATAGTTGAAGGGTTGGGGTGCAGAACTAGATAAATAACATTTTCGCCGAAAATGTTTTTTTGCGATATTGTCACACTAAATCTTCATTTTCCCAGAACAGAAAAATTGTTATTGATTAACACCTTTCTATTCTTATTCAGCCTCCCCATATCGCGGGAGCCATTTTTTATTTTTTTTTTTAATTCAAAAATAAATTTGTAATCGCTATACAAAGACGATTTTCAAAACCAATGAAATTCGGCGCTCCAAATTATTAAATGATTCAGTCGGAATCGGCTAAATTTTTCTACTCAAACTCATTTTTTTCAATTTAGCAACTTGCTATCTCATGAGTAAGTTTTTATATTTTGTTTGAACTAAAAATTGCCCTTTTTATCGTGATCCGTAACCGAGCATGTTCCAATTATAGGTTCCTGTCAGATCGAGATTGTAAAGTTCTACATTCTATTTCTCGGAACTGGATAATTTTTTTTTAATCATACATTTTGGTCTCAATTCAGAAACACTTCAGCTCGGGAGTGAACTTTTGTGTCGTCTCTAAATAGTGATTTCCATTTTACAGAATTTTATTTCGCTCTCCTGATGAAAAATTCCGATTTTGTGGGTTATCTAGTTCTGTACTGCAAACCTTCAGTTAAATGTTCAATCAAGAAGATGAATTTTCAACTGAAATAATGAATCATCACAAAAAAATGGATTTTCGCAAAGTACTCACACTTTCAACTAAGTAGTTGAATTTTCAACTAACAAAGATGAATTCTCAAAGAAAAATGTGATAGTTGATATTTCAATCACAGAAGATTTTAATTTTACACTAAAAACAGATGAATTATCATTGAAGCTAAAATACGAATTTTCTACAAGAGAGTCGAATTTTCAACGAAAGATATGAATTTTTAACAACAAAATAATTGTTCACCCAACAATGTCTATTTTCGATCAAAATAGTTGAATTTTTAACCCAAAAAAACGATTTTTCAACAAAACATTTGAATTTGCGGTATCTTACATGAGAGGGGAGGGGGAGGTGAAAATTTCAACAACAAAAATTCAAAATTTCCCTCTTTCAGGTTTTCCCTGACTTATAACAAAGATATAATACTTATTCGAGTCCTACTTTACCCACATTTTTTCGCACTAACTTACGTTCAGACGAATTAAGATATCGGAAAATTCAGCAAATTAAATAGAAGGTACTAGGATTGTTTCTATGGCTTGGAACTACAAATTGATTTTTTGCATAACATTCTTCAATATTTTGTTTTCATTTTACTTTACCGACATTTTTTTGAAAGTTTGGGAATTTTTTTTATATTTTCAGAAATTTAGGGCCATATAAACGTTCCTTAGTGCCTATTAATGCGTTTCCCAAATTTTCAACCTGATATTCCAATTTATATGGGCTTGAGTCGATGCAAAAAAATTTGGTAACGTAGAAATCGGGTAAGTATTACATGGCCTTAAAAAACAAAAAGTGTTCAGGGGTCTATGCATAGATTCTTGATGCAAAGTGCTACTTGAGTGACTGGAAGCTGAAGTATGAGTCCAACTTGGAATTCTGGTCCGGAATGCAGCTGCTAAAGAATCATTGGAAGGTCGCTCTGTCACGTTGATGTACGTGCATGATATTTAACGGGTAACGAATTCACGGCACGATTTCGCACTAGCATAAAGAACTGGCTTCCGGTTAATGCAGTCTCTCACACTTTGCCGAGTTTAAAGCCTAACTTCATGACAATCTGAGAGCATTTTTCAAAAATAAATTTCCCAATTCCATGGCCACCCTTCACACTCCTAAGGAAAAAAAACTCCGAACATTTTTCATCCTATTTCATGATTTAGAAGGAACATTCATGATAAGAAAAAATACCCCTACTCTCTCCTTATTTTGGAAAGATCAAGAAAATGAGAGAAGGAAAGTAGCAAGAAAATAAAATCAACTCAGGCGACGCATAGGCGATGATACCCCCCTGTCACGTGGCCAAAATTGTTTGCCAAGAATGATCCTATATATATAAGATTCACAAATTTGAGTAATCTAAGTTCTTGTACGGTCACTTGTGCCAATTGGGCCAAGGATTCGTCAAAAACTACATAAATTATTAAAGCACATTCTTAAGGAAAGTCCTTTAGTCCTTATTAAGTCACTGACTCATTCAGTTTCTAATCTTCACTTAAATTAAAGTTGCAGTGCGCAATACCAGAAAGTATAATTTGTCAAAAGTTATGTTTGTCTTTGCTATTTATTAAATTTCAAAGAATTTATACAGTTGCTTTTTTTATGTGATTAATTCAATAACAGCTGAATAAAATAAGACTCTAAATAATGAAGGGATTCAAATCACATCTTCTGAATCAGTCATGAACCTATCACTGAAGAAGTTCTTCTTTGATTATTTCTTTTTCAAGCTCCTCTGTTGCTTCTCCTTGCTCTTGAAAATTGCAGGATCAACTACATTCGTAGGACCTTCACTCCAGAGGGTTTCTGATACAGATTCTTTTGGTTTAACAGTCGTTGGTAGCAGGTGTGGCCCCACTAAAAAGAAAACTTGCTCCACCCAGGTGGGTATTGGTATCCCAACAATGCAATATTGCCAAAGAGGAAGTCCAAGGTATACCAACATCATTCGAAAGTATTTGGTAAAATTTTCAGCTAAATAATGCCACTGGTCTTTACCCGGGTGGTATAGCCACATTCCGGGTTCTTCTTGATCAGAACGAACTTGGTAAGCCAGAATTACTTTACTTTCACCGCATTGAGCAATCTCGAAGAGCTTACAACGAGGGTCAAAGGAAGGAACTTGCGGACCTTCATGATGACGTGATTCTGCTGCCGCTTGCTGTTCTTTGCTGCCCACGAAACGCTTTAGGGAAGCGAGATTGTTGACCTCCATCCGACCCAGTGGGAATTCCTCCCCTTAGCAACGATAAAAAGAAAAGAAAGAGAGATCAAATTAAATGGCATAACGGAATTCAGCAATCTTCATAAACATTAGAAAAATTTTTATTTAATTTTAAGTGAAGGTATATAGAGAGAAAACGGGGGCATCTATTGTATGGCCCCGCAAAATCTCTAGACTTCATGGGAAGATTATAGGAAATGAAAGTTAAAAGTAATAGTACATTATGATCCAAGGGGGAGAAGCGGAACTTTTTTAAAACTAAAAATATACACGAGTCGCAAAAATTCCTCTTCCATTTGGTGCATATGATATTTCTTTAACAAATGCATGATTTCAGATGTTTTTTGTTTTAACGGCACAATTTCTGCTCGTATGAAGGAATTTTGGAAACTTTTTTTAAGGATGTTGTAGGTGTACCGTTAAGTTCAAAATTTCTTAATCTTTAACTTAATTTATAAAATTGACTAAAATTGGCCCATTAATTATTGCAACTCATTTTAGAAGAAAAGCAAACATAATTGAGATCATATTCGTTTATTTAAATATATTTACATACATATTTGTGTCTCTTCTTCTTCACAATTCTATTCTTCACGTCTTCATTGAACGTTATTTAACAAAATATTTAATTTGAAAAATGATTAATTAAAAATGATTCTACGTAATATTTCTAAATAAAATAATTTCCATACAAACGTTACGAATCGAATTGTAAAGAACCTTTCAAGGAATAGTTGGAGCTTTTGTAAATTAAAATTGAATGAAAATTACGACTTCTGCCTAAAGTGGAAGAGAAAATATAAATGCAAATAACTACAATTGAATAAACAATTATGACCTCAAATATTTTTTTATTATTCACGTTTGGGGCTCTTTTCCAAAAATTGTTGCAATAATCAATGGGCTTTTATTGCCAAATTTATAAATCAAGTTAAAACTTAAGTAATTTCAAACTTCACTGAAAATTTCAGAAATTTTTGGAATTTATGGTGAATTTATAAATTACGCAACATTTTTGAAATGTTTGATTATCTAGTAATTTTTGAAATGTGCGGTTATTCAGAGTATCCAAAAACATCCAAATTTTCCAGAAATTTTCGGTAATTTATGGTAGCTTATCGTTTCGAGTTGGTCCAACCTGTCAACAATCTTTCAACGCGATCAACTGGTCGCTTGATAATTTTTATTATTCTCATCTGACGTCACTTCTTACTACCTAGGGAATGAAAAGTGGAACTTTAGCTCGGCTTCATAGATATTGAAAAGGGCTATAAAATCATGCATTTGCAATAAAAACAACTTTATTAAAAATCAACAGTTAAAAAAGAATAACACTATAGAACTTCATAGACACAAAACTGGTTCAAATTTGTAATTAATTTTGTCTTTGGAATTCAACTGAAGAATCCAAATTAAAAAACTAAAATGTATGAGAAATACTAGTTCAAATTCTTCAACTTTAAAAGCATGAGCTTGAAATATCTCATTCAATATTATGTATTTTCACGACAATGAAATTATTCAATATTAAATATATCCAATTCGAATTATTTAAATATAAGGCTCTTTAAATAAAAAATGTCCAAGAGCGAATAACTTCCAATACAAATTTTTTACTTTGAAAGCTTTGAAGCGAACAAAAATATTGAATTTTTAAAGCTACTATTTAAACTGTTCCAATTCATACGTTTTGAATTTGTAACGTCAATATTCAAGAATTTTCTAAAATATAAAATATAAAATATACTAATAAACAATAATTATACAGAAAAAAACAGAAGGTGAAAAGCGTTTCAGGTGAAAATGCTGGGGATAAACTCGACATACAAAAAAAATGAAGATCGGTATAAATGAAATGAAAAATTAGTGATCTTTTGTTTTACCCTTGCCTATATTCATTTTTTGCTTGCCGAGATTACCCCCAGCATTTTTACCTGCAATGCTTTTTACCTTTTGTTTTTTCTGTGAATACTTTTCTGAAATTAGGAACTAATTTCATGAAATAAATGCATAATACAAGAAAGTTAAACGTACGTCATTACTCGTATAAAAGTTCCCCTCTGGCTGCTAGTAATAATAATTATTAGGAAATCAATTTACCGAAATCATTTTGTTAATCAACCCTCATATATCTATATTTACTCCTCCATAAGGATTAGTATATACATCACGAAGCCAATAAATGTCTATCGATCAAATAAAGTTTCTTATTTGCCGAAAGAATGTCATTTTTATCTTCACAAAGGAAGTAAGCTAGAAGTTTCGGATTGTTTCTCCTACATTAAAGCAGCAAAGTTCCGTCCTACGCAATATCGATACTCTTGAATTCTGTAAATATTATACAAAGAAGGAAATCCGTTCGGGGATCCGATTTTTCCAAATTTTCTTCTTTGTGATTTAACTCGAGAATATAGCATTAATACTTTCACAAAAGTTGATTTATTACGTACATTAGTATGATATTTCTCGACTCACTTCAATTTTACGATTCTAATAATTTAAAAATAAGTTTTCTAGAATATACCTGAAATTTCCAGACTCCATGTCAATAGAAATCCGTCAATAGAAGCATAAAAATTTCTCACTTCCTCTGGCAAATTACAACAATGTCTTTGCTCCCAAGTTGAAAGAGCTACTCTGTCACAAGCACTTCTCAAGTCGACTTGAACATTTTTCACACACGGACTATTTTCCAAAATTTTAACGATTCCTAACGTCAGATTTTCATAAAATGAGTCTTCTGTTACAACATCAACGAAGTAAGACATTTTTGTATTTTAAATCAAGCCAAGAATTCCAACCTGAAGTATTGGATTCAAATTTATACTTCATATGTTTTACTATATATTCATAACTACATTTCAATTATTATAAAGATTAACAGTACGCGATTATTTTCTAGTACTTATTTACAAATCAGACAGTTTTTATTTATATTACACGCTGAAGTTACTTTACCAGATGAAAGAGGTAACTAAATGCAAATTGTTGGGGCGAGTCGTGTAAATCGAACTCAGAGGGTGGGCAAAAGTTTGCTTATCACCAAGGCAACGCGAAAGGAAGACGTCTTCATCAGGTATTTTCAATTCATCGCCTGCTAACTTCACACCGTTGAGTGCTGAGGGGAAAACAATGGCACCAAATGCATGGAAAAAAACTTTATTTTTGTAATGTCTTCCTAGTAAATAATGATAATTATTTATTATTTCATTAAATAGTTTTCAAAAAATCACAAGTAATTTTCAAGTAGGTATACACTTATATAAAGAAAATTAGTTTTTACGAAGATAATAACAAAATAGGGTTCAGTCCCATGCATTTGGTCTCATTTGGTCCATTGTTTTCCCCTCAGCACTCAACGAAGTGAAGTTAGCTGGTGGTTAAGTGAAAATAAAACTCTTTCAGAAGATATAAATTACGAAAATTCCAAAAAATGTTATTTGGCATGAAATATATAATATGACATTGAAAATAATTTTCAATTTTATTTTTTGAGTGTCTGACAATAAAAAAAATCTAAGGGATATACCGCTAATATTTATATACAGATATAGGTTATAACTGTTTTGCAGGGTTTAGTGTTTTATGAAAAGAAATTTACCAATTGCGACAGTTTCTGAACTATTCAAGTGGTAAAAGCACGTTAAGGCCAGGCTTAATGAACACTTAAGTAGAAAATAAAGTTTCGGTACGACACATCTCAATAACTTCAAGATCATTACAGATTTTTTTCAAATACAGTAAAATAGCTGCTTGAAAGCAGGAGTCTTCGTCCCAAAAGCGGCACGTTTAAACCAATTAGAAGATAGCAAGTGCCAATGTTTAAAAAAAATCAAATATAAATTTTTCGTAGAAGGTTAATGACAGTGCATTATATTGTTATATTCATAATTTATAGAACTGTGAAATTAAACGAATTAAATTTTTTAATTCATAAAAGAAATATGGAATAAACTTTTAATGGTTTTCCAACATATTTTACAATTGAAAGTTAAATGAAATGCACTGATTTATATTGTTTATAATTATAAAAACAATCCTTTGTTCATTTCGAATGTTTTAATTTTATCCACAGATATTGTAACATCGATTTTCGGAAACACGAACGTAACAATGCCACACTACAATGCCGCAAACAACACTTAACTTAGTTTTAAGGGGGAAAATAGTGTATAAATTCAATGTCTAAAAACACAACTTGTATGTTATCACTAAGGCCGTGGCTACGTGTACCTAAATTTCGGTACTAATAGCTGAATTTTTTCGGTACGAATACGGGGCGCTGGAAAATAGGCTATTTGTAGCGAAATTTCGGCAGGTTCTAGACTTCAAGTCGCAGAATCTTTCGGGGATGAAATTTAAATTTTGTGTTTTGTTAAAAAAATAAAAATAAAAAATTTCTTCTTTAAACCTCTATAACTTTTGACTTAATTGAGATGTTCATTGTTTTATTTATGATTCTAACAGATTGCTTATCATCTTCTTTCAGAATCCACCAGAAAATTTGAAAAAAGTGTTCAAAATTAATAAAACGACGGCGGCTTTTCTGAAAATATTAAAAGTCGATTTTCTCAACAAATCTACACTTATAGTTTTCGCCATTTTTTGTTTAATTTTTACTATATTAAGGTAGACTTTTCGTGAGTTTTATGCAGGCTAAATAACAATTGTGACCAGGGAAAAATCTTTTTCATCAAATTGAATTTTGTAATTTTTCTCCGAAGCAACGCCAGATACGAAAAAATGTTTGCAAGTCTAACAAATGTTATATAATGTTAGATTAATGATGGTGTTTCAATCGATGTTGTTTGTCTGAGTGATATAAAATTTATAAAAATACCTATTATATTATTATAAATGTTATATAATGAATATATCTTGCTTTTTTGCGGATCTTGCATCGATTAAGAGAAAAATTGAAAAATTATATTTCCACCAGAAATTCTTCCGGCTTAAAAAATTATTTAGCCCCCATAAAGCTGATATGGTGCCTTTCTTTCTATATGAGCAGAAACTTAAAAAAAATATTGGAAAAAATAAAACAGGTGGTGTTTTCCAGAAAATATTTTTTTCTTGTCATCAAATTTTATGAAAAAAAATAAGAAAGATTTTCTGGAAAACCCCACCTTTTTCCTTCTTTCGTATATTTTTGTTATGCTTCTGCTGATATAAAGAAGATACTAGCTTTATTCGAGCTAAAGCATTTTTGAGGCCGAGAGAATTT
Organism: Andricus quercusramuli; assembly: GCA_932178445.1. Lineage (NCBI taxonomy): Eukaryota > Metazoa > Arthropoda > Insecta > Hymenoptera > Cynipidae > Andricus > Andricus quercusramuli. The sequence goes on from CAKNXH010000245.1 coordinate 533,512, forward strand.
TTTCATTCTGACCAGAGAAGGTATTAGACCCCCCGAACCCGAAAAACAGGTTTTTATGAATTTGTCTGTATGTTTGTCTGTCTGTCCGTGAGCACGATACATTTTGAAAGAATTGATAGATTGGATTGGGCTTTGGTATAAGCTTCAAGTGTCTTAAAATGAAGGTCAATTTCGTTAGTCAGCCATTTTGGATAAAAATTCAAAAAGTGAGCGCTTTTTCAAAATTTTTGAGACCACTTTTTTCAAGATTTAAAAATTCTATGTACGGTTATTAGTAGTACTGAAAAATGCGAACAATTTATCTCTATGACCTTCTTTGATAAAAAAAATGACCGGAATGATAGCATTTACAAAATTCAAAAAAAGAAACGGAAATGAACGTTTTAAGCCAAAAGACGCACAATATGAAAAAATGTTGCGAAGAGAAAAACGTTGCATTTCGAACACTCTATAAGATTAATGCAACAACTTTTTGAATGTTCTCGAAAAATCGAAAATTCAAACTTTGACCGCATAAAAAATAATGAAAAATCAAGAATTCCATTTTTCGGGTCAAATTATACAAGATGCGAGAAAATTAAATAAGCAAAAACTGTGCACCCAACAAAGATCTACAAATTAGTTAACAATAACTTCTTTATAGGACACGTACTTTTTGCTTTATTCTTAAAGAACAACATGAAAAATAAAAAAATAAAATTTTTGGACGAACAACACAAGCTTCGAAATAAATACTAAGACAAAAGTTGTTCAACTAAAAAAGAGCTACACATTTTTTATCGATTGTTTTCTGATTGGATGCCTAGTTTTTATTTTATTCGTAAAAACAACATTAAATATATATATAATTTTTAGACGAACGACACAAGCTATGAAAAAATGAATAGAAAAAAGCTGCTGTTCCAAAAAAGAGTGAAAACTCATCCAAATTTTTCATCAATCATTTTTTGATAGGACGCGTAGTTTTTGTTTTTATCGTAAAAAATAACATTAAAAATAAAAAAATTACATTTTTGGAAAAACGACACAAGAGACGAAAATATGAAAAGACAAAAGTTGCTCAACCAAAAAATATCTACAAATTTGTGATGAACTCTTGTTACAAAAGTATACTGAAAATTAAAAAATTAACTTTTTGGAAAAAAAACGTAAGCTACAATAACATTTTATTTAACAGAATTTTTCGCCTAAATTATATCTACATACTTGCTCAGAACCACCTTACTCTAAGATGCGTATTTTCAGTTTAAATCGTAAAAAATAACATTGAAAATAAACAAATCAAATTTATGGGAAAACGACACAAGTTGTAATAAAATGTTTAATAATCCAGATTATGAATTGTAATAATATGAATGTATTGAAATGGTATATTTTTTAAAGTAGCTGAGAATTAATATAAGTGCAAAATAAGGAACATATATATTAAAGTAATAATGAAAAAACAAATTTGTACTTCATTTTGCAATATCTGAAAAAGCAATCCCACGGCGAGATACAGAAATAAATTTTATATACATTTGATATAATAGTATTGAACAGAACGTAGAGAAGTTCGCATTTTGGAAAAAATTCTTGGACGATTTACTCGGGATTGGTTTGCTTTTTGAGATCAGAAGGGTTTTACCTTTATTCAGAAACTCAATGTCTCGGGAGTAAGTTTTTTTTCTTATTTAAACTAAACAAATTGTAAGCTGAAACATCTATTTCCTTGAGAATGAGGAACTGTTTCTAATCAAAATTTCTTGGGCTCAAATCAGCAACACGTCATCTCGGAAGTGGACTTCTGTCTTATCTTTAAATGGTGATTTCAATTTTACAGAATGTTTGTTCGCTTTTCTGAAAAATGCTGATTTTTTTGTTATACAGTTCAGTACTGTCACTCTTCAATTCACCAGTTAAATTTTTAATTTCAGAAAAATATATATTCGAATTTTTCAAAACCCTTGCACCTACTTTCTCTCTATGAGTTTAAACTTGCAGCTTTTCAGACTAAAACTCCTGCTTTCAAGCCACGGAGTATTACTCCGTGTTTCAAGCAAAGCCTGTAAAATTGTATACTTAAACTGCCTATCGCAAAAAAAATAAAAATCAAATTACAAAATTTATTTCATCAAATTTACACAAATTCCTGTTTTATTTTCTTTTGAGTCGTTTTGCCACAAATATTCGCACGTTATCATTAAACTAAGCAATTTCAAATATAATTACGTGACTTCCCTGCGCATTCTCAATATTTCAATTAGTCGCAAAAATACTACTTGGCATGACAAGTAATTTATTTGCGTAAGGGAATTTAATTATATATTGCATTTTGCAAGAATATTATAATTACATTCTAAGAATATAATTTTTTTTCTTGCAGGAGGTATTTTTGCCCCTCTACATCCTGGGCATTTTGATCGTTGTGAAGATACTAATTCCTAATCCGAACTATCCTGCTATGATCACTCAAAGGGAAGAAGGGGATATTTTTGAATATTTTGATGTGAACAAGTCCATCGCAGTTGTTCCCAATTCCAATGAAACCCAAGTAAGTATAATGATTACTAATTTATTATCAAATATTTCATATTTATCCTATGTGGTATTTATCCATCCAATACTTATTCAAGATCGTTTTGATATTATAAGGCTAAAATGTTATGAAGTGACATTTTTTAGTAACATTCAGTAACATTTTATAATATCAAATGGAATTTTAATTAATTCAAATTAGATAAAAAGCATGAAAACTGTTGTCACGATTACTCCTTCTAAGGTCCTTATTACTAGGACGTTTATAAACCCACATTGTTTAATACTTAGAAATTTGAAATGTATATGTGTATATATTTGATATACATGAAGGAACGTTGAGATTCTTTCAGAATTTTTTGTTTCAATTATGAGAACCAATCCGCTATAAAGGTATCATGGAACAAAAAATATCTGCGTGACAACAAACGTGGATAATTGACATTCTGAAGAGATGCGAAATACATATTTTATAAAAACCATTTCTTAGCGAAAGCTTCTCAAAATTATTGTTTTTGGTGGACAGTTTGCGATTGAAAAATAAATTTTTTAAACGGATGTTATGGTTAGAAAAGATTTTCCACAAGTTTTTAAAAAATATTGGTTTAATTGAAGAAGTGGGGCAGAGTAAAAGTGCTGGAATTAGTCGAATCGTTTCAGCTGAGGGGAACAAAAATTGGTGGATCGCATGCGAAAGAAGTGAAGAAAAAAATGGTTGGAATCATCTGTTCTTTTTTCTTATTTGAAAATTCCCCAAAAATTTCCTGTTGGTTCAAAAATGATGTCAAATTTTTTGTAAGTACAATTTTTACTAGTGAACCATAACTAAAAATTACGAATTAAGGAAACCATTTTTTGCCCAGCTTGGGATTTTTTGAAAATGTGCAAAAACATGTTTTTTCATTGAGTCATATGCAAACATTTACAAAAAAGTTGACTATGTTTAGTCGGAAATTTCTCCTGGTTAAATCAATGTTATGATTTTGCTTTTTGGAATGAAACAAACTCCGCGATTTAGAGATATTATGATTTTGAATTTTCTCGCGATTTTGGAATGTTTTATACATCATCACTATCAGGCTCAACTCATCCAACTTATTCCGAAAAACTGGGTATCTAACACAATCCAAGAAAACATTTTTTGTAAATTTTCAAAAAATTATAAATTGAGCAAACATTTTTTTTAATTTATAATTTTTTATTATTGTTCACTTGTCAATGCTGTACATATAGAAAATTCGCCATAGTTTTTGAGCTAATAGGGAATTTTGTTTTGATTTTCAAATATTTGAATTTTCAAATCAAAAAGAGAACAATAGATATTAATTAAATAATTTCAAATGTTATTTATCTCACTTTTTTCGGGTGCCAATAAACAAATTATTTTTTTCTCAGCTCAAACGATTCGACAAACGTTAAAGAACATCTTTAGAACGACTCAAGAACGTCCTAAGTCAGTCCAGTTCCAGATACGTTTTAATAACGTATACGGAACATGAAACGTTTTCAGAACATTATTTGGTCTGACTTAGGACAGTTTTTGAAACGTTCAAATAACGTCTTTTTACTTGTACGTCCAAGAAACGTTTTTAGGACGTTCCAATTACGTTCTCAAATTTCGTGCCCACTGGGATGAGTTTCTCGAAATTTGAATTTCGTTCAAACCTTTCAAATTTAGTAGTTCGTAAGGTAGTTGAAAAAATTGGTTAGTACCAGGGTGGCCACAAAACTTCAATTTCAAAATTCCCTGATTTTTCTATAATGCAGAATCTGTTATAAATGGAATAAGAGTAATAAAACAAATTTTGATATTAATTTAAAAACTAAACATCAATTACAGCAACAATAGTGCATAAGAGGTCGATCAACTTCGATCTTGTTTACTCAAATATTTTATGTATTTTTTTAAGCTGAACACGAATCCGGTCGACAAAAGCGTCGTTCTCTTATGAAAGTGTCTTAGAGATATCGATCTTTTTACTCTCGAAAATATAGGTTTTCTCCTGTGTTTTAATTACACTGGTGTGTATGTGTATTGGGGTACTTTCGAATTCGAAACGGTTCCGACTGGGGGGGGGGGGGTACGACTCGTAGGCAACCCCAACACCATTCCAACAGTTTTTGGTGTGGAGGGGGCGTAGGGTTGGGGAGGGGAATTGTGGAAAAGTTGGAAAAGGATCGTCGGGGTGCCTTCAAATTTAAAAATTTAGGACTCGTAGGCACTCCGGCCCCTTTTACAACTTTTCACAAGCCCCCCCCCCCCGAATCCAAACTCCTCCTACCAACAAAAGCCATTGGAAAGGGGTCGGGGACATCTACGAGTCATAAATGTATCCCCAGTCAAGATCGTTTCGAATTCGAAGGTACCCCGACCTATTTTCCAACTTTTGCACAAGCCCCCCC
>CAKNXH010000245.1:538531-601461 GCA_932178445.1 Andricus quercusramuli
CACACACGTTAGGAAAGTGTCGAAAGTGCATATCAGTTCAAATTGCTCTAGTCGGAATCATTTCGAATTCGAAGGCACCCCGATACACATCAGTGTATTTCAATAGACGTAAAAGAAAAAAAAACTTGAAATATGTGAATTTAAAAAAAATCGAATGTGATTGACCTTTTATGCAGTTTTACCAAATTCCCTGACGGTTGCAAGTTTTTTTTTCAATCACTTAATCTCACTGCCCAACAGAATTCCCTGACATTCCACTGATTTCCAGGTTTTCCTGACCTTCGGCCACCCTGGTGTACCCTCCATTTAAAAAATAGATCAATATGCATGGAAATAATGGTTTACAAGGTTTTCTAAAGCAGAAACTTTTAATTTTGGAGAGTTCACTTTATTGTGTTATTCTTTTCAAGATCCTAATTCGACCTTTATTCTTAATGAATTTCGGTCGACCTATTTTCAAAAGCATCTGTTATACAAGCCATCTCCCGGTCTTTCATAGAGAACTTTGTGGTCCTCCACAAAGGGGAATGACTTCCATTAGAAGAAATGTACGTAGAAACTCGGCTAGTGCAGCTCGTTGGGAAAATTGTGAAACTTTACGAGTGACACAAATATAAAACCGCCAGGTCTTATTTCGACATTTTCAGACAAATACAACTGATAAGTTACTATAAGTATTTCAATTTTTTTATTGCATTTTTACTTATACAAATACTATAAACCATAAAAAGATACAAACAGATATAAGTGATTTCAAACAATCAATTTAATCTCTAAATCACGAATGGTGTAATATTGATTATTCATTATTAGATATCCGAAATAATGCATTATTTCATTATTACTGAAATACATAAATCAGTTGAATATTAATTACTTCATCAAAATATCATTACATTATAAAATTCAATGAGATTTATTAAGAGAAATTGGTAATGAATTTGGCCATATATATTCATTAAGTTTCTAAATAGCTTTAGGACAATATAATGGACGGTTCAAAATTTCGCTTAGATCAGCAAACTCAAGCATTGGCCTGGTGCCAACAAAATGATTCACTAGCCATTCTTTTCTTCATAGGCGAACACATTTCCGACATTCTTTCAAACCTCGTGTACATTAAAAATAAAGAATCAATTCTACATAATCCTGTATGAAATTCCACATAAAGTTCTCTTAATTTGACAGAATTTTGTCAAAATCTTAAGAATATTTGCAGGAATAAATTAAATAAGCTGTACTACGAATCATTCCATTATTATTCACGTCATGTTTTTTAACTGAATCTTTAGAAAAAATCTTATTCCGTCTAGATTTTATTTATTTTCATGAAAAAAACCTCATAAGTTGAAAATACTTATAAAAAAATGCCCACTCTTTAAGGAAAGAATAAGGCGCGTAATTTCCATACGATCTCCTGTATTAACTTATTTAGTAGTATGAACGAACTTATAATAGACCATTAGAATGGTTAAAAAAACGCATTGTTTGAATTTCGTTCGGAAGAATATCTCAATATTTCATTTTCCCAAAAAAAGCGAATAAGTATTTTTTTCGATTGATATTGTTTCGAAATATGAGACTGGAAGGCATAATTGTCGGCAATATTACTTTCGAGCAGTTTTTTGAATAGATCGTTTTGAGTAGTCAAATTAAAAAGCTAATTGTATTTTTTATTAATTATTATTTGTTTAAACCATTATTATTTTCCCAGCAATACTTGAACACATTTTATCACAAACTAACGGTACCCTCACAACGAGATAAACTTATTAGGCAATAAAAAAGTCAAAGAGGTCGATTCAGTTTGTTGTTAATTGCTTAAAAAAATTTGGAAACAAACTCGACAGAATTTTGTAATTTATGGTAGTTTCATTACTTATCCATACTTTTAAACATGATTTACATTTATTTGAACCATTTTTTTCACAATATATAAAAAATTGGCACCTTCTCTGAGTAGCTTGCTTGTCAAAAGTTACATTTCGACAATGAAAAATTATTTTAAAAATAAAGAATAAAGTAAATCGAGCATGTTGAGCTTTTATTTTAACCAGTTAGTTCATGTTACTCAGAGAAGGTGTGACTATTTGGTATTTAAAAAAAAAAAAGGTTTAAACGAATAGAAATTGTTTGAAAAGTTTTGGATGAGTGGTAAAAATACCATACCAGAATGCTGTCGAGATTGTTGACAGCTTTACACAAAATTACATTTTGCTTCCTCATACAGGAAGCTTTGTAATGGTAACATTTTCTGAAAAAAATTTATTCATTTAATTAAACCCTCCCTAGTTTAAAAATGTCTGATACAATGTTCTAAGCAATTGTCCGGATGTGTGTGTGTGTGTGTGTGTGTGTGTGGATGTGTGGATGTCACGCTTTTTTGTGAACACGATAACTAGAAAACGGTTGCAGATAAATTGATGAAATTTTGAGAGTTTATTTTCCTCACTAATATCTTGAAACTGACCGAAGGATTTCTAAAAATATTCATTGCATTTTTTTGAGCACGCAATAATATTTTAAAAATCGGTAGGGAAGTTATGGTGATTTAAATATTTTAAAAATCGTTTTTATAGTAAAGTTTTTCTTATTCTCATAATTTAAAGTTGATGCGAGAATAGAAAAGTTGTGTTGATTCAAGACGAATCGATTGACCTATGAAATTGATACATTTTATTGAAGAGTAAGGAAGCTATGGTAATGCATAATATTTGAAAACACGGTTGTTTATGGTAAAACTTTTTTCACTGACATAATTCAAAATTGATGCAAGAACGGAAAAGATTTCTTGATTCGAGGTGAATCGATTTATCTATAATAATAATACACTTTATTGAAGATTAGGAAAGTTATGCTCATTTATAATATCTGAATCATCAGTTTTAAACAGAAAAACTTTTTTCATCGACATAATTCAAAGTTGACGCATGAATATATAGAAAAGACTTTTTGTTCATAAATTTTCAAATAGAGTAATTCTGACCATTTTTTTAAAGAAATCATAAAGCTGGGAAAGAGATAGGGTGCGACAGAACTTTTTCTTCTCCTTTTCTAGCTCGAAAAATTATCATTTCGAATATAAGATTTGATTTGTCTGATTTGTCTTTGCATTTAAAACATTTTTTGTATTATTTTGTATTTTTTGTAAATTTCTATTTTTAAATTAAGCAAAATGAAGACTTTGGTTTGTCTATTATTTTAAAAAAAATAACTAATGCTTCCTCTATGAGGAAGCAAATACATTTGCTAACGGGAAGCAAAGTGCTCGTGAAATGAGCACCATATAATTATAAAGACAAACAAAGTTGAAACACTCGAGATTGAATTCAGAGCTAGTTTCTGTCCTATTCCAGTCATAAGTTACATTTAAATAATAAAAAGTTATTTAATCAATTAACAACCGATTGAGTCGACCTTTATGGTTTTTCATATTGCCTAATAATTAGTTTATATTGTTGTTAGAGTACCGATAATTTGCGATAGAATGTGAAAAAATATTATTTGAAAAAAAAATGTTTAAGCAATTAATAATTATTTTTAAATACATTAAACTTTTTAATTTTACTGCTACAAATAATCTGTTGAAAAAAGCTACAAAAAAGTAATATTTACGACCAATATATCGCAAAATACTTTATCCTTTAGAAGGTGGATTTGGGGGCATGCTGAAAAGAGATTGGGGGTTAAAATGAAAAATCAATGCATACAATATATTCAGTGAAGTAATTTTAAGAGGTCGCAGTAATTGGCCCTTGTTTTATTGAAAGTTAGACCTTCCAGTCTCATATTTGCAGACATAAAAATCGAGTCAATTAACAAAAATTCCGAAGGTCTTCAAAAAAATTCTATAGTTGTTTTTTTATATGTTGAAAATAAAATTTTGAAAAACGTTCGTGATACGGCAACATTACTATTATTACATTTTTTGCAGTTCGACTCCTAAAATTCAAGCGAAAATCGCGAAGGTTGCGTTTTTGGGTAGCAAATGTTGGAAATTTCGAAATCTAAAAAATAGCAAATTTTCAAAACGCTGTACGACCGGCAACAATATTAAAATTGCAATTAAACAAATTAAGTACTTTGTTAAACTAGCCAAGAAATACAAATATTTCGCAAATCGTACTGAGTGATAATTAACCTAGTATTAACATCATATTAGATTTGCAAACGGTTTATTACATGGCAACATTGGTAATGATAAACAAACTTTTTTTTTTTTTTTAATTATTCCCCAGATTAAATTCTCAAGGTGTAATAAAATAAACCACCCAATTTCTCTTGTTTTTTACAGCAATTTAAAGGAAAGAATTAATGAAAATAATAGTTTTTCCCAATGTCCGAAAAAACAGTTACAAAACAATGAAAATTCAGAAAAAACCAAGAACTTACGAATGGCTTTCGAAAAATTGAAAAAGGTAAACTATCTCAGTCAATAGCGGCGTAACTATGAATTTTTAAAGTTTTGTAATTTCTGAACATTATAATAGAAATTTTGTTTTCACAACTCAGTTATCGGAAGTTAGACTTTTGATGCTTGATGGAGCGCGTTGAAAGTAGTTTCAAACCTTAAGGGCAAAAATGCTCGTTCCACAGATATATCAAATCAAAATTTCGGTAGATGCATTATAAAAATTGTCGTCTCTCGTCTTCAGAATTTAATCTAGGGAATAACTTAAAAAAATATAAGTTTGTTTATCATGATCAATGTTGTCATGTAGTAAACAGTTTGCAAGTCTAATATGATGTTAGTACTAACAAGTTAATTATCACTCAGTACGATTTGCGAAATGTTTGTATTTTTTGGCTAGTTCAACAAAGTACCCAATTTGTTTAATTGCACTTTTAATATTGTTGCCGTTCGTGCAACGTTTTGAAAATTCCGACAAACATTTCCCACATTTGCTACCCAAAAACGCAACCTTTGCAATTTTCGCTGGAATTTTAGAAGTCGAATTGCAAAAAAATTAACAATAATTGAAAAAACTATAACTTGCGTTATATATTTAGTTTTTCAAATCATACAATAGTTTCTTCTCAATGGAAAAAAGCAGAAACAACATTTTGCAAAACCTTCGGTATTTTCGCTGGGGAGTGATTAACAAAATATTAATTTCTTTATAATTAATAATGTTGCCACATCACGAACGTTTTGCAAATTTAATAGAGGATAGAGAATGAGTTAATAATTACTCACTCAAGTTTGCAAAATGTTTCGAATTTTCGTGGAGCACTGGAGGGCAAATTTTGTAAATTGATTTTTTCAAACAAATTGCCGACCCGATCACGTTTTGCAAAATTTTATTTTGTGTTCAGCATATGAAAAAGAAAATATACCATTTTTTTGAAGACCTTCGGAATTTTTCTTGATTGATTAGCTATTTCCACTAGTCTACATGTTATTCTTATAGGGAAATAGAGAGGTCGGATAGCACCATTTAATATTGAGATATTCTCCCAAACAAAATTCGAACATTGTCTTTTTTGAACCACCCTATTGACCACAGTAACATATTTATTTTCAGTGCCATGAAGTTATTAGAATAGGAATTGTATGTATCTTTCACCTTCCCCGGTGAAATGTATTTTTTACAGCTCTGTCTAGCTGTCCCGAAAAATTGGGGAAATTAGCCAACCTTATAAAAAATACTTGACTACTCATCCCGAATTTCGGGACGACGAGACACTTCAATTTTTACAATAAAAATTTTCAATTGCATACTTGCCAAATTTGGTGAAATTGTTATTTACACTATCATTACAAATGGTTTTCAAATGATTGCAGATATTTTTGAATTCAATGAACAATCTTTGGATGAATTCGATGGAATACCGGAAACATCCGTTAAGTTTTCTGATGTTTGACACAAAAGATGACCTACAGGCAGCTTATTGGAGAGATCCCGCAAGTGTCCCATTAGCCGTGATTTTTGAGGACCCGAAACCAATTTCTCGAAATTTGTTGTGAGTTTAAAAAAATTTAGTATTTGAAAACTAACATTCACTAGGTATTTTAATTTGATTTTCAATTTGTGAGATATTTTTTAATTAAACAATCTTAAAGGCTATATAAATCGTGTTGCTGCCTTCTGGTTAATTATTATCCCCTGAAATTCGTTCTCTAAAGAGATGCAACTTATTGCTATCGTTACATCGCGCAAAGACGCTTAACCCAATTATTAGAAAATGCATAGCCACGAACATGGGGCGAACATGTTTGTTTATGTTTTCATTACTCAAATGCACATTTTACATTAAAGCTGATTCGGGTTCGTCCGTGGAATTTAATAATTATTATCAACTCCGCAATTCAAGCCAAATAATTGCCAAATTAATTATTGTTTTGGCTCAATTATTTCATATTTGTCCGGACTATAAAATTATGAATGTTTTTAATATCTTTCAGATACGAAATAAGAATCAATCCAACGTATACGTTGCCTCCATCGCCAGCAGAGAAACATTCCTCCCCCGTTACTTGCCGCAAAAATTTCAGTCATTGGATGGGTGGTGTTTTGTCTATAGAAACCGGCAGAAATTGTCCAGCGAACAATTATTTTTCCTCAGGATTTATGGCCTTGCAGATAATCATGGACATAACAAAAATTAGGGTAAGTTTGACTTCAAAGAAACCACATTTGAAATGTTATAGAAATCTGCAAAAACTTGGTTCACTTGATGACAACTCTTTAATTGTTGATGAGAAAAATCATTAAAAGTCTTGAATGTGTTATAAAACTAAGAAAACTTTTCTTATCATTACAGTTAGATACGAAGAATAATGATGTAACAGTGCCTGATATAAAATTAGAAATGTTTCCAAAGGAAGCTTTCACTGCAGGTAAACAAAACTTGTAGTTTTTACAAGAACATTTGATAAAGTTTTGTTCCCAGTCAGAAAAATGTTCTGCACCTTTTATATCACTAAGAAATATGCTAATCTTTAGTCTGCAACTAGTTTAAAATAATTTGTCACGAAGTAAAAAACTATCAACTAGAGAAGACAGATTTAGAAATCCTTGAATGTTGAATGTTGAATATCCGATATTGAACTTGGAAACAAGAATAGAATGTCATGATTTTACGAGATTTATTAATGTTCTTAAAATTTCTGTCGATCTCTCTTGATATTCCTAATAACAATTTATTTTCAGACTGGATGTTAGCTTTCAGGGTGGTAATTCCACTCTATATGGTATTAGCTCTTTCTCAATTTATCACCTACCTCCTGATTCTGATCGTGGGCGAGAAGGAAAATAAGATCAAGGAGGGCATGAAAATCATGGGGTTAAAAGATACAGTATTTTGGTATGTTTCGTCGATCCACAAAATTCTGGTTTCTGAAATGAAAAGTGCCTCACTTTTCCGATGATTTGAACTAAATGTCAATGTGAAATATTTGTCCTAATTTTGATTTCAGGATGTCCTGGTTCATCATCTACAGCATATTCGTCCTGCTACTCTCAGCAGTGGCAACAGTGCTTCTCTTTACACTCCAGATGTTCCAGCACACGCATTTCCTTCCAATATTCCTACTTGTCGTTCTCTACAGCTTCTCAATCATCATGTTTGCTTTTCTGATTACACCCTTCTTCGACAAATCTCGAGTAAGCTGATTAATCATACAATATCATACACATTATCATACAATCCGCGACAAACTTGGAATGTCTAAGGTTTACAAAATTATTATCCTTCGTTATTTTAGACCGCAGGTGTTCTGGGAAACTTTGCTGTGACGATAATCAGTCTTGTGTACTTTATTCAAGTTTTCGTTGACGATTCCAGCTCAATAACTTATTGGATCGTTTCCCTCCTGAGTCCTACAGGCGTCGCTCTAGCAATGGACAAGGTAGGATTCCTGCTGAAATAGCAGTTTCCAAACATAAGCATGATTATATCTTTCTGAAAAGTCTCCTATCCATTTGCAAAAGTTTCTCAATGTTCTGGACTTTTATAGATAAAATATTATCTCTCTTTCAGGCACTTGTATTAGATCTTCAAGGTCAGGGTGTGAACTTTGATAATCTGTGGTCAGGGCCTGGAATTCCGTTTGGTGGTAGTCTCATTATGATGACTTTGGATATCTTCCTTTACGGATTGCTAGCTTACTATCTAGACTCTGTTATTCCAAGTAAGACATGTTTATTTTCATACTGAAGTATTAATTTATTCTTTGTATAATTTGTTGCGATAAAGTTTACAATTTTTTTTAGGTGAATATGGTGTCAAAAGGTCCCCTTGGTTTTGTTTTAGTCCCGGATTCTGGTGCCGAAAGAAAGTTCAAAGGGTACTTTATTTAAAACAAATTTAATAACAACATCCAAAAGAAAAATATAAAAACTTATTCAAGTTTCATTTTGTAGGTGCCTACATCAAACGGGGAGTCGAATTCCTTCATCCCAGGTGAGGAGACAAATCGGGATGTAGAGCCAGTCGTGCGAGAAATGAAAGGTCGAGAAGCAATCAGGATAGTCGATTTGTATAAATCGTACCACAAATGTCGCAAACCAGAAACCAAAGCTGTCAACGGAATCAATTTGACGATTTACGAAGGCCAGATTACTGCAATCCTAGGACATAATGGAGCCGGGAAGACGACGTTGTTTAACATCTTGACAGGATTAACAGCCCCAACGGCTGGTACGGCATTGATTTTCGGGTACGATGTTCGAGATTCTAATGACATGCATATGATCAGAAGCATGACAGGAGTCTGTCCTCAACATGACATCTTATTCGACCTTCTAACTCCTAGAGAACATCTTGAGTTTTTTGCAGCTGTTAGAGGAATTCCGAGATCTATGATTGAACCAGAGGTACTATTTCAAAACACCATAAAGAAACGAAACGTATCCAAATTGGAAAGTCTTTCACTTTTGATTAATTGTGATTGTTACAGGTGAAGAAAACACTCAAGGATATCGACTTGATCGAAAAAGCTGACACTTTCGCAAAATATCTGAGCGGTGGACAGAAGAGAAAATTATCAGTTGGTATTGCGATTATCGGTGACCCTAAGATAATTATTCTTGACGAACCCACTGCTGGAGTTGATCCTTATTCAAGAAGACAAATGTGGTCTTTCTTACAATCGAGGAGACACGGAAAAGTAATTTTACTAACCACACATTTTATGGACGAGGCTGATATATTAGCTGATAGGAAAGCAGTCATTAGTAAGGGAAAACTGAGATGCTGTGGTAGTTCGCTCTTCCTAAAAAACAAATTCGGAATAGGCTATCACTTGACGTACGTAAAAATATATTTTTTAACCCATCTTCCTATTTTGGAAGAAAAATATCCTAAACTTCTTTAACCCGAATATATCATTTTCAGGTTGGTTCTTGAAGGGAATGCAAGAGAACATGCGATAACTCGGCTCGTAACGAGTCACGTGTCCAAAGCTGAAAAGGCAAGACGCCATGGTAGGGAATTGAGTTTCATCTTGCCACACAATTCAGTGGAAAACTTCGCACCTCTATTTTCATCAATAGAGCAGGAAATCAAAACCCGAGCAGCACGGTTGGGTATCAGCAGTTACGGCGTCTCCATGACAACCTTAGAAGAAGTTTTCCTACACCTAGAAAAGGATGAAGAGACTGAGTGCACAATGGACAACTTATCAAAGAAGATGGTCAGAAATCGAGCTCTCAGTAGATCACTTTCTTTACAGTCTAAAAGTACCTCTTATCAGAGTTTACAAAACGAAGGTGCTACCGTTCAAGCTGATGGACAAGTCAAAGGAGCCGGTGATGTGCCAGATAGTGGACATAACGATAAACATCCTGCAATACTTGGCCTGGGTCTGGACCCCATTAAAATCCGGCCTAACTGTCTGCAAATTCTCTACGCAATGTTACGACTGCGAGTTTTAAGATTGTTAAGGAATATTCAGCTTCTCTATTTTATGATCGTTGCTCCACTCGCCCTAGTTGCTCTAGGATTATATCTAAACAGCATTCAGACAGTTGATGTCAAAATACAAAGTCTGGCACTCAGTAATGGTACATATCTCGAAAAATAACGTTTCAAGAAACCTAAATAGAAACTAATTTCCTGAATTTTCAGATACATACGAACAACAGACTAGAATTCTCTTCACCAATGAAACTAGTCGTGATCTATCGCCGTTACTGAATCTAATCAAGAAGGATGTAAACTACGTGGAAGAGTTCAAGGGAAAATTTACTGATTTGCTTCACGTAGCACCCCATATGGCGATTTTAAAAGTGAATCAATTTGAGGATGAGCGTATGAATTTCACGATCACATACAATGACACGATGCAACATTCCTTGCCAGTTCTTATAAATATTATATCCAACAATTATCTGAGGTACTTTTCAATCATAAGAAAATATCACTGTGAATAACTTGAGAAAGTAAAATACTGAATTATTGTATTAATTTGCAGAATGTTGAAGGGAACAGATGATACTGAACCTATTCAAGTTATAAGTCATCCCTTTCAGCAGACATCACAACCCCAGGAATTCAACATTGGCATTGCGAGTTCAGCACTTTTGATCGGTATGGATTTCGTTCTGGTGCCAATAACTCTCGCTGTGGACATGGTGTACGATCGAGAGGTATGTTTCTCTTTTTAAAGTTGCCTACATTTGATATTGAATTATCTTTAAATAATTAACAATCTCGACAACTCCATATCATCTTAATTTTAATCGTTTGAATTTTTCTATTTCAGATTAAAGCTAAGAATCAGCTACGTGTCAATGGTCTCTCCTTCACGATGTACTTTTGCACGTACTTCATTGTTCTTATCGGTCTGATGACCATGATTTGTCTCTGCATCCTCGGAATTATTTTTCTTTTCGACGTCCCATCACTTCAAGAACCTCCAGCGCTTATTACTCTTGGTGGTTTGCTCTTGCTTTATTGCCCATCGTCAATTCTTTTTTCTACTTGCCTAAGTTACATCTTTGATAAAATGGACTCAGCTCTAAGTATCTTGCCCAATATTGCCACGTTCGTTGGACTTATACCGTTCGTACTCGTAATGATTTTGGACATGTTGGGATTAGGTAAGTTGGATCTTTGCTGGTCAGGAAATCATCAAATGATTGATCTGATTACAGAAATTTCAAACTTTTCAATACGAATTGCTTTAACAATTTTTAAAGTGCAAATTTTATCAGGTGGGACAGCAGCATTTGTTCTCCACGTCGTTTTTTCTTTACTGAACACAATGTATGTTCCGTATGCAGCAGTTTATTATGTGGATAGAGTCCACCTTATGTGCTCCATAAACGCAGCTTGTCATCATCTAACTATGTCCGATTATTTAACGAGTGAGATCCTAGTCATGGGTTTAGGAGTTATTTTACACTGTCCCGTCTGGTTCTTTGTTCTTCTTTTACTTGACATCAAAAAGAGCGGTGGGAATGTCAGTGACTTTTTTAAATACTTCCTTGTAAGTATCCTAATTATTTGCCTTATTTGTTGTTTAATTATTTTTTCCACGCATAAATTTGTATTTATCCTCATAGAGAAATGGTGGTTCAATTGGTGAGGAAATTATGGAAAACACGGATATAGGTGATCATGAAGATGTAGATGTTAAGAATGAAAGGCAGAAAGTATTTAATTTAATTACGACGTCTGCAGTACAGGAACCACCAGTTGTTTTGGTTCAGGTAAATTGCGTTATGATTTATAACATGATGATCACCATGATCATAATGTAACATGCATTTTAATCGTATTAATCTATTTAAAATTTAAATTTTAACGTCTGAATAAATGATGACAGAAATTACGGAAGGAATATCGTCAACGTGAAGTTGGAATTGGAACGTGCAATTGTTGCACAAAGCGTGAAGAACAAACGGCCCCCTCGTGTAAAGTAGCCGTTAGAAATTTATCTTTGGCGGTTGAACCTGGAGAAGTATTTGGCTTATTAGGTCACAACGGAGCTGGAAAAACAACAACCATGAAAATCATCATCGCCGAAGAAGCTGCAACTAGGGGTAGAGTGCAAATCAGTGGTCTAAATATAAACTCTCACATGAACGAGGCTTTCCGAAAAATGGGCTACTGTCCTCAACATGATGCCCAATGGAAAAATATCACGGTCAGAGAGCATTTAGAATGTTATGCTGCGATTCGCGGCGTACCCTGGGGCGAAATTAATAGGTAAATAAATTGAATTAAAATTTTAGATAAACTTCAGGGCGACTGCCAAAATACGAAAAACAAACTCCCGTTATGAAAGCCTTCTAATTTGTATAGGTTTAACTATAGGGGCGTCGAAATTGGGTATTACCTTCAAATGAAACTTCATACAAATATGGTCAAATATCAAACCAGAATCTTTCAATATTCTTTAATTTGAAATTGTTAATATGAACATTTAAAATTTTTAAATTAAACCTTAAAATTTCAACAATTCCGAAAAATTGTAATTGTACATTCAAATTTGAAATGTTATAGATTAAATAATTAACACTTACGATACTTAAAAACTAGAATTTTCAAAATCAAGTTGAAAAAGCTGAATAATTTTCAATTTGAGACTTTAGAAATTAAACTGGTTTAAAATTATTCTGTATTTAAAACAACACAGTTTTGAACATGAAAATTTTCAAAAATTGAAGATTTCAAGCTCAAAATTTCAAAAATGAAATCGTAAAAATGTTAAAGATAATAACAATTATTATTTCATGTACCTGGTATCAAGTGAAATTTGAGGTAATTGGTCATACTTCATAAGATAAGAAGTAGTAGAAGATTTCCAATCAATTTTAATAAAATTATAAACCGATTATAAACTTCTCTTTATACTGAACACTTTTAAATAATAATTCGACTACTCCATACAATATGCAATCAAGTTCAGGTGAATCTGTATGAAGAATCATGTTCCAGCTGTTCCATATGTGGAATCAAGTCTATTTTAATCGTTTTTAACATTTTGATTTTTGGCGATAAAATAAACAAAAACAAGCCATTCTGCAGCTGCTATAGAACGGTATGCCTGTTAACTTTATTGCAAAACATCAAGCTAAGGAAATAGACTTGATTCCATATACAGAACAACTGATACCTGATTCGTTCTACGGACTCATTTGAGCTTGATTCGAAATTGTATAGAGCAGCCGAATTATGAAATTACAATGCTTTTTTATACTGTAATCATATAGAGTAAAATTATTTCGATTTAAATCCTTTAAAACTACTAACTGTCCCATTGTGATTTATACTTTTTAAAACTCAACAATTTCAGTTACAAATGAAAAATTCACAGAATGCAACAAGTTTAATTATAATAATTTGAATTATAATGTTGATAATTTTTCATAAAAAACATTGAAACTTAAGAAAATTTTTCATTAAAAAAAGTTCGCCCGAACCTTTTTTCTTATCGCTTCCTACCACATTTTTGAAAATGATCTGATTTTAATTAATGATAGCTTAGTTTCTTGGGAAAAAGATTCTCTACAACTTGACTCCATTCAATTTTAGATAATAAATTGATTATTATAAAATATAGTTAATTGTTTATACAATTTTTCGTTTGAAAATTTTTTTAAACGATTTGATCATTTGAAACATTTACTTTTAATAATTCGATGAGGCCAACTTATAGAGTTTCCCCAATAAAAATAAAGGTAAAACTGCATAAAATTCCATAACTTTCGACTTGATTAAAACTCACATATTTTATGTATTTTTTGATGCTGAACACGAATCTGCCTTCTCTTTCCGACGATTTTTTGTGCGAATGTAATTTCAGCTTGAAAATCGTTTAATTTTCAACAGTATTGAAATTGTTAATTGTTATAATTTTTCGCAGTCAATTATTATTATTTAATTTTAAATATTATATTACAATTATTCAAAGATTTAATTAATTTTTGTCAAATCCTCTTGAAACGTTTTACTACCAAAATTGTTAAATTTCCAACACTTTTAAATTTTAATTGCTCAAGCCTTCAAAACTGTATTCTTTTTCCAATTTGAAAACGAACGATTAGATGTAAAGACTAAAAAATATAAATTTTGAAAAAAATGTCAAATTGATCTCATTAAAAATAGCAGAATTTCATGTGCTGTCAAATTAGTGACATTAGAAGAGTTTGGCCAAGTTTTTCCAAAGAATCTTTAGCTTTTCTACTAAATTTAACTAAAACTTTAAAAAATGCAGGTTAAAAAAATAAATTCACTATCATTTCCCGATCTCAAAGAATTTCCGGACATTTGCAGATGTTCCTTGTCCAGTGGCCACCCTGAACTTGTATAGCTTATTTTTGTTGAAGTGTTATTGAGTATAGTTTTGTGAATATAACACTAAAGTAGTAAATAATTTGCATAAACTCTTCATTCCAGCACGTAAAAGGATGGTTCATATATTGAGCATCTAGCGATAACCATATCCCTTTAAAATGTTTAAAAATAAGTGTAAAAGATGAAAACATTCAGTTTTCTTTCAAAATTGCTCCTTTCTAATCCGTCCTAAGGCTTAGAAATGCCTTTCGCAAATTGAAGGGTATACAATTCCCTGTCAAAATAAAAAAAAATCGAACATTACCCCTACAATAGTTTAGGAAATATGCTGTTGAAACTTATTATTTTATCAACAAATTTGACTGAAAAATGTTGTCATTCTGGTTTTTCTAAAAGATCTCAGTCCTCTAATAGAACTGCAGTTAAGGCCTCCTGAATGAAATCTTCTTTCTGGTTCATTCTACATAAAAAGATTCACTCAAAAGAATAAAAAATGAAACAAAAGCGAAACATTTTAAGAGAAACTTATCATCTATATCAGTTCCATAAAAAGGCCCGATTAAGAAGGGTATAACAGCAGTTCTATTATAGTTCCACCGAAACCCACCGTCATACAGATGATGATATGATAGAGATATATTTTCCAAATTCTATAGATTTTACTTTTCATTTCTCACAGGATTGTAGATCTCTATCTGTCTGGTCTGCAAATCCACGAGCATGCTGACAAACAAACACAGGAATGTTCTGGCGGGACGAGAAGAAAACTAAGTTTTGCCATGGCAATGGTAGGTGGTCCAAGAGTAGTTCTTATGGACGAACCTAGCACTGGAATGGATCCTCGTTCCAAACGGTTCCTGTGGGACACAATCCTCGCTAGTTTCCAGGTTTCTAACTCTCTAATTCTTAATTCTAATTCAATCAATACATTTTTCGAATTATTAAATTTCTTTTATAGGGAGGTAGGGGAGCAATCCTGACGACTCATTCAATGGAGGAAGCAGACGCACTTTGTTCCAGGGTGGGTATCATGGTGAAGGGCGAGCTGAGATGTATTGGTTCAACTCAGCATCTCAAGAATCTCTATGGTGCTGGATACACCCTCGAGATGAAACTTTTGGGTGGAGATTCCACTCCGACGACCCCGTCTTGTGATAGAATGACGGGTTTGAAGGATTTCGTTGCGAGATTGTTTCCCGATGCTAATTTAGAGGAGAGCTTCGCCGATAGACTGGTCTTTTCTGTGCCCCAACATGCGGTACACTCGCTGGCCGAATGTTTTACGCAGTTGGAAAAAGGTAATAGACCTGGAGAATAGAATCTTTTCAGTAGCTTATTATCCCACAATTATTTTTTCCAGCAACTTATGTTTTCCCTCTGTTTTGCAGCTAAGATAGATTTAAGCATCGAGGAATACAGCTTCAGCCAAACGACCTTGGAGCAAGTGTTCCTCAAGTTCTCTCACTATGATGAGGTGAACGAG
This sequence comes from Andricus quercusramuli, assembly GCA_932178445.1. Lineage (NCBI taxonomy): Eukaryota > Metazoa > Arthropoda > Insecta > Hymenoptera > Cynipidae > Andricus > Andricus quercusramuli. The sequence goes on from CAKNXH010000245.1 coordinate 554,262, forward strand.
GGAGAATGATGTCGAAGACTCTCTAGTGCTTAAAAAGTGATAAAGTGATAAGTCCATTCCATGAAGCGAGTAAGATTTATTTTCGAAAAGAGCGTAAGTGTGAAGTTAATGCACTCAACTTCCACAAGCAAATAATCATGATTGGACTAAAAATTGGGTGGTTGAAAATCAAATCAGAGACAATATTGAGTATATGGATCCTAATGTGATTGGGCTTAGGTATTAAACTGTGAATACTCGAATGGTGCGAGAGTGGTCAACTGGTCAGGGACCATTGAGGAAGTGCTCTATCGATACTTGAGTCATTTGTATAAATCATATTCAAAGAACGGCCTTGATCGCTTCTAACAAGAAATTTGAATTTCCAATTTGACTCCTTAGCACTCGTTTTACGAAACAAAAGGGCAAGAAAATGAATACACGCAGCCTCAAACCAAAAAAAAAACGTGAAGAGAGAATCACATTTTCTAACTTTATCAGAAGTGCAATCAGGAAATATGATTTTCAAGAGTATTCCGATGAATGTATTACTGTTACATATATATATAGAGTGGTTACATAAACTGTGACACAAATATAACAAAGTCAACGTCCGTTACGCCTTCACTGGAAAACCCTCTCATCTTCAGGAATTGAAACTGCACCATTTTTTTTTGTCTCTAACGAAAATAATGCAAAATAAGTAGGCAGCTAATAAGATGTTAAATACAATGTTAGATAGGAACGAAGATTTTTCTCCTCCTCGAACGCTGATCATGAAATCAAAGTCACTTTTAATCAGGGCCGAATTAACCCTTTTGTAAGTCCTAAGAATTAAAAATAGTTACATACGTGAGTACGTAACTATTATAGTATTGAATTGGATTTTCACAAAAATGCGAAACAATCATTTTATCATGCAATTTTAAATTATTTTTATAAAGTCGGAGGGATTTTCCTGAGGCATACATTTTTCAGTGACATTTTAAAACGAGGATGGAGAATATAGGATTGAGATTGTAATTCGGGCGCGTATGATTTCTGTTGCTTTCAGACCAGGATCTAGACCTTTCGCAAGTCAGTTAATCAGTTCTCACTTATTGAATAAGCGAGTCTAGGATTTATCACTAACATAGTAGAATGTGTCCGGCGGAAAGTCATGGCATGTACTGAGAGGAAAAATACTCGTATATCAATATGATTACTTCATTTCACTTGTACAAAGTAGGTTCAAAGTAAACATACATTTCTAGGGACTTTCTCAATCTTGCTTAATCTTAAGAGAACATCGGATCATAGTCTATAGGTTGTTATATCTCACTGACAATTGCGAGTAGGATGATTGAAAAGAGAACATTCTAAATGATTAATTATTAATAATTCTCGTATGGGAAGTTACTTTTAATCGTAGCAGTGGATGAATTTATTCTACCCTGCTAAAAATATCTTAGGATACATTTTGAAAAATTAAAACTTGCAAAGATTTTTTTATATTCAGATATGAATGCTTTTTTACGAGGAGAAATTTCAACTTTGAAAGTTGGAAAACCTTCAGATTTAAAAAAATCGAAAGTTAAAAAACGAAAAATAGCAAATTATCTAAAATTGAAAGTTTTTCAATATGGAAACCTTCGACTTTAGATGTCTTCAAATTTGGAGATATCCAAACCAAAATTTTCAGTTTGAAAGTTGAAGATATCAGAATTGTAATTATTTTCAATTGGAAAAATTTGAAACCGAAGGCTCTTTCAATTTGAAGATACTGTAAACACCTGTAGACACCTGAAATTTTTAACAGGGTAAATTAAGTTTTGATTGCGGCAATGTACCGAATTTCTGATTCGCTGGGAATTTAAGTTTGAATTTCGGTCCCTACCGATGACTAAAACACTGTAAATAACGATCGTCAAGATTCCTTTGCGAAAAAGTCTTAAGTATGTACGAAGAGAGAACGTAAGCATGAGCAGAATTAAATCCTAAGTTAAATTACTTGTAGAAAAAAATGCTTGAGAGTGATTCAAGTGAGAAAATTAAGGAATAAATTGTGATTTACTCTTTTATGAATATAGCCCGTCGATTTTATGGATCTGCTGTGGGCTGAACCTTAGGGTCGATATGGGCTCAAACGCAATTGCGAGAACTGAATGAAACATTTTGTAGATGAAAATATAGGTAGTGAAATTTGAAAACTTTGTCATAATGGGATAACATGTTTTTTTTTTGTAAATATGATGTTACACGAATAAAAACAAATCATACTGTAATGAAAATACAATTATGAGGCGCAAGTGCGTATGCCCGCATTTACAGGTACTCTGTGCCCTCTAGTGATTAAAAAGTAATATACAAATTTAGTCAATTATAAATCATTCTGAAAAAAACTGCTGAGCCTTTTGCGAGTTTTGTGGATATATGTTAAAAGAGTGTAGATCATTTTTTTTTAAGAAGTTAAATCGCGATGCCAGCAGTGCAGTCCTTTTGTATTTGTTAATTGTTTTCTGTGATTGCCGCAAAAAATGTGTGTAATTGCAAGAAATGTTCTTAATTTATGAGAAATCGTTTCGACTCGAAGGTGAATATCGAATTTGGAGAAAATGTTGCCTCAGTTTCCTTCCTGTTTCCAAGATGGTGTATATTGAACGCTTCGATGCAATGTGTAAGGGACATTGAATTTTTGAATTTGAAATTATTATGTCAATAAATTATATTAAGAATTCATATTTTTCTCGAAGCAAAAGCAGAAAAACAAAAACGAATACTTGTTAACGCAAATGTTACTTTGCGTTCAATTTCATTACAACATAAAACGTAAAAACTGGTCATGTATATATGTGCGATAATTCGTAATCGCTGAAATGAAGATTGCATTTTATTACCATTTTTTTATAGGTTTTTTAAGGTTCTTAAAAAAGGCACCGTGCTTATATCACTGATGCATTTCTTCACTTTATTATATAGTTACAAACAACGCGATTCATCTGCAGTACAATAATAGCGATTCAAAAATCGACAAAGTAAAGTCAAAAGGAACAGAGGAAACTGAAATCGACACTAGTTGTTCTGTAAAATGAATGTAATGAGGTGTTTGACAGAAGCTTTTTCACTAATAAAAATTAGTTAAACATTAAATATGACCTGCTTCTCACTAATTAGACATGATTTAATTTTAAAATCCTTATAATATAAATTATGCACCAAGGGGGGGGGGAGTCCCCTCCCACTTAGTGCAAACGATATTTTGTTATTAAAAATGTATGATTTCAGACGTTTTTTTGTAACAAAGGCGTGATTTCTGCTCATATGGAAGAATTCTGGAAACTTTATTCAAGATGGCAGGGTTTATTTTTAGGCGCTCATAATAACTAGTATCCAATACTAATTGCTTTATTATGTAAATTTTGGAAAGAATTAAACATTTTAGAATTCCAAGATAACAATTTAAATTATTGTGAAAGTAATTTTAGACTTCACGGCTCAATATCCTCTCAAAACAGGGGAAATAGGGTGATATAGCAAGAAAATAGAGGAAAAAATTATTTTTAATAAGATTAACGTATACGTGACATATTCCTAAGTTTTCAAGTCGAAATATGTTACCTCTCCAACAAAATAGTGAGATATGTAAATAAGAAAGAATAATTTTCAACAAAAGAGTTAAGTTTTCTAGCTAAAAATTCGAATGCTATTGAAAATATTTGACTTTTGAACCCGAAAAGATTAACTTTCAACCAAAAAAGATGACTTTTTAACAAAATAGTCGAATTCTCAATTAAATGGTAGAATTTTGAAACAATATATATGAATTCTGCACCAAAAATATAATATTATACTTTTTAATGAAAAAGAATTCACTTTCAATCGAAAAATACCACTTTTCTACGAAAATATGAATTTTCGATCCAAAAGGCATAATTCTGTATCCAAAAAGACGAATTTTTAACAAAAACGTTGGATTGAATCAATGAGGATTGAATCAAATTTCGTATTATCCGTAATATCAAAAACGAAGTTTTCGTTCTCAAATATGAATGATAATTTAGTATTTTAACGATCTATATTATGTAGTATAAAAGGCATTTTCATTTTTGCACGAAAAATTAAATTTTAAATACTGAATATAAAATGGTTTCCGTTCTTTTAACGGAAATGGTTGGCAACACAGCACGATACTTATTGCAAAAGTGAAAACCAATCTAAACATTCCAGGTTTTCAAACAAATTCACGGCTTTTTCCCGGTGCTAAAAATTTCTGGCTAATTCCCTGTTTTCCCGGTCAGTGGCCACCCTGTTTATTTTTATTTGAATAGGAATGTAAGAAATTTTCGAACGTTTGGAAATTTTGGGTAATTTGTCGTCCATATACACAACATAACGCTTTTTTGGACGATTTTTGAACCATCCTTCCCCCTTGTAACGCAACCGTGACAATAGATAATGTCTCCCTCCATCCCTCATTGTTATGTAATATGTAGAAATCGGATTTTTTTACCATAAATATAATAGCGTTTTCTGTATGTACATGCAAAAATTATTGTCAATTATTTATGTGTACAGTTTTGGATAACAAATAATAATATAAAATCATATTTTAGGAAAAATAATTCTTGATTAAGTCAGAATTTTTTGAAATATAAACAAAGTATTAGATTTTATTAGATATATATAGATAGATATATATATTTATTTTATTATTAGTTTAGTAGAATCATTACTTCAATTTTAAAAAACAATGTCTTCCATATATCTTTTCTACAGTTTCGTTCTCAGAAACTTTACAACTTTTAATTATGCTGATTTTGCATTTTTCACTATTCTAAACTTGCCTCAGAAATAAGTTACAAAAAATGTTTACGTTCCAAAAAATAGTGGTGTATTTCTACCGTTCGGACAGAACTAATTTTATAAGAACATACTTTGAAAAAATGCTAACTAAGTCCCATTAACCAAATAGAAAAAGAACGTAATTTTTGTTGCAATAATTTTTAAACTCATAGACATTTTTTTTTTAATTTCTAATACTGCAAATACGTTCGAACCTTCTGTTTTAATATTTTTGTTATAAATGATTACGTTTAAAAATGGTTATAATAACGTTTTTCAGACTCTCCCTCCTCCCCTATCGTAACGGGACCGTAAAAGTCTTTTAAAATTTTGGAAATTTATGATAAATTTCTAAATATAGGAAAGAATAAAACAGTTTTCAAACAAAATTTATATTTTCTGGAAAACCCCAATAATTTTTCCCGTATTTTTTCACAGTTTTCTGCTTATATAAAAAAGGGGAATATTTTTATATAAAAGGCGAGGGAATTTATTTTCCTAAAAATATAATTTAAACATTGTTCTCGTAATCAATGCAAGATATCACAAAAGAACAAGAGGTATTTGTAGAACTATTTTAGATGTTTGATTTTTTCTCTTCACATTATTTCGTATCTGGCATTGTTTGCGAAAAAAATGAGAAAAATCGACTGTATGACAACAAATTTTCCTGTTCGCAAAAGTAAATAGCCCGGATAAAATTCACAGAAAAGTCTTCCACCTAGAAGGCTCACGGCTAGCCTCGATTAAGTTCAATTCAAAAGTGCTTGCACATCCAGTTTCTATTTTTTATATGTTTCAAGGACGCCCCTCGGTTATTTTAACCCAGGAAAGAAAAAAAATCGTACTACAGGTTTTTGAAAAAAACGATTTTTCCATTTTTGATGATTAAAAATTTCATTTTTCTCGAAAACTCTTAGCTCATCGTTCAAAAATGTGCATGTTCCTGAAATCTATAAAAATATACACTGACTAGATTTGTATTAGGTGTATTTCAACCAATTTTCCCAAAAAATCAATCAAAATCGACCGAAATAGCGTTTGGTTTAACGATCTTCAACATTTTATTATTTTAAACTTTTGTTTTCAGTTCAGAAACAATGTGAAGAGCATGTTACATCAGATGATTAGGGTTCCTGATGATTTGCTATGAGAAGAAAAATTGGGTTTTATCTCTAAAATTTAAAAAACCTAATTTTTAACGATTGACGATTTAAAATATCATTTTTGTTGACGAAGGCACTGAAAATTAACAGTAATTCATAGTTCAAATTTTTCACATAATAAATAGAAAAAGTCGATCAAAGTCGACTAAAATATCATTTAGTGTAATCACACTAAATTACATTTTATAAAATAAAATGTTGAAGTTATTTAATTAACTCAACATCTTCTCTTTAAAAACGTTTCTTTCTCGTTCAGTAACAATGTTGAACTAATTGCTATTTTTGCCTATTTTTACCGATTTTTTTCAGTTTTTTGGAAAAATTTGTTAAAACACATAAACACCTTGCAGGGGTATATAATGTTCTTTACATTATTGTTATTGAACTAAAAACAAATATCAAAGAAATAAAATGTTGATATTCGTTAAAATTCATGTTATTTCAATCCATTTTATCGATTTTTTTTCTATTTTTTGAAAAATTGGTTAAAATACACCATAGTAAGAGTATATTTTTACACATTTTAGAAAGGAAAACAATTTTGAACTAAAAAATGCTATCCATATTTTGTGTCACTTTTGTGAAAAATGAGATTTTTAATAATTAAAAATGAAAAAGATCGTTTTTCTCAAAAACACATAGTACGTTTTTTTCTTCCTCGGCCTAAAGTAACCAAGGGAATTCCCGAAACACGTAAAAAAGAGGAACTAGATGTTAATACAAGATAACTCTTTTAAAAATTAAAAGGTAGAAAATCATATTTTTTCTTACCTACCTTACCGGCAGTATGTAAGGTTGATTGTTTTCGTTCTAAATGCGCATGCGTACATAGCCTGATGAAAGTGACATTACATTCTTCTTGGCAACAATACAAAGCGACCAGTCTCAAAATAAAACGTTGAATTTTTCACTTTTCTAAATACTCCAAGTGTTTCCCCGTATCAATTGAAGGCCAGGATAAGTATAGCTACAAAAATGGTAAACTGATTGCAAGGAAAATTCTATCAGTCTCTACGAATCCGTTTTGTTGGATTGAATTTCTTTCTATTTGGAGGTTACGTGTACGGAAATCACAATGACTTTCAACTTTCAGTTTGGATTTAACATGTTTCCGGATAATCCCCGGCCTTTTAATACCCAGTACAAATGTTTTTCTGTATCTATGCTGCCCGGAAATGAAAGACAAGATGTAGAACGTGGTGGAAAGAGTAAGTAAACAATCACATTCGTCTCCGTAAAATATGGGCTTCAATGGTGGTCAGGTGACTGCCCAAAATTCAACCATGCGAAACATTTAATTTACAAACGATTTTTTTATTTGTGTGACGTGGCAATCGATATATTCAGTGCGAAAAAACATCATATTAGCTCCAAAAAATGGTTTTGTCCCATTTAGTTATGTAAAATTGCTCAACCTAAAGATAAACGAGAAAATGTATAAAACGAAAATTAAGGGTGGCCTTTTTAAACGGGAAAAAATTCCCGGTCATTTCCCGGTTTGCGAACTTTTTTCACGGTCATTGAAATTGTAAAATTCGAGCTGCTAAAACTGAAAATTTTTTCATTTGAAGTAATCAAAACTAAACTGCAGATTGAAGATTAACAAATTATTAATTCAGGAATTTTTTATTCAAACATTAAATAACTTAACGTATAAAATGGAAGCTTTCAACACTTTCTAACTGAAAATTTTTTAATTAAATGCCATTAAACTGCAAAATTGTAATCTTTTATAAATTGAACACATTTATAAAAAAAAATTTATTAAAATAATGCAATATTGAAAAAAATGCCTCCCTTTTTTCTCAATGTTAAAAATAACAAGTTTGCCCCCACTCAAAAATTATTTTTTCATAAATTGACTTCTTCCAATTCACGAAAGCAATTAATTTTAGAAAAACTTGAAAACCAAAATTTCCTCCCTTCGAACTCTGTACAAATCTTAGAAGTAAAAATTATTCCTTATTCCAAGACAGAAATAATCAAAAACCAAAATTTCATCCCTTCCAACTTGATAAAAACGCTAAAAATAAAATATTTCCCTCTTTCAATTCAGAAAAAAATTGACAATAAATGATTCTTCCCTGAAACTGAATAAAAATGTTAAAAATAAAAAAATTGCTTCCAATTAAAAAAAATGTCATCCCTTCCAACCTAATGAAAATGTTCAATGTGAAAAAAGTATCCTTCCAATTCATACAATATTGGGCACCACAATTTTCTCCTTTCCAACTCGATAAAAATCTTCAAAATATAAAATGCCCCTTTGCCAATTCAACAAAAATTAAAATTTCCTCGTTCCAAATCCAATAAAAATGTTAAAAATTTGCCCGTCTTCAACTCAATTAAAATCTACAAAGCAAAAAGGGTCCTCTTCCACTTTCAAAGCTTCTAGTTTCAAAAACTTCAGCTATGTTTTAAATATATTTGATTCATAAATGCTCATTACAATTGAATAGTAAGTTTTCCATAATATTAAAAAACTGTTTTTTTTTATTTAAAAAATTTTTAATGTAATGGGTTGAAAATTGAATATTGTAGACTGGGTCCCTATTTAAAAATCATTAATTCATTTATATTTACAGTTGATCAACTTCAAACCTTTTTTATTCCAAAATTTTGATATTCAGACGCTTTTAATTTTTAATTAATAGTCCTCAAAACTGCACTTTGAAGTTCTTTAATTTGAAAATGTGCATTTACAAATGAAGACCTAAAATGGAAAAAATTTGTAATAAAAGATTGTAGAGTTACGCATTGTAAACTGAATGATTTTATACTAAATTAAAAAAAAATTAGCAATTGAACCTAACATTTAAAAAAAGTTGAAATCAATTGGATAGATTTTTCTTTTACAAATTTGTAAAGTCACGGGACAAAAAATAAATTCACTCCCATTTGCCAAGTTTTCCTGATCCAATGGGCAGTTAGCCAACCCCAAAAAAATTTAATTTAAACTACCACGAAAGAAAAATTATTTTCAAATTTAGGAAATAAAATTCAAAGCAAATCAAAATTCAAATTCCTCTTTAATTTCCAACATTCAAATTCAACTACGAAATTCTTGGAAGTTAAAAATAAATAAGAATCGAACGATCAAATCTACCAACGTTTCGGTGTTCATTCAACACCCTTTTCTAGGCAATAAAAACATTTATTGTCCAAATTTGATCGTTGGATTCTCGTTTTTCTTTTAATTTCCAAGAATTTCGTGATTAAATTATGATCAGCTAGTCATTCTGAAACTGAAACTAATCTTTTGCCGAGTAAAATGTGATTAAAACCAAGAATGAAAATTCTTATATAGAATTAAAAACTTGAGAATTTTAAATCCTTTCTATCATCCAGAATCGTGATTGTTATCAATGCTTCCCTTTTTTCTTTTTTAGTTATAATGCCACCCTCAGCTCTGGATACACTTACGAGACTGAACATAGTTTATCCAATGCTTTTTAAGCTAACAAATAAAAAGACCAACAGAATCACGCACTGTGGTGTGCTGGAATTTGTCGCAGACGAGGGAAAAGTCTACCTTCCTTATTGGGTGAGTATTGTAATAAATAATTTCATATTCAATAAAATACTTCATTAAAGGGGCATCCATAAATTACTTAGCATATTTCGTTTGCTAATTTTAACTCCTTAAATAAAATTTTTTACTTACTACTCGAGACACCTAAATTATCATATGTAAAAAATTATAAGAATTTCCATAATATGAATTAATGCTTTACTGTTGTAGTGAACATTACTGTTCACTTTTGAAGGATTTTCAATTACAAATCTATAAAATTGAATACATTTCATATCTTCAAACTTGAACTATCTTACAAGAAGTATTACAAAATTGCATCTTTTTGTTTTATAACATTGAATATGGAAGAGAGTCTTCAATTGCAAACTTTAAAAATTAAAGAATTTTCGATTGTAAATCTTCAAAATTAAAAAAAGTTCAAAATTACACATCTTTAAAATATATATCTTGAAAATTTTTAATTTTTCAATTCAAGAATCTTTAATTGCAAATCTTAAAAATTAAAGTATTTTCAATTGTAAATCTTCAAAATTTAACGGTATATTAAAAAAAAAATTACATGATTTCATACTATTCAAATACCAAATTAATGAATTTAAAAAATTGACCTATTCTAAAAAAAATTTCAAAAATTACATGTATCTTTGAAATATAAATATTTAGAATTTAATCATTTTTGATTGTATATCTTGAAAATTCAAAGAATTTTAAATTGTAACTTTAAAAATGGTGGAACTTGCAAATATTTAAAAATTAAGACTTTAATTTTGAAATTTTACAATGAAATATTCCGTAATTCTGGTAATTTAAATTTGAGATTTTTTTCAATTTTTAAGATTTAAAATTCAAAAGTCGTGACTTTTGATCTTTAACATCATCATAATTAAAAAATGTTCATCTTCAAAGTTAAAGAGTTCTCAATCGTAAATCTTCAAAATAGAACTGTTTAAAAAAGTTTAGTTACATTTTTCAATTATTGTAAATATCTTCAAAATGGATCAGTACCAAAAATGGGAAACATCAAAAAGATTCAGAATTCCATAATCATTCAAAAAAATATTAATTCTAAATTAAAGAAACCGTTTCTTTAACTAAACATTTTTCAGTTGACCAAAAATAATTTCAAATAAAGACAATAATTTGAAATAAAAGACAAATTTGTATTGAAACAAAAAAAACATTTCCTTGAATCAAAGAAACTTTTCTTTGAATGAGAGCCAGTGAATATTTTTCTCTGATTCAAAGAACCTGCTGGGATGAAATCTTATACGTATTCAAATATAAGTAATCTGTGTTCTATACAGATTTTTGAAAATTAAAATGGTATGAAAGTCGATGTAGCTGTTTTAATATCCATTTTAGTTTGTGATTATTAATTATTTTGTATAATACTTTAAATTTAAGCATGTATTTCAGTTTGATAATTACGCAATTAAAATAAGTTTTTTTTTAATTACTACTACAAATCTCCAATTATTAATTATGTTTTATTTTCCTGAAGTTCATGTTAAATAAAAGAAAATTTTCATGCAAGTGCAGAGTTTTCCATTTTACTACGGGTTATTTCAGTAAATAATGCTATTTACTAGAATAACCCCTTGATTTGGTTATGCATTTTCTAGATTTTTCGGCAAATTACACGGGAACCAGAATAACCTAAACATGTTAAAAATGATTTAGATCATATTTAACGCCAATTAAAATTAAATAAAACGAGATTCTAACATCTTCTCAAATCTTTTTAAATAACTCAAATTTTTATTTTTATCAACAATTCAGAACATTTAAATTCTCTCATAAAGGTTTTAGATATTTTTACTTCCAGTTTAATCGTACGTCAAATTGTTTCCTTCTTATTTAAGTAATTGATCGCAGAAAGTAACTGCTAGCAAGGGTGAGTCATCGGACTGGGTCGGGGTGAGAAGTGGCATCCCTCAGGGTTCCATCCTTGCCCCTATCCTATTCAATCTCTATACTTCTGATGTTGGAGATGAACATAAATACTGTAATTACCATTAATATTCGGATGATTTTAAATTATACATTTCGGTATTTCCTCTCTGCATCAATTGCTGAGTTGAGTACAGGAAGATATTGACTTAGTGGCCGACTGGGTTGTGGAAAATGGAATAGCTCTCAACCCTAGCAAAATAAAGGCAATTATCATAGGGCCCTCAACATCACACCAGGGTGTCTAGCGGAGCGGGAAACCGGGAAAAAGTCGAAAATTTTATTTGACCGTGAAAAACCCGGGAAAACTCCTGAAATTTTATTTAGGACTGGGAATTTTTTTATTCTATCAAAAAATTGACTTTTTTCTACTTCATCTTCTTTTTATTCCATTTCCACTTTATCTACAGTCGCAAGGTTCCTTCTTATGCTTATCCTATGTACCGATTTATGTCGCCTTTTACATTTTCTTCCTAACGAGAAAGTATTGGTTTTATGTAAAATTTATCTTAGCCGGTTTTCATTAAATCTCAACGTTTTGAGACCTCCTGAGTCAGCCAAAACGATTTTAACGTAGCTGTCTGTCTGTAGGTACGATAACTTTCGAGAAAAATATCAGATTGATTAAGCTTTAGCGCACTTTTCTAAAACCTAAAAGAAAAGGACAAGTTCGTTAGCCAGCTATTTTGGATAAAAATTCAAATTATTAGAGCATTTTCAAAATTTTTGAGATCATTTTTTCTAAGATTTGTAAATTCTATGTACGGCTATTCGAGGTACTGGGAAATTCGAACAATTTATTCTCACGAATAATTTGTCATTGTTAATTTTTTGATAAGACGCGTAGTTTTCGTTTAATCATACAAAATGACATTACAAATAAATGAATTCAATTTTTGGACAAAAAGACACAAGGTACAATAAAATTTTTCATAACAAAATTGTTTTCAAATTAGATCTGAAAATTTGCTTCTAACCTTTTTTTCTCACGAGATTCGTGATGAGAATGTGCCCGCGCCGCAGGCAGATTTTTTTTTATGTATATTAAGTTTAAATTCTTATTCCTATGTATGTATACGTAGACTGTCAAAAATCACAACAAGACATCTAAAAGTCGGTTTCGGATCTGGGCCTGATACTGAATATGATACACCTCCACTCGAATTCTCCTAGTGAAAAGCCTCTTCCTTCCGATTTTCGATTACGGTTGTTTAATGTATGATGACATTACTGATAATCTTAATTTGACTCAGTAACTTAATTTGTACTAAGAACGCCTTTGGAACAAATTACCGTCCAGTTTAAGAAATGCTCCGTCACGATATTGCTTCAAGCATAACCTTTTTACACAACGATATCAAATCAGTTTTTTCACTTTAAAAATCCCATTGGCAGGACATAATTTAAATCCAGATTAAAATATACCCTATAAAATCCGACTTACTATACTACTTTACCAATTACTTATCCCAATCATATTATTTCCTTCGCTGTTTGTTTCTTCTTCAATGCAACCTAGATGATTCTAGAATACCGGCATTATATTTAATTTTATCTTATTTTCTTTATTCTTTACAACTCTAACTAAATCTAGGGGGATATTTAGTAAATAGTACAAAGCCGCAGCCACATAAGTACATTTTGGTTTCGTGGATTTTCTATAGGGTTGATTTGTTACAAATTGACGTTAACAATATCAACTTATCCCCCCCCCCCCCCCCCATATGTAACAGATTGTAACATTTTTCCGAACATCCCAATACTTGTTACGTAATTTATAGAAGGCCCCAAAAGCAAAATAATAGACTTCTCCAAGAAATTCAAAGAAAACGAAAGGTCTAATCAAACCCTTTGATTTATTTCAGATGATGCACAATCTTCTTCTCGATGAAGGAGAAATATTAAACATCGAATCAGTTTCTCTCCCTGTAGCCACTTACGCTCGTTTCCAGCCCCAATCCGAAGACTTTCTAGACATAACAAATCCTAAAGCGGTGCTTGAAAATGGTTTAAGGAGTTTTGCGTGCCTAACGACTGGAGACATAGTTGCAATAAAGTACAACGCTCGAATATACGAAATGTGCGTTTTAGAATCTAAACCAGGTCCTGCTGTTAGTATAATTGAATGTGATATGAACGTCGAATTCGCGCCACCAGTAGGATACAAAGAACCAATAAGGCCTGTTAGAAAGGAAGATCAGGATCTCAATCCTGATGAGCTAATGCCAGAACCTGCAGGTTTCGTGGCATTTAAGGGACAAGGAAATAGACTAAATGGGAAAAAGAAAAAGAAGGAGGATTCCGCGGCAGCTGAACCGTCTACAAGTAAGCCTGTTTACGTTAGGGGAATTCCCGATTACGATTACAAAATTGGAACGCTTAGGTTCCTGCGCAATGTGAAACCAGTCAATAATAAGGAGGTATGTCTAGTTTTCTTGGAATATTTGGTGGACCTTATGTATTCTTTTTCAATGTTAGGTTTGTTTTTAATTTAATTAAATTTTTTTATCTCTTTCAGCCAAAAGAAGTAAACGAATTTAAACCCTTCGCTGGAGAAGGAAATCTTTTGAGAAGGTCCAAGAAAAGATAAGATTTTATTGTGATTATCAGTTTTAGCTTAAAATATATCGTCTAAATATAAGGCTGCATTAATTAAACGTATTTGGTTTGTATTCTGGTGTACTGTTTTTTTATAATATCCTCGTGATCATAAAATTTTGGAAAATGAAATTTTTTATGTTTTTTATTGTTATTTATGTTATTTTATCAAACAGGTGGATAGAAAATAATTTTAAATCAAATCAACCGATTAATAGTTTTAAAATATTGAAAATATTTTGAATTGCTTGAAGAAATTTATATTAATTTAACTTTCTAAAAATGAACGATTCAAACTTACGAAGGTTTAAATTAAAACAATTGAGACAACCATAAGGACTTCCGTTAATCTTCCATTAGTTCAAATTAAACCCCCTTAGCGCGTTCTTTTCGTGATTATTTAGGGACGAACTTTAAGTGGTCTCATTGCCTGAATTTAAAAATTAAACTTTTGAAATAGAACGAATTTCGTTTAAAAATGTTATAAATTAAATAATTATTTTCAATTGAAAAGCTTTACAAATAAGTGTTGAAGAATAGAAAAATTAAAATTAAAACACTATTTTTTTAATTTTCGTCTCCCGACTTTCTCCCAATTTTTCAACAATTAAAAAATGAATTGAATTCTAAAAATGCTTCCAAAATAAATAGTAATTTTAAATGGGAAGCATTACAAATGAACAAATTTCTAATTCGGAACTTTGAAACTCAAACGAATGCGAACTTTACTTAAAACTGAAAAAAAAATTTAGTCACAAAAAATGGTGATATTAAAACTTTTTGTAAATTGCTAATTATACTTTCCAAAATTCAACCAATTCAGTTTTAATTGCAAAATTAAAACCTACGTAAGGAGAAAATTAGAAATTTAGCGTTCAATATGTAAATTCAGAAATCTAAAATTGTGACAATCCAAAATTATTCATTCATTGATGTATCAATATCAGATAGTTTAATTTTTCTCTTTTTTGATTTTAAATATTATTATTTTTTTTATCTCAAATCTTCCTTTAGAATTATTATTCATTCTTGAAATGTTCCAATCAAATATTTTTCAATTTGAAATTATTCATTTGTTAAAATCTTCAACTGAAAATCGGACAATTTTAATATATTACACTGAAAATTATAATAAAGAATACAAAAAAAATTGCTGTAATATGATTGAATTTTCTGAAGTTATTCAATTCAAACCCGACTTTCAAAGCTTTTAATAAGAAACTTTGGAATATTTTATAATATATAAGTATCATTTTGAACAGGCTAGCCAGAGTAATTGAATACTGACATATATTTTCATTTATTTATTAATATTTTTTGTATGAAAACATATACAAATAGCTTATAACCTAACTTAAATCTAATGGACTATGTCGCGAAGTCAGGCGTAGTAAAAATATCAGTAAACGCAAATATCACAATTTTGTTGTATGAAGGGTGATTTGTTTTTATCAGTCGATTAGTGGTCCCCAGAAATATTTGCTGGGCTTCGAATGGTCATGAGAGACGAAGAAATCACGTCCAAGTTTTACAAACTCTTTGAGATTGATTTTCCCATCGTCATTTTGGTCGATGTGACTAAAAGCGATCACAGCGTACTGAAATAAAGAAAAAATCATTAGTAACGCATTTAAAACAGTACGCAAAAAATCAGAAATCATGACTACAAAATTAAGCCACTAATTTCCATTTGAAGTAAGTTTTTAAAGTATCATAATACTTACATCATGTGTGAGTCCCAAGCACTCGAAAAATAATTTGAACTCCTTTACAGAAATTTCTCCACTGTTATCTCTGTCAACAGCCTGAAAATAAATTATTTAATTAATATTTAGAAGAATATTAATTGCGGGATTTATTTTCCTGAATACTATTTCAAAACAGAATGAAAATTTTGAGTCAGAATGTTATCCTACTTTGAAAAGATAGGGGAGGAAGTTGTGACACTTTCGCTTCAGTGATGGGTCCTCAAGAACGTGAATCATTTTTTCAAGATACTGCTCAACACCAACCAAGTTGTAAGGACTTATTTCGCCCCACTGTTCTTCCCACATATCCTGAAAAAGAAAAAAGTTTAATTTTAATAATTTCTAAAATTATATGCTTAATGTTTTTTCCCTTATTGGTTCTTACATTAAGAACTTGTTGGAATTCTGCCTTTTCTACTTCCGTCAAGTGTCCCAGACTCGCAAACCTCTCTCCCAGAAGCATAAAGTCTTCGTAACTAATAACGCCATCTTTGTTCACATCCAAATGACTGTGGAGTGTTCGCATTTTGCGTCGCCAAAATTGTGACTCGGCCTGAAAAGAGATTAAATACTTTTTAAACGAGAAAGTTTTTTTTATAATATTAATGTTCAGGTACCATATTGAATTCCATACGAAACCCTAAGATTTCGAGCCGAAATGGGTTGCATTTTCAACAAAATAAGTTTAATTTTCAACCAAAAGAGATGGATTTTCAACCCAAAGACGAATTTTAAACAAAAAACCTACTTGAAGTTTTAAGTTAAAAAAAGAATGATTTATAAAATATTTTACTTTAAACCCGAAATTTCGAACCAAATAGTTAAATTTAAAAAAATTAATTTAACTAAATTGTTGCATTTACCACCACATAGTTGAATTTTCAAGCAAAAGAGACGAATTTTCAAACAAATAATTCAAGTTTCAACCAGTTACCAAATAGTTCAACTTTCAATCAAATGAGACGAATTTGCAATAAAACAATTGCATCTTTAAATTTTTAAGCAAATAGTTGAATTATCAAGACTAAAAGACGAATTTTTTAAAAACTTGTTAAATTTTCAACAATAAAGTTAATTTTCAACCAATAAATATAAATTTTTCTCCCAAAAAGGTGACTTTTCTGTCATAAAAGATATATTTTCAATGCAAAAGGACAAATTTTCTATCCAAAATTATGAATTTTCCATAAAACAGTTGAATTTTCGACAAAAAATAAGAATTTTTAACAAAATAATTGAGTTCTTAAACCAAACATTTGAATTTCAAGAAAAAAAATCAAACAAATTTTTGAAGTTTCAAGCCAGAAAGACGAAGTTTCCACACAACAGTCAAATGATCAACCTTAAAAGGTGAATTTTCAACCAAATAGTTTAATTTTCCAGCCAAAATGACAAATTTTTTAGAAGACAGTGGAATTCTGAACATGAAAAGTTGAATTTTCGATAAAAAATATCAATTTCAACCAAAATGAATTTTCAGTTAAAAAAATATGACTTCTGCAATGAAAAAATAAATCTTCAATCCTAAAGAACAAAGTTTCTATCAAAACAGACGAATTTTAAAGAAAACAATTAAATTTTCAAACAAAAAGGATGACTCTTCAACAAAATAATTAAATTTTTAACTAAAATGTTCGAATTTTCAACCAAAAATATGAATGGCCAACTTAATAGTTGAAATCTAAAAAAAAAAATAACCAAAAAAAGGACGAATTTTCTAGAAGAAAAAAGTTAAATTTTCAACAAAGTATATAAATTTTCTACCAAATAGTTGAATTTTTAACTAACCAAAATTAATTTCCAACCAAAAATAGGTCGATTTTCTTATTAGGTTCTATTAATTCAGTTCGCATTTAAGCGAAAAAGAGGATGTTTTTTGAAATTTAATAGAATATAATTAATAGAATCAGACAATTATTAATTGTTGCTTTTTTAAAAAAAAAATTTTGCAGCATATAAATAGAACAAAATGTTCAGCTTCTGTTGTGAAAATTGTGCGATAATGCAAGTGGCCTTGGCACAAAAAGATAACATATTGCACTTTGCCGAATAAGCATTTTATTTAAATAAAAATTTACCATTTTCGAATAACTCTGTTTATCCATAAAAATATTTGGCATTCACATATTTTAAATAATATCCCTACCTACCACCAAGAAAACATTCAGGTGAAGGACATGTGAAACATCGCACGTGTAGACTTGCAAATGATCAAAAATGATCCAACTTTTACCAATACGTATCAATGCGATTTTTTTATACTCCTCATGATTAATTTATAGGCCATTGGAAATTTTCGTCAGCAGATTATTCGTTACTGTTTTTGGAGACTCAATTATTGTATTTATTGAAATGTTAAATGAAGTGAAAAAGCATTATCATTTGAATACTTTGTAAATATTTAGATTGAAATAAAACATTTTATTTTTAATCTAAACTAAAATAGACCTGAATTAAAAATATCCAATTAGTTTTGTTTTATTTGCTCATGAGAGACATAAATGGAAGTCTTTTGGAGTTGACATTTTTCAAGTTCGTAAAACTTCGAATAAACAAAATTATCAAAGATATGTTAACCAAGAGATGAAAAATAATGTTTTTAAGCTGCTAACATTATGATAACTTAAATTTTTCATGACTAATTTATCTTGACTGCTTGACCTACCCTGTCTGATTCGTCGTCGCTATCGCTGTCACTGTCTCTTTCTTCGTCCACAGATGCTGTGGCTCTTGAATGGTGGACACTTCGCTTGCTGCTCATATAACGTTTTGCCACATCAAACTGAAAAATATTAAATACATTTTTTTACATTACAAGAGAAAATTGTGATTCCTCCTATAATATTATTTAAACCTGACCAAATCCACACATTCGAGAAAATTAAAATTATTTTTGGTATCAATAGCAGAAATAGTCTTAATAATATTTCAGTAAATTCTTTAATTAACTTAATACACACATTTTGTTACATTAATTCCAGTTTTAAATTCAGGCTGTTAAATTTTCTAGCTTATTTTTGTGTGTATTTATCTTGAAATGTGAATATTTGCTGCATTTTCAAACTTATCAAAAGGTTCGTATTTATGTTTATTTTAGCGTTACACTTATCTAGGCGTTGTGCCAATTGTTTTTATGTTACTGTGAAAGTATTACGCAGATAAGTTCAATGGAGTGCATTCACCTGGTGGACTTGTTCCAGCTACAAAACTGCGACTCCATATCAATTTTAATCGATCGAGGAGACGCAACAGCTGTATGAAATCGAACCAAATAAAACGGCAAGGGTCCTCCTTTGTTCAGAATAAAGAACTTTCTACCCTCGTGATAGCCCCCCTTTTTCCCGAACTCATTTTCTCTAATCAAACGTACCAGAGCAGATTTAAAAGATTAGCACTCTCTCACGATATTTTAGGCGCTATTCGAAGTCCATTTATTATTAACAATTTATATATAGAATATTCATAAATATTGTTTATAAATAATTTCGTAAACAAGAATGCGCTCGTAAGATTAATTCGAGGATTAATTATACGTATATGCTTTCTATTTATAGACATGTATCGCATGTATGCCTTGAAATACAAGTATTCTATCATCTTATAATCGTAAACAATCTGTGGCATTTTTATTTCGTGCAAACATTCCATAATATGCGCATTGCACCACAGGCCAATGAACGAAACGGTAACTTTTTCCTGCATATTACATTGAAATGCAGCAGGTAAAAGCAAAATATAATGAAGAAAATGCTTCAAGAGAATATATACTGAATAGTTTAAAGTTGAAGACAATTTTTTTTTATTGTTAAATAATTCTTTAGAGATTGATGTAATTAATAATTATATTTTGCAGGGTGGCCGCTAAACCGGGAATTTTTTGAGACCGGGAAAGGACAGTGAATTTATTTTTTGACCAGGAATTTCAAATTTTTTTCTGGGAAGTTCATGATTGTTAACTTAGAAGAAGAATTTAAAAATTAAAAGCGTTTGAAATGGAAAAATTTGAATAAAAAACATTTTTAGTTGAAAAAATGTAAATATAAATTAATTTGTTTTACAAGATGATTCTGAATCTATTAAAACTTTTTTTTTTAATTTCAAATTTTAAAGTTAAAATTTGAAAAGTTAAAATAGTTCAATTTTGAATCAAATAAGAGATGAATTTTCAACGAAAAATGTAAAAGTTGATATTTCAACCAAAAAAAGATTTTAATTTTAAATCAGAATCAGTTGAATTCTACCAAAAAGGCAAATTTTCAACAAAATAATTGAATCCTCAACAAACAAGTTGCATTTTTAAGAAATAAAATTTTTAATTAAAATGATTTATTAATTAAATTATTTATTAATTAAAATTTGTAATTAAAAGAATTAATTTTGAACAAAAAAAAAACGAAGTTACAACCAAATGGTGAGATTTTCAACCAAAGAGACCAAATTGCATCAAAAGTAATGAATTTTCAACCAAAAGAAAATCAGTTGAATATACTACAAAACGACGAATCTTCATAAAGGATTTAAATTCTAGATCTAAACAAATTCATTTTCAACCAAAAATGGAATAATTAAATTTTCAGTTACAAATTTTATTTTCAACCACGAAAAAACGAATTTTTAACACATTAGTAAAAAATATACTAATCTTAATTCATATTTTTTGAAGGAAACTAAATTTTTTAACGAGGTTTTACTGGAATAAAATTTTCGTGTGAATAAAGGGGCAATAATCATATTTTTCGAATCCTGAAGCGAGATTTTATTGGAAAAGCATTTTTGTGTGAACAAAGGGCATATATCTCGGTCCTAAAACTACGCCTAACACTTTTGAGAAAACTTTTACTTGATTAAGTTTACGAAAAAGAGAGGGGACCTCATGACCTTAAAAGTCTTCTGGGTCCCCTGAAAGTGCCGTCATAAAACCAAACAAATGTTGCATATAAACGCGCTACACAGTGCTACAGTCAGCAACAGCCGCACGTGCACACTGTACATGCGTGTCTCTCTTTGTACACTCCCCCGTACGGAATACAGAATCTATAGTATATACCCACTGTTAGACACGTAGGCCTTCCGAGATGCAATGAAGTTTTGAATATTGGCTATAATCTGATATAAAGCACTCACATTAATCTAATCTAAACTAGGTCAATATTTTTAAAGCAAATCAGGCTTTTATCTTAATCAAATTGATGTCAGTCAATTTGAAACACATAATAGCCATTATGATATAATATTGAATCGTAAACAATACCATTTTAAATTAAAGTACGAACTCGAGAAACTTGACTTTTATCGCACCGGAAGACCGGCCTAGCTGGTTTGGCCTGACAGGTATTTTTCACTTAAACCTGTCTTTTCGCCTCTGTTGCTCTTCTTCGCACACGTTTTCTATCCTTCAATTCGATATATTTTGTATTTTATCAATTGGAATTTTAGAATAATTCAAGTCGAGTAAAAATCTTTCTATTTATATAACAAGGGATCACTGTACGATGATTATGTTTTTAATAGAAGTACCAACAGTAGTTTGCCTTGAATATCCCATGTGTTATATGACAAACAAAATATTGAACACAAGAGCTTCTCTTAGGCTTCACACGTCTCGAGTGCCTTGGACATTTGGTATTTTTATACGGGTAGCAACAGTTGCAAGGCCAAAAGTACATTTTATATACATTTGTCGAAGGTGAAGAAATAAATTAAAAGGTCACGCCCATAAAACTTCATATGTAAATCAAAATGGTATAGGGGCCAATAAAGGAATGCATAGAATCTTTTCTTTAACATTATATTACGAACTGTTTACCGTAACGTACTTTTTCCAGGAATCCACGCATTCAGTTTTGCGTTCGAGCATGCATGCACCTTTAGAATAAACCTTTTTCAGCTTGCGTTCATAGCTATTGTCGCGGAAAAATCTGTAATCCTAGATGTAGGCCTCGATTGTAGGCCATTATACTTTGGCCGGACTCAGGCTCAGGCAGTGTCACCGCTACATTGGACAAGCCCAGAAGCACGATTTTTCATAACTTTTCCAGTATTAAAACTGATTTAGATCAATATTATTGAGAAGTTTTTTTATCTCAGAAATTATTAATTTAATTGACCTTTCAACTTTGGATATGAAACCGCTGAATCGACAAGCTTCTTTCAAGCTATATTTCAGTTTGGAATCTCTGTCCAGAGCGGAGATAATTATTTTTTATATTGTTAGCTCTACCGATTACAATAAATAATAAATTCAAATGTTAAAAATTGTCAATAAAGTATATCTTGAAGAACAATCATTAATTTGTTTCAAATTGCTAACAATAAGTATTCAAAGTTGAGGGGCATTTTTCATGTTTTTCACATACTTTTTTCTGTTGTAGTGAAAACACAATATTTTTGAGGAAAATAAAACTGTCATCATTTTACAGCTATAATATTAAACAATGTTTTTGTCTTTGGCTCAAATGTCTGCGGTTTTTTATCACCAAGTACTAAAGTTTCAAAGTCGGGCGTCAGCACTTTCTGCAGACTTTAGACGTTGCAAAAAATTTATGGAAATATTATCCAAAATCATATCTTTAAAAATCAGAATAATACGTTGGATGAAATAATTTTTTATAAAAATATATTAAAATTCAAACGGATATTAAATTTCTTAAATATTTAATTGTATATACAAGAAATAACAAGATATCTAACAAAAATCAAGAAGTTTCTCCGAACTTATCATTCTCGCAAACAATACTTCAAAACACATGATTTGGAATCAATTGAGCCTAAAGTCCGTCAAATTTTCTTTTCAGCAACAAATATCAATTGCAACAAAAGAAACATCAGACTGCATTAAAAAGGTAATTGTACGCATTAACAAATATTTTGATTTCAAGATAACATTTTTTCCTCGAACGTAAGGGTTCAATCCACTGAGTACTTATTAAAATGATAAATTGAGTAAATTCAAGACTGAATCATCAAAAATTCAAAAAAGTTACCTGGATCTTTTGTCCTCGCTGTACATGGCGACATTCTGTTTCTACGAGGGCGTTTCCAATTGAAGAAATGCATCTTTTTTCAAAAACACCTTTTGAGAGAACAGAACGTAGTCCCATCCTTAGAAGAGTAGACGCCATGTTTATTCGATTTTTCAGTCACAAACAAAAGTTATTGTCACAATTGTAATAAAATTCACTCTTTATACGAACGATTCAAGCGCTGATACAAAACTAAACATCAACAAACGAAGCCGGGCCCTTTTGTATCCTGGCCGCTTCCCGACCGACGCTCTCTTTGCGCAAGCGCTTTAAGTTCCATTTCATATTTTTTACGCGGTACCCGCAACGAGCTTCTTTGCACGTGTGTCTGCATGTAATATTATGGTAGATAAGTCCCAGCATGGGCGTGGAATCTTGTATTTTTTACTTTTTTTGCGACTCAATAGAGCTTACGTGCTTAAGAGAAGGCAGGCATGGAACAGGATGGTAGCAAATGATACACGATGATCTACATCCCAGCATAATATTCAGAAAATATTTTAAATTAGAATCCTGTAAAAAATGTATCTACAATTTTTACGAAATTATTATACAGGGTGTCCCAGATTTAAGTGTCCAGACTCATATAGCTGTATAAAAATGAAAATAAATAAATCGAACATTTCTTTTCCAAAAATCAGTTGAAGTTTTAGTTTTTGTGTTACAAAACATTCAGGCTAGGGCTAGACCAATCTAGGGTGACCAGACGTACCGGTTTACCGGGACATGTCCCGGTTTTCGACCTCAATTTGGGGCGTCCCGGTTTTAACTTACAATGTCCCGGTTTTTCGTATAAATCCCGGTTTGTCCCGGTTTTTCGTAAAAATCCCGGTTTGTCGTGGTTTTTCGTAAAAATCATATGAATCTATTGAGCGCAAAGCACATTATTGTCAATTGTTGTTAATTGTGTATTTTGGAATAAAAGTATAGCTATTATACAATTAACATTTCTGCCTTTAATGTAATGTGCCTATAAAAAAGTTTTTGGTGACCTTTTTTTGTTTTTTAGTGGTAACATGAAAAATTTCTGAGTTTTTCCGGTTTTTGGTGCAACCCATCTGGTCACCCTAGAGTCCTAGACCAATCAATGGCGCAATGTAAACAGACAGCATACGTGAGCGGGAATCCAACGGCTGAAGCGTGTGCCACTATTGGGATATTACTGTTTATTTCTCAAACGCTATTTAATTAAATAATGAAATCGATATTTTTTTGTAACGAACAGCTTTTGAAAATAAAGGAATAGTATCAAAAAAGGTGAAAAATCATCTTTTCCCATTAACAACATTATGTTTCGCCACATCCAATTATTGGTATTATTGCTTGGCCCTCAGGGTACAGACATCTCGCCAGCTGATGTCACAACTTCAAATACCTATAAATTTCTTTAACGTCCGAGAATCCAATAAGGAGAAAAAAAGAACAACAATGTTGTGTCAACACTATCGGACCATTTCATTTAAAAGTTAAAAAAAGAAACCAACGTTTCGAAAACATTCTATTTCCCTCATCAGGAGAATAAACGTCATAAAAGTGGATTTAATTTGAGTTTGTTCAAAAAATGCATATATCGGAAAATCTTGGTATTGGAAAATTGTCACTAATTTGGTGTAAATAAGAGTTTAACCACGTCTTGAAAAATGTTGAAGAAATACCCCCCCCCCCCCAACCCTTGTATTGTGTTCAAAAAATGCAAAATAGCAGTTTTAATGTAAAATACATGCTAAACAAGAGCTAAAGACAGTATTTTTTTGAACTTTGTTCACATTTATTATTTTTATTGGATAAGCGAGAAGTTTCCGAGTATATTTTAACTAATTTCGAAATATTTAAACAATTTTGTTTTTAGTAAATCGCGAACAGTTAGTATTTTCTGGAATTAATGACAAAATTAACGAATGGTAAGAGTAATATATTTTTTCAGATATTTGCCAATTATTTCAACAATTTCAATTTGTTTAAACAATTTTTTGCCCTGTAAATCGTGAAAATTTATTATTTTCTGTAATTAATGGCACAGTTAATGAATTTTAAGATTAATATTTTTTGTGAAAGGAGGTTTCACACACTATGTCGCGCTTATAAATCAGTATTTTCTTATCTCACAAAAAATGTCACTCTTGTAGCATTCATTAACTGCGTTATTAATTCCAGAAAGTAGTAACTTTACAAGATTGACGGGGAAAATTGTTTAAATAATTACCAAATATGGTTAAAAATATATATATTACGCATACTCTCAACATTCGTTAACTGCGTATTATGAAATCTAGAAAGTAATAATTTTCTAGATTTACAGGGCAAAATTTGTTTAAATAATGACCAAATATGTGAGAAGAAAATATTACTATTTAAATACATTATTTTAGTTTAGTAGGTTTAGTTTATACGTGGGTGGGGAGCCGCGATGGAGCCCCCCTGGCGCTCATTAGTTGACCCCAGACTGTATCATTTATCCAGAAAAATAATAATTTCTAAGGATTTACAAGGGGATAAAATTGTTCAAACAAATAATAATTGTCCAAATAATTCAAAATTAGTTGAAAAATACTTCAAAACTTGTCGCACTGATCGAATATAAATAATTTATGTACAAGAAATTCCAAAAAATGCCGTGAACATTTCTCAAGAAGTGAATAAACTTTAATTTACAAAAAGTTAATAACAAGTACTCCTTTTCCGCAGTTTTTGGAAAACCTAGCTTTTTCCATTTAAAACCCCATATTAAGTTCAAAAGTCCGGGGCGCGGGTTAATGTTGACCGAATTGAAACAAAAAAATAAGGAATATCTTTTTTCGAAAAGCGATTAAGGGGGGGGGGGGGTCGATCACCAAAATTTGAAAGCCGGATTTTTACAGGTATTAATTTGGACCACTGTATATACTTATATATTCCGTCCTACACATATCTTGCTACTGCAATCGTGCTAAACAAATTGTTATATTATTATGTGGCGAGATCTCCCCGCAGCATGTTTTAGAAGGCCCTTTCGAAAATGAAAAAAAAACAATACATATAATACAAAGTATTGTGAACATGATTTTTCATTAAATTTAACATTAAAAGCCTTAATAAACGTTTGCTATTGAAAGTAAAATACATATAATGTGCATTATTCAGAACAATAAAAAGATTGTTTTCCTCTTGCCGTAGGTGTAAATACTTGCGAAAATAATCTTTTTTTCAAGAGTGACGATGAGATTAACTTTGGAAACCTTTGTGTTGACAACGTTGAAGAACATACTTCAGTTTCACATATTGTACAGTATTTCAGGGGAAACGGTTGTCACTTCAGGGAATCAAGGAAGCGGTTATTCAACTTTGATTCAGCTGCGTTATATGACAATACTCTATCAAATAGTTTATAAAAAAATAATCTTATTATAGAAAATAACGTTTCAATAAAACTATCTATTTTCTTAATGATAAAATATGTAATAGGGTGAATGAACGAAGTACTGAGGGTGCAGTAACGGTCGAGGATCGGAAGATGTTTTTTGTGATAAATAGTGAATTATAATTATGAAACACATATATATATATTTTGAGATTTGAAATTCATCCGAATTTAATATCTGTAATAGAGACCCCCATGAAATTGATGGAAATTCGCCATTTGCTTAATATTTTGAGTTGGCTGAATCAGAAATCTTACAGCATTTAAAAAATAATTTTTTATTCTTTTATTAGCATAAATGGCTAGCTTGACAGTCTATGAACCCTTCCTTGAGTCTAGGAGTGCTTCACGGACTATGCTGGACTATTCTTCAAGCACTATTTGCATGATTTTCCAATAAGATATTTTCAAATGCTTTTAGACGTATCCTAAAGTCACAGACTCGATCAATGAAAATTTCCAGCACTTTTTTTCCGTGTAGAAATTTTTTAATATATTCATTTTTCATCAAGATTATACAATCCATATTTTAACATAAGGAGATTTCTAAAAACAATGTTCTATAGCCTTTTAAATGTAAGATATTTTCAGTGTAGAAAATTTATTTTTAAACATGTGTCCAAATTGTAATGAGGAAAATTATTTATCAAGTTTTATAATTTACTTACGAGCAATGTTTCTTTTTCAAGAACGTTAACATTACTCAAAGTTCAAAACATTATCAATTATGCGCAAAGTAGAACACCTTGATTACATGATCAGGAAGGTGCTTGAAACTTAGCATTCCAAATTCTTTTAGAAAGTCTGTATGGAATCATAATTATGCAGCTCATAGTCACTCATAAATGGCAATATGAGAGTAAAATATGTGCACGTTAATTGTAATATGATATGTACTTCGTAACCAAAGACGACAAAAGCAAGAAAGAACATTTATAAAGCAGTAAAAAAATACTTATATAAAAGATTTTGTATACAAAATCTTAACGATTTTCCGGTCCTTATTTAATTTTCCTTTCTTATATTTATTGATAGGTCTCGGTCCACTGATTTCTGATTATCTGCCAATGCAATTAAGTCTTATCTAAACAAACGTCCAGCCACCAAATCAGTGATACTAAAAGTTCACGTAGTGCAAGAATGAGTTTTACATATGTAGATATAAAATACCGATTATGCGGGAACAAGTGACGCGACTGACGGACGATCAGGCGCAAAACACACGACTTGAGTCGCTATAAAATAGGTCGAATTGTGAGTACGTGATCAACAGCATGACCGGAAAAGAGCTGTTGTTGAAGGATGTGAAATTGTAAACAAACGCCAAGGATCAAAAATGCTGTCTACTACTCCCACGAGATAGAAGATCTCATCTTGTCGACCTTCAAACAAAATCCGCTCGAATTGGACGTCTCTCCCGACCTGTGTGAAAGGGACTCAAGGTCAATGATCACCTGGAGAATCAAGTTTCTTGACATCAAATCGATTAACTCAGAGTGAAGATGTAGAATAACAGGAAGAACTAAAATTAACACCATAAATGATAAATCCTGATAAAATTATTAATTCTTCATTTTCATTTTCTCATATACTTTAAAAATATCTATTACATTCTTTGAATTGAGCCAGTGGAGTAGCTAGGAGAGGGGAGCCCCCCCCCACCCCACCGACGATGGAAGAGGCATACTATTTAGTTAATTTTTATAAACTGTCTCCGTTCACCGTACATCTTGATATACCTTCCTGGAGTCCTAGACTGCTTTCAGGTCCACTGCCGCGGATATAAGAGGCCCTCATCCCATGATCCAATAAATATTAAATATGACCAATTTACCAATCCAGATTTTGCCGCAGGGGCGCACACCATGTATATGAGAAGTCGTGTAGTAGTCGCTATGGAATAGAGTGATTGGGTTCCCAAAAGGTTGGATATGATTGGGGGTGGAAAGGATCATCAAATACAGATTAAATTGAAAATAAAACGTAAACAATATGATAAGTAGAATGTAGGAAAACTATTTTTTATAAGCAATAATACGAGAAATGGCTCCTTCATTACCCCTGTGACAGAGTGTGCATCCCTGAATTTCCCCCAACCCTCATAAAAGTATAAATTTTTGAAAGACAAAATGTGAACCGTAATGATATAAATCTTGAGCCTGAAAATATTTCTGTAGGAAATCTTCACCTGATGAAACTGTAATTCAAAATTCGAAGTTTCTATAGGCTGAGCGAAAATATTTGATAGAAGCTCACCAAATTTTGGTGAACCTAGCCGCCCATTTTCAGTTCTCCGGGGCTCACCGAAACTGATCGTTCTTTAAACAAGATTAAAAAACAATCGTTTAACAATTTTGGATTATGTTAGTGTTTTTCGTTGGAAATTTGGAATTACGTTGTGCTTCATCACAAAATTATGGTAATTCTGTCCAACATGAATAAAAAGGCAAGAATGGTCAGCAGGGGATCTAGGGGTGGTCGAAAAAACACTTTTTTTTTTTAATTGACCAAGTGAAAAAAAACCAACCGGTTTTGGATACTCCTTGACCTGAAACTAAGCTACTAGCTACTATCGGCAAAAATTTGAGTCCTCTACCCTACTGAAAATTTGCGGACGCATTTGCGGCCACGTATAGGAAAACAGCATTTGCGACTGCATTCGCGGTCGCATTTGCGGCCGCATTTTGAAGTATTATAAGCCGCTAAAAAATTTGCGTTGCCTTAATTTTTAGTCTCTGAGGTGTAATTAAATGAGTACAACCGTGAATATTTATCAGTTAATGGACAAAGTTTTTTTTCACAATGTTCTTTAATTGATAAATATTCACGGTTGTACTAATTTAATTACACCTTAGACAACGAAATATAAGTCAACGGTTTATAATATTTCAAAATGCGGCCGCAAATGCAACCTTATAAATGCGACTGCCAATGCTGTTTCTTATACGCGGCCACAAATGCGACTGCAAATTTTCAGTAGGGTAGCTTTGACGTTAAAAAGTAAGTGAAGAAAAAATGGTAGCTCGATGAATGAAGGATCATTTTAAGGCTCAAAATGTTGTACGTTGATGGTCCTGAAATGAAAATGGGAAAGAAATTTTTATAGCTTACAGACCCGAAAATCTGTTAAAAAGTAGGGAAATCTGGTAGATTTTAAAGACAGTGAACTTTGGAACATAGTTTTTTATTGAAAAAATAATAGAAAAAATCTGAAAAAATGCATGGTGGTACCTTAAACATTTATAAACAAATTGCCGTTGAAACATCTGCAGAATATAACAAATTGTTCGTTTTATGTACATAAATATACAACTGTACTATCCTCAGTTCGAATGAAGATAATGAATTGATTTAAATTAGAGGTAGTTAGTTGAACTATTAATTATCTACAATTTAAAAGAAGTATGTGCTTCTTTTCCTCTCAGTGCAAATTGCGATATTTGAAGACAGTTTTTCATACTGGAAAGCAAGTGTAAGAGACCAGCGGGGTGTTTTTTTTTCAGGGGATCGTCCCCGTCTTTCAGGCAAAACAGGTACCCCGCTGGTTTCTTACACTTGCTTTCCAGTATGAAAAACTGTCTTCAAATATCGCAATTTGCACTAAAAGGAAAAGAAGAAAATACTTCTTTCAAATTGTAAATAATTACAAATAGTTCAACTAACTACCTCTAATTTAAATCACGTCATTATCTTCATTAGAACTGAAGATAGTACAGTTGTATATTCATGTACAAAAAACGAACAATTTGTTATATTCTGCAAATGTTTCAACAGAAATTTATGTAGAACTGTTTAAGGTACCACCGTGAATTTTTTCAGATTTTTTCATATTATTTTTTCAATAAAAAACTATGCTCCAAAGTTCACTGTCTTTAAAATCTGTCAAATTGCCCTATTTTTTAACAGATTTTCGGGTCTGTAAGCTAGAAAAATTTCTTTCACATTTTCGTTTCAGGTTCATTAACGTACAACATTTTGACCCTTAAAATGATCCTTCATTCATTGAGCTACCATTTCTTCTTCACTTACTTTTTTAACGTCAAAGCCAGAGGTCCCTATTGTTGTGAAATGGATACTTTTTTTCTAACACTTTTTATACGGTGGCTACTCTAATTAAATCCCGAATTATGCGTAAAGGTTCATTTTGCGAAATATTGATCTAATTTCATTTTTTCAAACTGTACTTCAATCGCGTTACAAAACTTCACATCTTAAGCGATAAAACAACTTCCTATCATTATTTATTTCAAAGATGATATGTTTGTGGAAAACGGTTTGTAATTAGTGAAGAATATTATATTTTGAAATTTGGAAAACTGCTTTGCATTCTGGACACCTTCAGAAGCGTCTGTGATTTTTTTCAGATTTTTCAAGACGTTCAGCTCGTTTTGGGAAGCCTCGAAAGTCAAGGCTTAAAAAAAGTGCCACCAAAACCCTGTTTTTTGACACGTTTTACATCAGCGCTATCGTAAAAAAATTTTTAGAACAACAATAACAATATATATATTTCAATTAGGGAGACCTCAAGCTTTCACGTTTACATGGCCAGAAGGTTCTGCGATTTTTTTTTAACGAGTTGCGAGCAATCAAAGTGAGGGTCACGTACTTTTGACGCCAACTTTAAGTTTGATCATTTATTCAATCGTTGCGTCAAAAACTCAATATATCTAGATTTTTAACTAAAGGACAATGATCTAGATATTTAGGTGTGATATTTTGATATGAAAAATTAATATCTAGATAGTAAAGTTTAATATCTCAAAATTTTTATATTTAGAGTTTTTAATACCTAAATATTGAATTTTAATATTAAAATATTCCAGCTTAATATCTAACTCGTGCTATATTTAACTATGGTCAAAAATCCAGATTTTGAATTTTAATATCCATTTTCTCCGTGTACAAAAAAAAGCGCTTAAGAAATTCAATATAAATGTAAAGAAATAGATAAATAAATTTAGAATACAAAAAAAGCTTTTTTTGTATTGTAAATTTTTAGCGAAAGTTGCACAGAGTTTCGACGCAACAATTAAAAAATTATCAAACTCACGACTTCGGTAAAGATTACGAATTTTTTAATAGATGTTCATACATTTTTGTTATTATTGAAATCTTGTCAAATATTGTAGGAACAATAAAAAATATTAAGGAAAATTTAAGGACCACAAGAAGATAATTTTTGAGTCTGCTTATAATTTTTCAGTGGTATATAGTTTGTATTGTATTCTAAATGTTATGGCTTTATGCGAAAATTGCTCAGAACTTAGACGCGCAGCAATTAATAAAATTATCAAATCCACGACTTGAATAAAGAGTAGGAACTTTTTATATAGAAGTTCATCCATTTTTTATACGTTTGAATTTTATATTTCGACTTTTCAGTTTAGAGCGAAACAACGATCAATTAAAATTTTTATATAATGTATTATTATTTATAACAATATTCTCTTAGAATAATGCTAGAAAGCTTAGATTTTTCATTCAATTTTCCACTTTTTCCCCACTTTTCAATTACAGTGAGTAATGCTAGAAAGTTGCGGTTTTTTCTTCAATGTTCAGCTTTTTTTACTTTCCAGTTATGAAAAAATGATAAATAAATATCCATAAGAATCATTTTTTAAATAGTATTCTATTATTCTTGAAATGAAGTATTTTCACTTTTTTATGCTAAAGTTTTAGAAAATATTAATTAAAAAAAAAAACTTACGGTAAAGATAAAACAAATTTTAATAGATTTTCATACATTCTATTATTATTTCAACCAGTTAAAACGTTGTGTATTGAATATTGTAGAAACAATAAAAAGCATTACGGAAACTTTTGAGGACCACAAGAAGAGATAAAGAAATATTTTTTAGTATACTCATAACTTGTAGTGAAATATAGTTTGTATTGTATTCTAAATTTTATGGTTTTAAGCGAGAGTTGCACACAACTTCGACGCAGAAATTGAAAAAATTATGAAGCTCACGACTTCAGTAAAGATTAGGATTTTTTTTTTTATTGAAGTTCATACATTTTTTAAATCTTTAAATTTTATATTTTTACTGGATTTTGGTTGCTCATTTTCAATTCTTTTTAAAAAAGTAGATTAAAGGAATTTTGCGGTTTCTTATTAAGATTTTCACTTTTTGTCCACTTTTTATTATTAAAGTGAGGTAATAATTAAATAAAGTTAACAAACGTAATCGTTTATACGACTTATTATTATTGCTTCTAACTATCTTTTCTTACAGTAATGCTAGAAATTGGCGGCTTTTCTATAATTTTCAGCTTTTCTTTAACTTTCTAGTTATGAAAAAATAATGAATGAACATCAAGAAGAATGATTTTTTAAATAGTACCGTTAAACGGGGTAATTTTGGATATTCCTAAATGAATAGTTTAAATTGTACTTAAGGACGGTGGTTTTAACCAAAATCTAGAACCAGCTAAGGCTTGAACTGATTCCAGATTCTTGGAAAAGTTTTTAGTAATTTATACTATCAATTTATGGGTGTCCGCATTTAATCCACATGTCCGAAATTACCTCCAAAAGAAACAAGTTGTCATCGATGATCATACACATATATAAATAAATGAAAAATTGAAGTAGAAGATGCGAAGATGCTGTCTAGTTAAGTCACATACTAATATCACACTATGACTTTCTAAACGTTATCAACTTTACCCTTAATTCGGGATGACACAGTTCAGTAGTTTGAGGCTTAATTGGTCTAGTTTTTATATTCTGTGTTTAAATCCATGACTGTTGATTGGGCCTTACTCATGAGTATTGAAATAGGTGCCCTCAGGGGTCTATTGGACCTAGTTTTGGGTGAATTATATTTGATATATTTAATTGAATGATTAATTG
This sequence comes from Andricus quercusramuli, assembly GCA_932178445.1. Classification (NCBI taxonomy): domain Eukaryota; kingdom Metazoa; phylum Arthropoda; class Insecta; order Hymenoptera; family Cynipidae; genus Andricus; species Andricus quercusramuli. The sequence continues at coordinate 587,334 of CAKNXH010000245.1, forward strand.
CTTTGAAGTCTAGTATAAAATAAGAGGTAAACTATTAATGCTTAAGTTTTTATTTAAGAAAAAATAATGCCCACAAAAGAAAGAGATTGCTTAACAAAATCATTCTCTCTGGTGTTTATTTATTATCTTTGTTCATAACTGAAGAGCCAAAAAAAAGTTAGAAATTACGGAAAACCCCAACACTTTCTAGCATTACTCTAAGAGAAGATGAACAATATTAAATTATTAAAGAAAAAACGTTATTAACTTGCTTTAATTATAACCTCATACGGTGGGCTTGAAAATTAAATTTTCTTATTGGATATGAAAGTAGGTACCCTTCCGATGATTTTAAGCCCAACATTGAAATCTTTCGTCTGGGGCTTTTCAAATAAATCGAATTTGTAGTATCGATTACCTATGCGATACAGCCGAAATTCGGTTGACTGTACAATCAATATTAATTAATTTCGATTTTTTCAATAAACCCCACATAGAATTTGTTTATTTTGAGCTTAAAATCATCTTGAGGGTACCTACTTTCATATTCCACAAGAAAATTTCATTTCGGACAACCTTCCATTTAAAAGTATCTCAAGCCCACCGTGCTCACTCTGACTGACAATTAGCCAAACCTTTATAAATTTGAGAAAAAAACGCAATTTTGTAGCATTGTTCAAAGAGAATATTAATAAAAATAATAATAAATTTTGAACAATTATGTTTGTCAACTTGAATTAATTAGTGCTTCACTCTAATTGAAAAGTGGGCAAAATTAGAAAAATAAACAAAAACCCAACTTTCTCACATTATTCTAAGAGAATATTATTATAAATAATAATACATTGTTTCAGTAGTGACTTCTGGTGAGTTTAATTATTTCCTCGCTGTAATTATAAATTCGCAAGAAAGTTGAAAAGTTAATAAAAAACCGCGACTTTTTAACTCATTCTAAGAGAAAATTGTTATAGACAATATTAAATGAATGAGAAATTTATTTAAACATTTAATTATTAGTAGAAAGTAATATTTTATGTATTAGAAAGAATTTGTACCAAGAAAAACAGAAAAAAAAATAATTAGCACCAAAAACTCGCAAAAACCAATTTTTCACTTATGGGGTTTTTGGGACCCTATAAAATCGACTTATGGGGGTGAAATACAAAAAGTAATTTGTTATTCATATTCTATGGCTAATTGCGAAGAGAAATGTAGAGGGTCATCTTGATACACCTAATATTTACGATTGTGAATAAAATTTATAAAAATGTATTTTTTTATTTTTATGGGAAATACACGTGTTAAACTTCATAAAGCTTACGGGACCTCTAAATATAATTATTTTTCGAACACGTTTTTTTTGGGGGGGGGGAGGGTATGCATGAATGGCCATGGCATGAGTGGCCACTCAACTTAAAAAAATTCCAAGCTACATATTTCCCGGTATAAAATTACATTTTTCCCGCAGTTGATTTTAAGACGTTTATAGTAATAATTATTCAATATAGTGATTGTTTTATTATATAGACTTCAAAAAAAAAAATATTTTAGACCTCCAGGGTAAAATATATCATGTAAATGATTGTAAAAGTGATTTCAGACTTCCAAGCCCAAAATGCTTTCAAAACCAGGGAAATAGGGTGATTCTTCATAAGAAAAGAGAAGAATAATAGAATGAATTTTTTTAAATAACGTTAACGTAGATGCCATATTCCTAAGATTAGAAGTCGAAACATATTCCATTTTCAACATAATAGTAGAGTTTTCAACAAAAAAAGGTGCATTTTCAACCCAAAAAGACAAATTTTCAATAGAAGGGTTGAATTTTCTAGCTGATAGTACTTAATAAAAAAACATTGGAATATTAAATACTATAAATGCATTATTATTAGTCTAAGTGCAATAATAAATTGAAATTTTAACAACAAATTTTTCAATATGATTAATATAATAATCTGTTTTTCGTTTAAAACCCTATAGATTCTTTTTTAATCGGTCAGAAATCAAAGGGCGCTTTTATATACATAGATCCGGATAGCTCTAATGTGGTCTTAATTAATGGATACTTGAAAATAGGTTACTGAAGTTTAATGGATTTTGTGGAATACAAAAGTTACCCCTGGGCCAAGCATCCAGGCAATATTCTTGGGTGACCTTTTCGGAAGTATATCCAATTTTTCTCGGTTATTTTCAAAGGTAAGAAGGGCTCGTGCATAAATTACGTAACGCAATTTTCCGACAATTTTGACCCCCCCCCCCCTATGTAACGCTTTTTCCGACTTTTCCCTGTAGTTTTTCACTATTATGTAACACTCAGCTAGACCCCCCCCCCTCCCCCCAAAAAGTGTTACGTAATTTATGCACGACCCCTAACTATAAAGAACATTCTGTTACTTTTCATCCTAGATGACGATAGATAGATGAATGCTTGGTCGTCATTCTTCATCTAAAAATAGTGCAGCTTCGTGGTGATAAGAAACTAGATGATAACAAATAACATTACAATGAAATTAACTCTTTTACAAAACAACGATTTATTTCAGTAAATAAATTGAAACTTAATTAAATACAGTCTATCTATATCCTACAATATGATAGTATATTATCTCCCAAAGGTGCTACATCAACATTCCGATTTCCGTAACTTTGAATAATTTACAAGTCCAGGAAACATTTAAATTCTCGTAAAATATTCCAAATAAAGCCAATAAGCTGCATAACTTGTATAAGATTAAAATAAAATCTTCAACTAAGAATCTAAATTATCATACCGATATCAAAAATAGTACTTTTGATTATTAATCGGGCATTAAACTCATTGTCGGACTGAAAAAAAACACCTGTGCCGGTAATTTCGTAATGCATCTTCAAGAGTCTTATCTGTATCTATAATTAACTTTTTCCTCTTATTATTATGAGCAGTATTAGATTATTCGGATAAAGTAATTAGCAGTGATAAAAGTTATATTTTATCAGATTAAATCTTATATTGAAGTCTAAAAAATGAGTGTTAATAATTGATTTTTTGTGTCACTCAAACATTTCTTACATTATTTACATAAGGAGCTCTGTACTCCTGAATACAAGTGCGTAAACGCAATTGAATAAATATTTGCATCATTTGCCAAAATTAATTCACATGCTAAGAGCCACAGATGTACTCGGAAACCCCAGCAGTAGCGACCTTTATATAAACAGCGCAGGCAGAAAAAAATTGCATACAAAAATTCATCATTTCTTTGTACAAAACTTAGCTCTTTTTGTATTCTATCCGTTCAACCTTGACTTCGTCGCCAACCAGTTGATATACATATGTCACAACGGTTGAACTCTGGATGTCCATTAAGACGAACGATGGAATAACAGAGCTGAAGAAAAAAACATTATTTTAAAAGTTATTGGTTACAAGAAACAGTTTTGTCCTTGCTAAAAAAATAGAAGTCTTACGTGTCAAGAGGATTGTAAGCTCCAGTCGCAGAGCCTGGGTTAATGTAAAATTTATTTTCATGTTCGTAGGCTTCGAACTTATGTGTGTGGCCGGAAATCAAAATGTCCACATCTAATTGCCTTTGGATTAAAGCCAAAGATTCGGGATCTCCCCATGGAACTACTTGGTGACCATGGGACAATCCTATTCTGAATTGTCCAACTGTGACAACTTTTTGTTCAGGATAGTTTAAATTCTATAACGAAAAAAATAATTCTTTTTCAGTTATTGTTTATTATTTACTAGTTATATGTAGACTACCGGCGGAAATTATCTAAACGCCTGTTTTTTGAGCTGTCGCTAAATTACCTTAATTTCGATAATATTAGCATGCAAATTTTTCATTCGTAATGGCGTAGAAAGTAATAAAATTTTGCGTTTAACAGTTCAAGTTGTAAACAAAATGTGAATTTAATAAAAAATATTGCAAAAAAATGTAAAATTGTTATGTTTTCAAAAAACTGAAATAAGTCTTCCATAGTATGTTATTAAATGGTTAAGATGCTGTTATCGTGTTTCCTATATTATACCCATGGGTCAAACTTGGTGCAAAAAAAGTCGCCAAATTTAAAAAATGTGCAAATACTTACAAGCATTCAAAAAAAATTATTATTGGTCATATTTTGATGAATTTCAGTAATATTTATAAAAAATGATATTGTTTTTAATTTTTTTTAAATCATTTGATTAGTACAATCATAATTTGAAAGTTTACGACTTTTTGCACCAAGTTTGACCTTAGGGTAAAATCTACGGAAAAAATTATAAAAATATATTAACAATCCAGAAAAATACTACGGAGACTTACCTTTAAAATGAGATTGTGAAAAATTATCATTATTTTCAGAGATATTCCAGTTTTTCGAAAACATAGCAATTTTACGTTTTTTTGCAATATATTTTTATTAAATAGACATTTTGCCTTGAACTTGGGCTTTTTGGACGCAGAATTTTATTACCCTTCGTGCGATTGCCACTACTGCATCTTTTATGAAGAAAAATGTTTATTAATTTTTACACAACTTTATAGAACGAAATTTCGAAATTTATCATATAGCATGTTGTATGAAAACTTTTTTATATTGCCCGTAAGCATCCATTTTCACAGAAAGTTTTATTTGAAAACTATAACTAGCTTCAAACTTTAATAAAATAAGATTTTTTCAAATTTGTATGATTGTTTGTTTTTTTTTTAATTTAATATTTGAAATGGCGTGTTTTTGATATAAAAGAGCAACAAAAAATATGAAAATTCACTAATAACTTCATTCACGTTACTTAAGAAAAATTTGCAACAATCAATTTTTTCTGAATTTAACCTTCTTATCTTCATCATGACTCATTCAAAACATGCATCAACGACTTATAAATTCTGATTTATGAATTTATTTCAAGCCTTCTACGTAGCACGGCTAGCTTGACCCAGTTTTGAATGAAAAGTGCTTTCCTATCCTAGTTTTTTATAAATATGTTCTGTTGATGCCCCCCGAGTATTTTAAGCAGTAAATGGCAAAAATAGTTGAACCACTCTTTAAGGGGATATATCTAGTGATGTTAAGACATTTTCACGATTTTTTAGCCATATTAAAAAAATTTATTGAAATGGACTACAGAAGATCGATAACTAAATATTTGTAGGTACTTTTTCATTTAAAAATGTTGAAAACTGGGGGAAATATGGCCGCTTCTGCAAAACACGTTTTTTTATTATTACTTACGGTGAGCATGGCAACTCTGGAACGGATTGTCTAAAATTAAAAAACCAACAAGATTTCATGAGTACATTCCTACACGAAGTTTATGAACGGAAAGGTTTAGCAAAATTTTCATGTTGAAAAAAATGGCTACGATTTTTCGAAAAATTTATATTTTTGAGATTCCAAAAATACGGCTTTTGGCCCAAAAAACAGAAATTTTGGTCAAAACGGAAATCCCTTCGTTCACGAACTCCGTATATGAATATACTGATGAAATCTTGTTTTCTTTTTAATTTCAGATAATCTGTTCCAGAGTTATCATGCTCGCTGCAAGTAATAATAAAAAAAACGTGTTTTGCGGCAACAGCCATATTTCCCTCAGCTTTCAAAAATTTGTAATGAAACAGTACCCACAAATATGTAGTAATCGATCTTCTATAGTCCACTTCAATAAAATGTTGTCAACATACCTAAAAAAAATTTGAAAGTTCAATTAACATTACTAGATATAAACCCTTAAGAAATCATATATTTTAAATTTTTTCTTGGATTATTAAGTGTATTTTCGTTGAAATCATTGAAAATTTTGATTTTTACTGGCATAAACCCTTTGGTTTGGCATCTGAAAATGTCTCTAATAATTAAACAAGGCGTAACATTTAGAAGACTTTAAAATCTCTTAAAACAGATGCAAAAAGTCCGTTTTTTCTTAACTGCTCGTTCTCAGTGCATCGCGCGCCTAAATAGAATAAGACTTAAAGTACACAAAATTTCCTCTAAAATGAATAAAAAATAATGTTTCATCTTGAAATATCTCATGTCCAGTGCATTTTAGATGAGAAATAAACTCAGATTAGTTAAAGTAGACTAAATTTGCTGAAGATCTAAAGAAAAGCAGTGCTCTAGCTCTGATAAGTTTCAAGTTATCGTATCCTGAAAATCACCATTTTTGTTAAAATTGATTAGGCATTCAGTTTTTCGGAAACAACTTGTGTCTGTTACTTTCCATGTGGCAAAATGTGCTTATAAGAATATAAATACATACATTTTCCAACAAAACTACCAAATATTTAATGTCATATCTTTAATATTTCGCGATATATCGTCTCAAAAGGCGTGCCCTTTAACAAGAATTGACAAAATTTTGGCTAAAGGGTACTTGTAAATGTGTTTCGCGAAATATTAATAATAAAATACCAGTGATACAGCATAGATTTTTTTATATCTTAGGCAGATTTAGTCTGCTTTAACTGATATAAGTACAACTTTCATCTAAAATGAGCAGGGCATGAAATATTTCATGGGAACTAAAATTAAATTATTTTTAGGCCAATTTCCCAATAAAAAAGCACTTCCGTGAGTAAACTCCTCTCCTAAGGCCCTAAGCTATTCAAGATGATGTGTAAACATCTTAGACCTCGATATGGGAAGGGGAGTCGCGCCTGAGAAAAGTGAAACCATGGATCGAGTGTAACGCAAGGTGCTCTCACACCGAAACGTTCGAAGATGCAAGGTCAGAAACACACCGAATTCTTTCATCTTCGTACAGTATTACTCTATGTACATATCCATATGTGTATGGAAAAGTGAAAGTTATTAATATTTTCGGAATTGAAATGTTTACACATAAATCTGTCTTGGTTTTTTTTAATTTTATTGTACAGGGAATTTTATGCACTTTAATTCTTATTTGGGCTATTTAAGCGCGCAATTAACTGAAAAGGAACAACGAACCCTGAAAGGGCACACCTCCAAATAAAGTAAACGATATTTTTTTGCTGAAAAAAATCATGAGTTAGGCTGAAACAATACAAAATAGGAAAACAATTATTTACAAAGCCTCAGTGATAATTTAACTAATTTTAAAAAATACTTTTAAAAAAGCGTAGATAATCGGAGAAAAATAAAAAAATCCATGGGGTCACAGTGGCCCCAAGTGTCCCTTAAGGATTAAGTTATAAACTGCCTTTTTGCACCTGCTTGAAAAGATTTTAAAGCCTTCTGAATATTACGCGGTTTTAAGTTAGTAGATGCTTTTTTAGGTTCCAAACTAAAAGTTATGTGCCAATAAACATTTATTTTCCAATGATTTCAACGAAAATATACTTGATAACCCCACAAAAAATTAATAATTAGGATTTCTTAAAAAGATCACGCCTCCTCAGAACCAGGTTTCACTTAAAATAAGAGGCTGAAGTTTCTACCCTAGAAATTATGTTCCGGGAATGCCTCCTGAGTAATTTTACCGAACATGAAAAAAATCGTTAGGCCCTTTTTAAAATATCTCAACATTTGTTGTTTTTTCATCAACTTGTGTAATTTTTTTCGAAAGGGACAAGTAATTAGTAAGGGTTTCTCTGATAAAAACCTTTAATTTTGCGTAAAAAAAAAGTTCCATGTGATTAATATTGACTGACTTTCCCCACCTCCCTTTTAGATTTTAAAAAATGTGTGAAAGACTTCAAGACATTAAGATTTTTTTTATTCGACTTTCTTGGTACATTATGCGTGTAACTTCTAAAAAGCAAAAAACAGATCACAATTTTCCAACCAATTTGAAAAAAAAGAATGTTCTAGCATAAATAGCTCTGAAACTATAAGAAATTTGTCAGTCAAAAAATGTTAATTCTTTTTTTTTTCGAATAATATCTTGTCCCCTATACATCCTACATGAAGGTTGTATCAAAATGAATTAAAGTAGGTTAAATTATCTTTAAAATTAAAAAAAAAAATTGATTCCAGCTTTTACTGGAACAGAATTTATACTCTCCCCTCCCCCTCTCTATAGGCTTTTTTGTGGAATTCTTTTTATAAATCGAATAATCAATTGACTGAAAAAAATTCTTCAAAAAGTAAGCACTTTTTCAACATTTTTGAAGCCAATTTTTTCCAAATTCAAAAATTCTATGTGCAGATGTTCATGGTGCTCAAAAAGAGAAACCGTTTATCCTAATTACTTTTTTTTGATAAAACAAAAATTACTGGAGTTATAGCATTTACAAAATTCCAGAAACAAACGAAAATGAAGATTTTAAGCCAACTAACGCACGATATTAAAAAAAAGTCAAGAGAAGAAAAATGTTTCTTTTTGAACACCCTACAATATTGTTTTGAGACTTTTTTTAATTTTCTTGACAAATCGAAAATTCAGATTTTTATTGCACAAAAAATAATGAAAAATCAAAAATTCCATTTTGCGATCAAAATATACAAGATACGAAGAAATATGAATAGACATAAATTGTTCATTCAGAGAAGAGCTACACATTTTTTATTAATCATTTTTTGATAAGATGCGTAATTTTTGTTTCAATCGTGAAAAATAAGATTAACAATAACAGAAAATTGTGAAAAAACAACGCAAGGTACGAAAAAATGAATAGACAAAAGTTGTTCAACCAAAAACATATTTGGGGCATAATTTCTGAAGTGTACCCACCTCAAAAATGAAAGTTGTCCGATCGGGCTAAAAATTGGCCTAATTGTAGTCCTAGTAGATAGTACTTCTCACACCAAAAATTAATTCATTGTGATGATTATTTATCAAAGTGGAGGGGGTACAATTTATGGGGTTTTCAAGCAAAGCCTTACTTTCAAACGTTTGTAACTTTTGTCCTGTTGAATGAAACAAAATTTCACCTCGAATATTTTCGATAGATTTTTCCACAAACTTTCTGGTGGTGATAACAATTTTCAAAAAAAGTCAAAATTTGACCCGAATTTTTGAAAATCAAAAATAAATTTGACTTTTTTTCAAATTTCGGCACTTTTTTTTTCTTCAAAATAGTTTTGAAAGAAAGCTGAGATTTTTTCTTATGAGACCTCCAATTTTCAGAGTGGCAAATTAATTCGTCTTTGAGTAACAGAACGATACGTAAACAAGATGCCGTGATAGGGTGAGTGGCGCGCGATTTCCCCTAGTGCGCTCACGCCGAGGATCTTTATGCAACGCTTTAGTGCCAGTTTTTCAACTTAAGTAATATTATATGCTACTAGAATAACTGCTCTCTGCATTGCCAGGATGAATTAACACGGCCTGCATTACGATCAGTGTAAAATTGATTGGGAATATGCTTTATAAATTATAAGTGAGAATGCAGGTACAATAAGTGTTCTAGAAGGAAGTAGTGGCACACATAATGTGTGCGTTTGCGTGCATCATGAGAATGTCAAGTTGATGTTGAATGGAATAAATATTCCACATTTAACAGAGGATACTGACATGATGCTCACAAATTATCACGACTGCCTGGATGCTATTGTATGTCCTGACTCTTCAAGTTCCTGTCATTTAGGAGAGTGTGAAAACTGTCCAGGTACTGCAAACTTGAAAGATAACATCACAAAAGCTTTTGATGAACATTGTATTAATGAAGTGAGGTTTGAAATTTGGCTACAGACCGACAGATGTACTCTAAAGACTCTGGTAATGGATACTGATGAATTTGTAGATGATTTCTGTGAAAGGCTGTTGAAATTAAAAACTCATCACTTCATTTCAAAGGAGCAATCATCTTTTTTCAAAAACCTGAAGGAAAATTTATTGCCTGGGGAGTTCTTGATTTGCTTCGATTTCGCTGAGAATTACGCCTTCATAATTCAGAATGCAGCGCAATCATTCCACTGGAATAACGACCAAGCTACAATATTCACTGTCGTGATTTATTATAAAAAAGATGGAGAGCTCAAGGACTTAAGTATCGCAATCATATCTGATAACTTAGCTCATGACACGGTAGCTGTTCACGAGTATCAAAAGATAATAGTAGATTATTTGAAAACTCATTTCAGGCCAAAGAAAATCTACTATTTCACTGATGGTGCAGGGCAACATTTTAAAAATAAGAGTAGCTTTGTTAATCTCCAAGCCCATGAAGAAGATTTTGGTATCCAAGCTGAATGGCACTTCCATGGTACATCTCATGATAAGGGTGCATGTGATGTTATTGGAGCGAATATAAAGAGACAAGCAGCACGATCAAGCTTACAATGTTCTCCGAAACATCACATACTCACTCCCCATGTTTTGTTTCAGTGGGCAAAGAGTAACTGTAAGGAAACCGAAATTTTTTTCAGCAGCAAAGAAAATCATGCCTTAGCCACCGAGTTACTGAAAACCAGATTTGACAAAGCTGTCACGATACCAGGTACATTACAGTACCACGCTTTCATTCCCACTCAAGATGGAAAACTTCAACTCAAGAAGTTTTCTTCCTCTGAGAAATACGACATCCTCTCGAATGGCAAAAAACAGAAACCACAAAAGAGGCCTGCAAAGAAAACAACTGTTGAAACTATCGCCAAAAAATCGAACAGGAAGACACATAATATTACCATATAATATTACTTAACTTTAAAAAGTGGCTCCGAAGCGTTGCACAAAGATTCTCGGCTTGAGCGCACTAGGGGAAATAGCGCGCTACTCACCCTATCACGGCATCTTGTTTACGTATCGCTCTATTACTCAAAGAAGAATTAATTTGCCACTCTGAAAATTGAAGGTCTCATAGGAAAAAATCTCAGCTTTCTTTTAAAACTATTTTGAAGAAAAAAAAGGTGCCGAAATTTGAAAAAAAGTCAAATTTATTTTTGATTTTTAAAAATTCGGGTCAAATTTTGACTTTTTTTGAAAATAATTATCACCACCAGAAAGTTTGTGAAAAAATCTATCGAAAATATTCAAGGTGAAATTTTGTTTCAGGCAACAGGACAAAAGTTACAAACGTTTGAAAGTAAGGATTTGCTTGAAAACCCCGTAAATTGTACCCCCTCCACTTTGATAAATAATCATCAAAATAAATTAATTTTTGGTGTGAGGAGTACCATCTAATAGGACTACAATTAGGCCAATTTTTAGCCCGATCGGACAACTTTCATTTCTGAGGTGGGTACACTTCAGAAATTATGCCCCTTAATGTAGAAAATTTCGCATCTTGGACAAAATCGAGTGTTAAGCACGAGGTACGTGATAAGAATGCATTCGTTAAAGCCGATGAAGCTTTAAAAAGGGAGAATTCACAATCTCCAAATTACAGTTGTCGATACTTTGACCTTTAATTTTAAAAGTTCTGTGCACAAATGTGGGGAAATACAAAGTTCGGAAATTTGTGAACTTTTTTTTGCTTCGTGAAAATTTTACGTAAACTACACCAAAAACGTAGTATTAGAAAGAAACCGATGTCTCACGAATATTTCAAAATTTAAAAAGGAGGGGAAACTCAATCAATATTAATCAATTAGGAACTCTTTTCGGACGCAAAATTAAAGGTTTTTATCAAAGAAAACTTGACTTATTACTTGTCCCCTTCGAAAAAAATCACATAAATTGATCAAAAAACAAGAAATATTGAGTTACTTTGAATGGGGGCCGACAGATTTTTTTCATATTCGTTGAAAATACTCATGAGGCATCCCAAAAACATGATATCTAGGGTACAAAAATTAAAAATTCCATTTTGCGATAAAAATATACAAGATACGAAGAAATATGAATAGACATAAATTGTTCATTCAGAAAAGAGCTACACATTTAGCCTGCTGCTTTAAGTAAAACTTGGTTCTGAGGAGGCATGAGGGGCTTCTTGATTTTTTTATTTACGGCTTAAAATAGTCGGGAGACAGCGCCAAAAATAATTCCGAAAAAACTGGAATAGGCAAGCACTTTTTAAAGAAAAATTAGTTCAAGCTAGTCGCGGTAGGCCACAGGCAATACCAAAATTAAAAGAATTTTAATTTGAAGTTATAAAAATGAAAACTTATTTAATTCAAAGTACTTTAATCAAATTTGAATGATTCAATTTGAAAATATTCAATCATGAACATTAAATTCTACTATTCTGTAAAGTGTTTATAATTTGATAAACCTGTGAAATTTCACATATCTTCTTTATGTTTCTATAATGAAAACAATTTTTTAAGGAATAAAACATTTTATATAGAATAGATAAAAATTCATTGCATCCAAAAAGACACAGTGAGGAAATACGTAAATTTACAATATGGACTAGATTGTGGATATTACTAATAATGTATAATTTCTCGAAAAAATACCAAAATTACCTTGAAATAACTTACTCGTTTTTTAAAATATTATTTCATCATTCCTGTTATTTGACATTTTGTAAATTCAATTTTTAAACTTGTTTACGGGTAGAATGATGTCCGCTAATTTATGACACCATTTACAGTAATTTTTTTATAGCATAACTTTCGGTTATAAACTTAAATTTCAATTTCATTGATAAAGGTTGTAAAATTATGATTGGAAGAATAATTTCGAAAATTTAAAATAATTTATAAGAAACGTAAAAGGTAAATAATGAAATAATCAATATTAAATTGAAACTTTTAGTGCCATCCGAGGATAGAAATAAAGTTTATCGAAAAGTTAATAATATAAAGTTTGTATTTTACAATTATATGTTCTTGAATTGAAACTTTATTTCCATGTCCATAAAAAATGAATTACCTCGTTTAAACTTTAAACCAATGATTCTCGGCCAAAAAATAAATAGAAACTATTTGAATAGGAATTTGAACTTATTACTGTAGGATAGGTTTGATTTCAGTCTAAAAATGCGAAAAAACAAAAATATCAAAAGCAAACTTACTCACGTACATCCTAAAAAAAGAGTAACAAAGTACAAGAATTCTATTTCATAAGATTATTTTACCTCATCAAACTCTCCTCGAACGACATGAACATCACTAGCCAATGTTTTAAGATAATCATAAGATTCTTTCGTACAAAGGTTTCCAGTGCACAAAATATGTTGTATTCTTCCTGGAACAAGGAGTTTTTTAAACTTGCTCGGTAAGCTGCTGCATCTGTGAGGAATGTGTAGATCACCCAAAACGAGTACCAGCTGTAAATAAAATATTTTTGCAATGATGTAAGAAAAAAGCCTTTGTAATTATTTACTGTGAACAACAAAACACACTAATAGGTACAACATTCTGTCAAAAGAGAAATACATTCAATTGAAAATAAATGTTGAGGTTACGTCTCGAATGTCTTTGATCTTCATCAAGTGATAAAAACACTATTTAAGATGATATTGATCTACTCACCATATTTAACCGATTATTATACCTAGGTTCAACAATATAATGAAACTTTCACTGCCTTAAATGCATACAAATCTCACTTGAAACTCCTTGAAAGCACGAAAACTTTAGAAACCGTAGAAAGAAACGAAGAAACGTCAAACGGAGGCGGAAATGGGAGTAACTGACAGCCGAAACGAACCTAACCTATAATAATATCTTCCGGTTTTCAAAAATAAAAACACTTCCACCAATCAGCGTTCTCCGATAAATATTTACCCTTTTTACCGGCTTTGCGAGTTTGCGCTGCAGGTCAGCGGGAAAGGCAGCAGAGGCACGGAATAATATGTGAAATTATCATGTTTGTTGATTGAAATTTGTTTATGTTGTACTAAGTATTGAGTGTCCGATGTAGTGAAATAGTTTATTTAAAGTGTATAATTCACCATGAAGTGTGTTATCTCCGGATCGAATATCAAGAGTGAGTTTAAATTCGTCATTTGTGTATTTGTAGAGGTTATGTCAGGTATTCATGATCTTATATTTTTACAATAATAATTGTTTATTAGGAATATTTGCAAGTTTAAACTTTAACTTAAGCATCTTGGGAAACTTGGGATTGTATTTTGTTCATACTATATAGTTAGAATTGCATCAATAGTAGTACTATGATAAAATTATAGCCTGCTCTATTTTATACAAAGCTTGAAATTTAACTTGGAAGGTGATAAATAATTAAATATAATGAGTTTTTGTAAAAATACAAATCTATGAAACCAATTATTTTCAAAATTTTGTTGAATTACTGTCCTATCATTCGATTCCTTCTTTAAAAAAATTTAACCATCAAAACAAGATGAGGGTGGCCACTGAAACTTCAAAAAGAAAATAATAGGCTTTATTTCGGTTGACTTTTCAA
>CAKNXH010000245.1:602933-614643 GCA_932178445.1 Andricus quercusramuli
GATCTTCGACATTGTAACAGAGATAGTTGATAAGAATGAACACAATTCCAGACACTTTTTTTCCGAAGAGCAAGACGATATTTATCATACTTGTATTATACATTGTTATATTATACTTGTATTATACTTTCAGGCATTTTTTTTAGAATTTCTCTACTCTCACTCTCCAGTTTCATTTGATTTACCAAAAAAATAATTTCAAAATTTGAGTCAGATCGGTTGAGATTTGGGGGTCGCGGCTCAGACCATGAAGTTTCCCATTGATTTAAGACGAGGAAAAGTAAGTTTGTTGTAAGTCTAATATTTAAGCGCGATGACATGTTACAAATAATTCCATATTTCAATATATTGTTCAGAATTTGTCAGACAATAAGAATTAATACTAAATTTTAAGGATAAATAACTTTAAGCCACTCTTATGGTTCCTCAAAGAAAACCCTATAAGTGACAAATTTGAATTTTACGTAAGATTGCGGTTTATTAACGCTTTTCGGAAGTTTTTAAAAAATAAACCATCACCTTCTAACTATTTTTAAACTGTTTAAACAATTTTAAGTTGTATAAACATTTGTTTTTTCATGTAAGTCGCGAAATGAAGGTATTTTCCAGACGGTACAAGTTCTTTAATCAATGATAACAATAAAATAATTGGTTTGAGTAATTCTACAATTATTTAAATAATGCGTGTTTGTTAAAGTATCTAGTTTACCTGAAAAAAGCAGAAGAAACATTTTATCTCCCTAAATTGTTGACAGTACTAATTTGTTTTCTAAGAATACTCGTAAATTTGTTAACAAATTTAAATTGTTTGAGCGTATTAATCTTTTTTAAATATTTTACTTTTGCCATTTTTTGAAAGATTACAATATTTTTAGATACTACTTTGTTTTCCAAGAACACTCTCAAATGTTTAAATAAATTGAAATAGTTAAAAAAATGCAATAAGCGTTCCCGCAAAACAGTTAACTAATAGCAATTAATTCTGTTGAAAAATTGAAGAAAAAACGCATTTTGTCCTCTCTGTCGATAAAAAATACATAAAATGAGTAAAGTAAATTTTTAAAACAATTTAAATTTGTTTAAAAATTTAAGAGTATTCTTGGAAAATGAAGTAATACCTAAAAATATTTCCATTTTACGAAAAACGAAAAAACTAAAATATTAAACAAATAAATTAATTAAACAATATTAATTTGTCTAAACATTTTCGAATACTCTCAAAAAAAAATTAGTACTTAAAAATCTTAAAATCTGTCGAAAATTTGGTTAGATAAAAGGTTTCTCCTGTTTTTTGGGGTAAACTATATATTTAAACAAACACGTATTATTTAAATAATTGTAAAATTATTTAAACACATTTAAACACTCTTATTATCATTAATTAAAGAACTCATAACATCTAAAAAATGACTATGTATTATTAAATTTCCGATTAGTGATTATTTACGAAAAAAAACGTTCAAAAAGTGTTAATAAACCGCGATATTACGTAAAATTCAAATCTGTCATTGGTGGGGTTTTCTTCGCGACCCATTAGAGTGGCTCGAAGTGATTTTACCCTAAAAAATTATGATTCATTTTTATTCTCTAACAAGTTCTGAACAATATACTGAAATACGGAATTATTGGTAATATATCGTCGCGTTTAAATATTAGATTTACAAAAAGCTTACTTTTTCCCATTTAAAATCAGTGGGAAACTTCATGGTCTTTGCGCGACCCCTCAATATTAACCGATTTTGCTTAAATTTTGAGTTTTTTTTTGTCCATCCCACCCAAACCGGGGGGGGGGGGGGTGAGATTAAAGAAATTCAAAAAGTGAAAAATAAGCACCACCCTAGTGGCCACCCTGCTATTATTTATAAACATTTAGTTATTGTAAATTAAAAGTCTTACCAGAGATTTATGTGACAAGGTTATAAATAAAAAATTGTATGAATCATTCAGAATACAAAACAAATAAATTTAATGTTTTCAGTATTAGCAAAAGCAATTCATGCTCTTGCAAAAATCGGAGATGAAATGTACGTGCAGCCACAAGAAGATTCGATATCTTTTCGAGCAGTCAGCATGTCAAATTCTGCATTTGCTGATTTTACAATGTTCAAAAATTATTTCTCATATTACACTTATGGGAATCTCAAGGACGAAGATGCTTTGAAATGCAAAATTTCCATGAGGGTAAATTTTAGTAATTTTATATTTATTATTATATGAAATTAATTTTTTAAGATTTAAAATTTTATTATTCATTATAATTTAATTGGCAGGGATAAAATAATATAATTTATAGTTTTATTACTGTTTCTTTTCTAGTGCGCAATGGGAGTTTTCAAAGCACCTCATGTGATGGATAAAGCTCTTGAAACCTGCCACATAAAATTGGAACCAAATGCATCGAAGCTGTATTTTATATTAAAATATAAAAACAGCATCATTAAAACGCATCGTCTACCAATTATAGACTGCGAAACTTTAAAAGTATGATTTTTATTCAACGCATGGTTAACTAAATGTTGAAACAGGATGGGCGTTTTAATCGAGTTAAAAAATTCTCCGTTTTTTTCACAGTTCGCAAAAATTTGTCACGGTCAATGAAATTACAAAAATTGAAGTCTTGCAGCGGAAATTTTTTTCATTTGAAGTATGCAATCAAAACTGAACTGCAAATTGTAGTACTCAAAGTGGAACTCTTTTGAATTTTAAACTTTTAAAATTGAAGCTCAACTTATTTTTAATTCAAACATTCAATAATTTACACGTACAAAATGAAAGCTCTCAACACTTTTCAACTAAACAATTATAAATAAAATGCCATTAAACTGCAAAGTTAAAATATCGCTATTATTCTCAATGCTCTGAACTGAAGAATGAATTAATAAATACATTTTTAAATGTTCAAAATTATATAATTCTAAGCAATTTTAAGTTAGAAGTTAAATTAATTTAGTTTTAAATATTTAATCTATAATTTCCCATTCTAAATGTACAGTCAAATATTCCAAATTTGTTATTTTTTTAATTCAAATTTTTTTAATTATGTGGGTTCAAAATGGAATATTTTAGACTCAAACAATATTTTAATAGAATTTGCAATTGAATAAATACGTTTAATTGTGAATATATTCGGGATGCCATAATTTTGCCGAGAAACCAAAATTCTTATGTTGAAAAATACCAAAAATAATACTACCGAAATGAGATATAAAAAAAATTTCGAAATTGAAAATTCCCGAAAATTTCGAAATCTGTTTGCAAATTCAATCTGCACATACAATATTATTCTGGCAGATAGAAAATATTAAACGTGATTTTTTCGGAAATTTACTAATATCAGGTTAATGTCGAGAATTTGATATTTCTGTAGTTTACTGAATTCGAGAATTTTTGAAATTTCGGTACTTTGAATATTCGGGTCTTATAATTTCGGTAATTATACAATTTCTAGAAATATCGGCTATTTTTATTTTGGTAATTATATTTCCGGCATTGTTCAACATTCGGCATTCGGCATTTTGCGTTTTCGGTAGAATCATGCCATTCCATCTAATAATCAGAAATTATTTCAAAAATTTTAATAGTTTTCCAAGGTTCAAATCTGTAAATTGTTCAATTTTGAACAGATTCAAAATCGTCTTGTACAATCAATCATTGTTTCATTTTAAATACTCGAACTGCAGTTTAATTGTTTTTGTTTAAGTCTCCAAAACTGCATCTTTAAATTCTTTAAATAGAAAATATACGCTTTAAAAAAAAGATCTAAAATGAAAAATTTTAAAGTAATAGATTTTAGAATTACTCATTAATATCTAAAAACAGGAAAAAACGAGGAAAAGAACTAAACTTATTGAATTATTTCATAATTGAAAAAGTTAACAATTTAACGTTTAAAAAAAATTAAGATCGATCTTATTTAAAATTTCTTCTAGAAACTTGTAAATTCCTGTCAAAAAATAAATTCATTGTCATTTCCCGGGGTTTCACGGCCTCAAAAAATTCCCGGTTTCCGGTCCATCGGCCACCTTGGGAAAGCTTGTATTCCAGCTAAGTTTAATTGAAGTTTAAAGTTTGTTTAAAGAAAAATTATTTTATATTTAGGCATCGTATAAAAAGGATGGTGTTCCTAATCAATTGACAACTCAACCTAAAGTTTTCATAGACGTCACGCAAAATTTTCAGCAGAATTTGATTGAAATAACACTGGAAGTAACTCCACAGAAAGTACTAATTAGAAATTACATAGATGAAGCACCAAGTAAGTTCATTTTTTGTGAATTATTTTGTTTTGCTGTATAAAAAATTTTGTTAAAACTACCTGCCTCTTATTTTTGTTTCGTTTGCAGATTTAACAAATGTCACACGAACCCAACTTGTTCTTGGTGTTGGTGAATTTGATGAGTACACAATAGGATCGGATACAAGTATAACCTTTTGCTTAAAAGAACTAAGGGCGATTTTAAATTTTGCAGAGACGGTGAATCTGCCAATAAACGTCTACTTTGAAACTGCTGGAAGGTAATGAATCTCATATTTTCATTTGAAAATGTTAACACAAATATAATTCTGAATCTAAATGCAATCATAATTTGTAAGTACTATAAATCCCACAATCAGTCGTATAAAACCTAAACACTGAAAGATAACGAAACTGAAAAGCAGATATTTTAAATATTACCGGGCCCAAACTCACGTCGCTATTGACACATTTTTTTATTTTTTGAAGAAAAATCTTCTAAAATTATACAATTTTAATCTATAAAATGTATTGGTTAACACTTTAAAGTTGAAAGCTTCTAAATTCAAATAATTTGAGACGCGATTATTAAAAAGTGAACAAATTCGTATTTCAATCGTACTGTTCCAAAGTTAATTTTTCAGATAAAAGCCTTATTGTCGATTTATTTTAAATTGAATATCATTCAAAAATTAATTTCATCAAATTAATTAATAGAGTTTTAAAATCAGGAATGTGATTTTAATCACATTCAGATGTATAAAATAGCAAATTGGAAACCTTCAAAATTAAAAAAGCTTAGTATTGAACAATTTTAAAATAAATGAAAATTTTAACCAGATTTGAATATGAATGGCTTTAAGAATAAACAATACTAAATAAAAGCATTCATCTTTTAATAATTTAAAAAATTTCAAGTTTCTAAGTTTTTTGATTTTAAAATAGCAGTCGTCACAGTACCTATTCTCCTTTCAAAGGGGGATAAGAACAATTTTTTTCTACAATAGGCGACAAAAAGTAATTTCACAAGTTAGATAAACATGTAAATAAATGCTCAGTAACATATATTTATTTGTTGAACACGTCACGTCATAATTATCAAATACAAAAATTTTCCACCAAACCAGTTCAAAGGAAATGAAACCACACGTATTTTACCAGATCGATAAAAATTCAGAACTTTTAGTTTTCGTTCTAAAGACGGCGGAATTTCCGTTTTGAAAAAGTTATGAGTATTTTAACTAAAAAGTCGTATTATTTTTAAACTAATGCAGGTATTTAACTATTGTTCTTCATTCTTATTTGTTTTTTCTACATTAATCTTTTTTCTACAATACACGAAAATCCATGTTTTTCAAAAAAACGATACAAGTTGCAACAGTTAAGAAAACAAAATTATTCCCCTTAAAAAGACTTTCAAAAAGTCAGTGGACGCTTTTCTCTATTGTCATTTTTTCAGAATAATACGATTTTATGGCATTATATGGTTGATAAGATATTTTTGATAAGATATTTTTGTGAAAGAATAATGAAAAAAAAACAATTTAAGATAAATTCAGTATAAGTTAAAAATGTGTTTTTAATTATCACCCAAAATAGACTTTCAGGGAAAAAATTTAAGTGAATGTTTTTTTTTACGACAGCATGGGTATTATTTTCTTGAGAAAGAAAACTATTTTAATCGGGTTTTTTCATACTTTAGTAACATTTTTGAACATAATGCATAACACAAAAGTGTCAAAAGACTTCTTTTTAGAACCCCTAAGCACAAATTGAGAATAGAAAACTGCTGGGGTTTTTTAACCAAGTATCTTTCAACATTTTCAGGAAAATCTCCACCATTTTCTTCCCTATATTCCTGTATTGTTTTTGTATTCCTGTATTAATATAAATAATGTGTCAAAAAATTGTAATAAATAGGTAAAATGCGTGTCGTATTTTTTCCTTTAAAAAACAACATATTTCATCGGCGACTGATTCTGCGACCTTAACTTGACTCAAGAACTGGTTTTAAATAGATAGATAGGGATTAAAAAGTTCAAATTAGGTTTCCTTGCCGATTAACCAAAATTTAAATACAACAAAAATTCAAGTTTGGAAAATAATGAAATTGAAATTAAACGGAACACAACATTAAATTTTTTCTACTTTGAATACATTGAGTTTAAAATTTTAAAAAGAAGTATTTTGAACGCGGATCAATTCTTTCATTGATGAATAATTCAGATATGTACATGTGGGCGTTCGTGAAATTGGAAGCTTATTTATTTAAAAATAACTGCTGTTGAAATTAGGGAAGTAGGAATTAATTAAAAAAGATTTTCGCAATCTTTGAAAATATTTCAAATCAGAGTTTAATTAGTTTCGTTTTATGCAATTATTAGTTATTTTTGTCTCTTCCTCTAAAAGTCTTGTTTTTCCCTCGAATTCGACAGCGTTAGTTTTATAAAATGGTTTGAATTAACTTCGAAGAAATCTGGGAGAGACCTGGAATTTGGAAATATAAATTCTGTAGCAACCCGTGTATAAGCAATTGAATTGGAAAGTTGTACAGAAAATTTCATGAAATGATAACAATTATTTACAATTGTTGTACAATTGTATGGAATTTCTTTACAATACTTTTTTGTTCAATTTTTATATGCCTGGTCCAATTCCAATTTGCAAATCCATAGGGTTTCATGTTAGAAAGAAAAATTGCAATTTACTTTTTACTCTTTTATGTACTTTATCTTAAACTTTTACTCTGTATTCCCAAAGAAATGTTTTGGTCGAAACTTCATGCTATTTATGTCACTTATGCGACTTTTTCAAAACCATTCTAGTCGATCCGTGGCCGGTATATAATTTTATTATTTAAAAAATTTGCACGCCACTATTTTTCTATTATTTTTAAAAATTTATGCCACTTTTGACATTATTTGTTATTTTCGAAGCGGCTCCGAGGCCTGATATTAATACTCTTTTCTAGGCCTGTAGTCTTCGTTCTAAAGAACCCATCATTCGAGGCAAATTTAGTACTCTCTACTCTTAACCCAGATGTCGACAGTCAGTCTGACATTTCAGAGCCCGTAAAGCCAAATGCAAAGAAAAAGACAGTCCAAAAAAGAGCACCAAGGAAAAATACAAAGACTGCAGCCAGAGCAGGACCGAATTCAACAATAAAGTCGAAAAATATAACCAAAAATCAAACGCCTAATGTCAAACTCAACGCTAGTCTAAATAACAGGGAGGAGGAAGATAGAATCTCGTTAAACAGTAGTGTTAACGGTTGTAGTATACAGGAACTGCACTTGGATGCAAATGACACGCGTTACGCACCTAATATAAGACTTAGTGGAAATGGTCCTGGGACAAGTACACCAACATCGAGTAGCTCAGCTGCAAAAAATAAAAGTGTGCCTAATATATTTGCGCCGATACCTAAGAGAAAATCGAATCCAGGAGGGAGTCATGAAAGAACCGATGACGACGTCATTCCCTGTTCGCCTCCGAGACCACCATCGAAAAAAGCGAGACTGATTTTTCAAAAGTGTTTTAAAACGACTTTCGATCCAAGAATGTTGCCTGGGCATGATCAAGTCTTGGCTGAAGATTCGGATGAAGAAGGAAAGTGAGATTTAGGGGTAATAATTGTATAATTCGGCAGTGTGGTTTCTCTGACTATGTGAGAAAAACATACTAGTGAGGAAAACGTTCCCCAGTGAAGAGCAACTAAATGGGAGTGATCTTTTCGTTTAAAATTATAAAGTGTGAGGTTTGGTTTCAAAACCGATAATATTCAGAGCTGAAGTGCTTTGTATGTGAAATATAAAATATAAACAGTCAAAGGTAATACTTTTTTAAATATCTGTTGTGATTATTTGTGCTTAAATTACAACAGAAGTTTAAATAAATCTTATTTAATTCTTGTTTCTTAGAAGAAGATATTTTAAGAAACAAAAATGATGAAACGAATAAGGGAAGGAAGTAAACTATTTATTTAAGCTCTAGTGTTTTAGTGGGAAAAAAGAATATATGTGATTGGAAGAAAGCCAACTGAATTGTCAATGACGCGGAGAGTTGCCAGAGTTGAATAAAATACATAGTAGTAAATATATGTTAAGATCTGTATTTTATTCTTCGCATAACAAATCGGATAGACAAATAAAAATATTTTTATGTTTATAACTTTACTTGTACTTTACTCTCCATTTAAGTACATGTGACACCCGAATTTAGAAGTTAATAAAATGAAAAGAAAGAAAATTTAAATAATATGGAACGTGCAACAAAGGAACTAACCATTCCTCGAAAATCAAAACGTATTAAAAGTTGTATCATCTAGTAGAAAAAAATTTTTCAAAAACTTAAATTTTTACCATTTTTTTTTTACTACTAGTACATATCTCCAATTATTCAATATTGGTTATCCATTTTTCTAGATTTTTTGATATGCTAAACGTATGACTTAAAATAAACAAAACAATTTAATGAACGATTGCGATCATAATAATAAATTTTAATATAAATAAATAATAAATAAATACATAAATATAAATAAATAAATTGTAAATAAAATTGCTAATAAACTGTAATATAAAACAAGATTCTACCATTTTCTCAAAACTTCGATCAAATCACGTAAGTTTATATTTTTAATAACAATTTATAAAACCGCCTTTACTAAAAGTTTGAGATATTTTTACTTCTTGTTTAACTTGTCGGCGAAGCCCGACAAACCTAAAAAATGTGGAATGATTTTTCGAGTAGTAGTAATTTCAAAAATTGTGAAAAAAGTTTGCTTTTAATTCCTTGGAATCCTTAAAAATACACTAAAATATTTCCAATCTTTTTTAATCTTTTGAAATCCCCTGCAATTTTGTGAAGCTCTTGAAAATTTCTTGGAATCTTTCCAATTGTTTTTAAGTCTTTGAAATACGTTGAAATATTGAATACCCCTTTAAAGACTTGAAAAACTTGGGAATAAATTCTTTGAAATTTCATTAAAATATTATAAAATCCCTTGAAATCTTGCGAAGTTACATAAAATCTGATGATATTCCTTGAAATCCCTTGAAATATTTCAAGTCTTGTGAAATTCTTTGAGAACCTGACAACCTTTAAAGTTCCTTAAAATTACTGAAACCTTCGGAAATATGATAAAATCCGTTAAAATTCTGATTAAAAATTAAAATTTTTAAAAAGATTGGCGAGCATGGAACGGAGCGTGGCAGGTGGCAACCTTGCTGTCACGTGCCTAGCAGACGATTTAAGTTTAAGACGTAATTGTCGTCTGCTAGGCCACGAGGTGTTTGGTGCAGTCTTATCTCAAAAAACTTTGGGAAAATTACGAAACCATTTGTAAGCTGTAGATTTTTGTTTAGAAAACGAAAATAGATAATGGTGCACGCGTCAAAAATTGTTTTGCGAGTCACTGCTCTTTCGGGCGCGGGGTTAGGAGGATGGTTCGCCGGAAAACATTTCGAAAGACAGCAATACCTGAAGGATGAAAAAGACAACAGAGCGAGCATATTTTCCAACGTAAACATTAAGAATATGCCATGTCTGCCGATTTTCGGCACGGTTTCAGCAGCATCGCCAATAGTGCCAGCTGAAAATCAAGCAGACATGGGTGCAAAATTATCTGTACAAGGATCAAGAATTTCTCAAGTAAGTTTCTTTAAAATCTTGAGACCTAACCTCTCAATTGTCCAACATTGGCCTATATGACATATATATTTTATAAGCGTTATGATCATCCTAATCAACAAATATGATTAAGAAAATTACGATAGTCTGCCACTCTTAAATTCAATTCCAAAGTTTTTAAGAAAACAACTTATTTTATTTCAATATAGGGTGCCTAGATGGCTTGATCAGAAAATCGGGACTCAGGACATTATCCCACTTCTCACCCCTTTCAACCTCTAATTTTCCCCACCCCTATTACGATTTAAATCAAGGCGAATGATTTAAAAAACAGGGTTGCTAAAAAATACCAATTTCGAAATGCTCTAACTATTTTCACTTTCCCCTGACCGTTTCAACTTTTTCTTTCAGGTTAAATTATCAATCACAGAAATTAATTTTCAACAAAGAAATCATTTTTCAACAATAATATTCATTTTCCAACAAAAAGATAAGTTTTCAACAAAGTGCATGAATTTACAAAAAAATTATTATATTTTTAACCAATGAAATGAATTTGCAATTAAAATGGGGAATCTTTAACAGAAAGAAATGAATTTTCAACCAGGAATATTGATTTTCTACCATAAAAGACGAATTTTCCAAAAAATACATGAATTTTCAACCCAAAACTGAATAGTTATATTTACAGTATAAAAAATTATTTTTTAACCATAAAGTCAAGTTTTCAACAAAAGAGTTAACTTTTCAACCAAAGAAATGAATTGTCAACGAAAAAATTTATTTTTCGCCAAGAAACTTAATATTCTTCTACAAAAGACGATTTTTCAACAAAATGGTTACATTTTCAATTGAAGACTTTATTTGAGATATTCATTCAATGATAAAAATTAATATCGTCGAAGTAAACAATTTTAATGCCGAATTCAAGTATTTTTAAGCACAAAATAAGTTGAAAAATGGACTTTCTTAGGTTCGAGAGGAATTTAATGCAGAGTATTTCCAGCAGAATGTTAAATTGCTCAATAAATTTATCCTTTTGACGAATTGGTTGTTGAATTTTTCACAAGAACTTAGAAATAATTTTTTTTAGAGTTATTTTATTGAAATGCGAAAAGTAATTCAGATCTTCTGGCCTATTATGAAAGAAGCATCCCATTTCGAAGAAATCTTGCTACTGAAAACTTTTTTATTTATCAAGATATAATTTATCTTCTACTCATTACAGAATAAATAGATTTCTTAATTTATAGATTGCAATGAACAGACTTTAATATAGCGAATAATTCTATAAGGTTTTAATTTTGTCTCCGCTAATATAGAATGTTAAAGTATAAATTTTTTTGTGATATTCAACTTGCAAATTATAAAAATTTTTAGTTAAAAATTTCGATGTTAATTCAGTTTCAGAATTAGAATGACCCACGGCCATATAAAGGATTTTACAAGGGTTTCACCACTCGGTTTTTGAGTGCACACCAGATTACGAAACATTACTAAAGATTTCAAAAGGTTTCAAAATATTTCAAAGATTTAAAAATATTCAAAAGGATTTTGAACATTTTACAAAGATTTCACCGATTCAAAGATTTAAAAAAGGCGTGTACACCAGATTTCAAATATTTTAAAACAATTTCATAAAGCTTTTAAAACTTAAAATAAATCAAAGGATTTCAAAGATTTGATTGTAACATATTTCGAAGATTTGAAACGATTGAAAAAGGTTTCAAAACATTTTGGAAGGTTTGAAAAGATTTCAGTTACATTGCAGTTACAAAGTTCCTAAATTATATGCTAAACAGGCTATATTCTAAGCAAAAATTAGAACTTTCCGAAGGCTACATA
>CAKNXH010000245.1:614743-646781 GCA_932178445.1 Andricus quercusramuli
AAAAAACGCTTTTCATTGGCAGCAATGCGCATGCAAGCTCTTCGACAAAAACTAGCGGTAAAATTTAAACAGTTGATTTAAGAATTGGTTTAGTTTTTTAAAAGAACTACTATCGACTTGCATAAAATTAATATTAATTGGACAATAAAGAATACAATTTTAAGAATTGCCGATGATTCTTATTCAATATTGAAGAATGTAAATAGAGGAAAAATATAGAATAGTCTAATTTTATAAAGTACTTAATTTGAAATGAGTTGATAATTACTTCGCAGTTTAGTGATGAAATAAAGATTCTCATTAATAATTATAAATAAGTGTTTATTAGTAAAATTAAAATCCTGAGAGTTTTTATTAATTTCATTTAAAATATACCATTATTTAAATTCACAGAAATTTTGCTTTCTTTTAGATTATGAAGTATGGATTCCCTGGTCTCGATAATGTGAGATCGTTCGATGATTACGTTCTTTCTTACGACAGACGAAATAGAGTTGCCCACTGGGTTTTTGAACATCTGACAAAAGACAGGGTGAAACCAAACAAAGTTGTGGATCGTTCAAAATGCGAGTTTATTCCCGATAAAAGTATACACCCATTTTTCAGGTAGGAAAATTATTCATTACATTTATTTAATTTTAATCAACGGCCGCAACACAGTTTTTCAATTTTTCAAATATTTTGTAAACATGTTTTTCTTAATTTACCTCTCTTTTCTTAAAGGCAAGGTACAACTAATTGATAATTTTTTTATTTTACGTTTAAGCTTATGATTGAACAATTTTATATTTCCACGCCATAAACGGAAATACATATTTCGAATTAATAGCGTTTGAAATTAAACATAGTATTAGGTATTTTTACTCTTTCGCCAGCTAACTTCACTTTGTCGAGTACTGTGTGGAATAGATTGGACCAAATGCATATGACTAAATCTTATTTTGTTAATATCTTTATAAGAAATAATTTGTCCACTATAAGTGTATTTTTAAATTACTTTTGATTTTTCAAGAACTATTTAATGAAATAATAAAATGATAATTACAAAATTGCAAACTGCACTCATGAAAAAATATTATAGGAAAATCAGTGTAGGCCTATAGTAATTTTCCTATAATTTTTTCACAATAATAGGACATTCATTCTATAAAATCATTACATAAAAAACGATTACAGAATAATCAATATTGGAATAAAAAATACAAAAATATTGAAGGAACTAATGTAAACAGTAGACAAACTACAAAGGAACAATTTATTTTGGACCACTCATAATGTCACATGGAAATACACAAAAATAGCCATTCTGCGCAAATAAATTTGACACAGCAAAAATCTGTGAATTCCATTGATATATTTATACTTGCTTAAAATTTCATTGAAATCCCTTGATACACTTGGAAATATTTTTAAATCCATTAAAATCTTCCAAATCTGTAAAAATCCATAGAAATCCCTTGGGAATTTTTGACCTTCTTTTGTATTCCTTTGAATTCTTTCAAAAAGTTAGAAATCTGTAGAAATCATTATTTGAAAATCCCTTGAGAAAAAATAAATTAAAATTACTACTCAAAGTTCTCTAGAAATCCCTTATTTCTTGTGAAATTCGTTTCAATTTCCTAAAGTCTATGGAAACCTCCTTGAAATCCCCTTTGAAATTGTTTAAAATAAAATTTCTTTTATTCCTTAAAGTTCCCTAGAGATTTGTTAAATTACCTTAAAATCCATTGAAATCTTTTAAAATCGTAAAAATCCATTCAAAAAAAGTAGAAGTAATTGAAAATCCCTGTAATATATTAAATTAAACTGATTCATAAAAGTTCTCTAAAAAAATGTTCGCGTTCAAAGCAATAGAAATCTTTTTAATCTTTGGAGATTCAATAAAATCTTTTAAAACTAATGAAATTCCTAGAAATGTTTGGAATCGCTAGGAATTCCTTGAAATTTTATTTACCTTCCAAAGTTCTCTAGAAATCCCTTAAAATCCAGCTTAAGATCTTTGGAAATCCCACAACATTTTTTGGCATTCATTAAAATGTTTGGAATCTCTTAAAGTTATTTGAAGTTTTTTAAAATAACTTAAAATCTTTCAAATCCTTTTAAATTTGGTAAGTTCATTCATATCCTCTGAATATGTTGGAATAAGTAGAAATCCCTTGTAATTCAATTTATTTTATTCTCTAAAGTTCTCTAGAAATCCGTTTAAATCCCTTTTAAATTTTTGAAAATTGTACAAATGAATTAAAATAACTAAAAATCATTTTTAATCCTTCGAATACCTTAACATCTCTTGAAATATAATTTTTTTTTCATTTATTTTCCAAAGTTCTCGGGAAATCCCTTAAAATCGACCTTATAATTTTTGAAAATGCCACAAAATTTTTTGAAATCCCTTGCAGTTATTGAAATTTCTTTAAATTCGTTGGGATCTGTTAAAATAGTTCACAATTTAAAATATTTTAATTTCTGACCTCGTGAAATTCTTTAACATACCTTGAAATCTTGGAAAATCCTCAAAAATTCTTTGATATTACTTGATATTTTTTTAATCTCTTGACATTTTTTGAAATCCTTTGCAGTTATTGAACTCTCTTAAAATTTACAATCTTTTAATCCCTTATCTTGTGAAATTTGTTAACATACCTTGAAATCTTTCGAAATCCTAAAAAATTCTTCGATATTCCTTGTTTAATTCTCTTGAAATTTTTTGGAATATGTTAAAATTGCTTTATTAAGCAATTTTAAAATAATCCTTTAAAATAAATTAATTGGATATCCTATTGAATCCCTTAAATCTTGTGAAATTCTTTGACATACCTTGAAATCTTCAGAAATCCTACAGAATTCTTTTAAATCTCTTGAATATTTAAATTTTTTGAATCTTATTAAATAACTAAAAATTGTTTTAATCCTTTACAATTTTATAAGTTCATTCACATCCCTTGAAATTGTTGGAATCCATACAAATTTATTGAAATAATTTGAAATGCTACGTTAAGTAAATAAATCTATCATTTGTTTGTAGTTTATCTATTTTTTGCATCACTCCTTTCAATATATTAACATTCTTTATTTTTCTACTGAGTTCTTTTTGATTTTTCTAGAAGCGCAACAAAATAATAAATTCATTAAACACTGTTAAACTAAAATGTTATTAATCGATAACTATTTATTGAACAATTCTATTAATTTATTGAATTTTCAACAATTATTCTCAAGAATCTAAAAGAACCTTAATTTAATTTTTACATTCAGGTCAGAAAATAGCGATTATAAGGGAAGCGGATATGATCGGGGACATTTAGCAGCAGCAGGAAATCACAAATTAGAACAAACTCATATAGAACAAACTTTTTTCTTATCGAATATGGCTCCTCAAGTTGGCCGAGGATTCAACAGGGATTCTTGGAACAGGCTAGAGAAATATGTTAGAACTTTAACAAATGTATACAAAGACGTGTATGTCTGCACAGGCCCTTTGTATCTGCCAAAGTAAATATTATATTTATTAACAATTGAAAAAAAAACCTAACGATATTTTGATTCACTTAACTAACAAGAATATTTGCAACGTTTTTACTAGAAAAGAAGCAGACGGGAAAAAGTACGTAAAGTACGAAGTTATTGGCAATAATCATGTGGCTGTTCCGACTCATTTTTATAAAATTGTCGTTGGAGAAACAGAGGACCATAAATTAGAAATGGAGGCATTCGTGATGCCAAATGCACCTATCGACGATAAAGCACCACTAAAAAATTTCCAGGTAATTAATTAGTGCTGAAGGTTTTCGATTTTAATTTAAAACAATAATATATGTTTTATTTCACCAGGTTCCACCAGAAAGCATTGAACGAGCAGCAGGACTTTTATTTTTTGACAGAATAGCTCGCGAGAAACTAAATAAAGTAAATGGGAAAAGCGTTGGTCGGTAATAAAATATTTTAAATAGGATAAAATTATAGGATACAATTATAGGAAAAAAATTGAGCTCAGTCTCGATGATTTTATTTAAAAATTTTAATAATTTGATACCGTAACTGGAGTGCAATTACAAAATTGACTATGTACAGAGTACGTAGGTATATATCTAGTAAAATTGTCCCAAATAGTGTACAAATTTCTTAATTGGACAGTAATCAGTTCTCAGAATTTTAGAGAATTTAGTCACGAGATATCTTTACAGTTTTCGAAACTGCACTCAGTATTATCTCTTTTAACTGAAAATTGTAAATACTTTTTGTAAATGAACTGATTTATATATATACATGTTTATTTTAGTGAATCGAATTGCGTATTACTTGACACTATTGTTAAGAATCGGATATATAACAACGAAGTTTGAACATTAAAATATTTCCGCTCACACGCTCGAGCGTTTCGATTTTTTGTAGAGACATTATTGTACATTTTTAATTGCTTATCGTCGATTAACAATCTCAAAATTAAGTAATTGTATAAATCAAGAGCACACAGTGCTTTAGAAGTAACCACGCATCCACATCTCAGTCTTGCGAAATCGCAGATTTACAAACAAACGTGTCTCGGACACGTGAATTTAAACAGAGATACAGATTTATTTTACAACACATATTTAAAAAATAAATCCGTTTGTAATGTATGTAAATTAAAGAAAGGATTTGAAAATGATTGAATTTCTAAGACTTACATAAACGTGTAAAAATCTAACAATCTGTAACAAAGGTTCTTTCAAAATTTCGGAAATTAATTCCTTCGTCCGCGAATTTTCAAAAGTCGAGATTCGCTTAGGCATTTGTATGTATTCCCACGATCGAAATACTTTGGTCGCATCGGTAAATATTCAATATATCAAATAATACATTCATCGTTAAATACTATTTTCATAAAAAATCTTATCGATAAAATCGTTAATAATTAATCTTTATAACTTATCGTCTACAATATATACAAAATTAACAGGCTGAACGACACGTAGAAATTGCTTGTGATAAAATTGAATTGTGCAGAGTGCGCCTCTTTCCAAAAGAAAACATTCTTGAAAATTCAAAGCATCGGAATTGAGACATAAATGAGAGCAATTTCAAGTAACACTTGGCACATCTGTATAAATTGGCTGTCGAATATTCGCGCGTCGTTCAAATTTTTAGACACATACAATCGTATTTATAGCTTCTTCGTAGCGAATTAACACTTGTTAATCGTCACGTCACAATTATGCTTTGGAGATCTTGTCTTAAGATATGTGATATTTCGGAATGTAGTTATTGCATTAAGTTTGCTTTGCCTATAACTAGTATTTAATCAGTTGAGTACGTTAGGCACTAAATGGACGGGTTTGTTTTCGGCTCTGGAGCTTCAATCTAAGATAAGAACACTTGCAAAGTATTAAGTACACTTTAAACAGTTTTCGATACGAAAACCAAACGTAATTCGTTAGTACGAGTCTTTCTGTCCTCGGAAAATACTTTCATTAAAGCTCAAACAGTTAATTTCAGATTTATTTTAGTAAGAGCCTTCTGAAAATCTCATCCAGTATCGTTTCACGGAAAATTGAAAACTTGTGGATCACTATTGAATAGCAATGAATAAGTTTCCTTTTCGTTACCTACAATCATGGGACGAGGACTAGAAAAGCGTGAGAGACTCTGCAATGTGATGCTTGATCAATGATCGTGGATCAGAATCTCTCGTGCCGAGGCGAATTTAATTTTCTAAGTTGTCATTCGAATTGAAAGAAGAGTAAAAGAATTACTCGAGGGACTAGGATACGATAGCAACAAACTCTGTCGCTCCCTTTTGATCTCGCTTAGATTAATCTTTCCTCGGGCGGAGGTTTCATCACGTTATCCATCTCAACTCTTGGATTGCTGAATTCCTGAGCACTGGGGCTGTAAGTTCCACGTGTAGCTCGTTTTTTTCGAGCCATCATAAAGAGAGCTATCATTGATCCTGCGGCAATTAGGAATAGACAACCTACTATAGGTCCGACAATCACGGCGATGTCCAGGGCCTGACTTCCTAGAAGATGTTCCGAGTGGTACTGAAAAATAAAATTTACAAAATTAAATTCAGAATAAATCATAATTTAAATTCCTCTTTACGGTCTAACATTTAAATTTAACTGCGAAATTCTTGCAAAGTAAAAAAGACCCAAGAATTTAACGATCAAATTTGGACAATAGACTCTTAAATGTCTCCATTCAAATTAAAATAAAAACAAAAGAGGACAGAAAAAGAAGGAAACTTCCACATTTTTTTCCTTTTTTTCTCTCGTCTTTCTTCATTTTTATTTTATTTTTTTTATCACAATCAAGAAATATTTACAAGAAATCTACCAACGTTTCGGTGTTTGTTCAGCACCCTTTTTAATTTAATAAAAACAAAAAGTTAACAACATATCTGATGAGATCTAACTGAAGATTAAAACGACAACTAAAAAAACTAAGATAATTGAAAAATAAAAGAAGACTTATAAAATATAAGCCTCGGACTCACTTCAGAGACAAAAAATAATGTCTATAGTCACCTACATTTTGAAAAATAGTGGCATCAATTCAAAAAGATAATAAACAAAGATAAATAATAAGATAAAATAAATAAAGAGTACAAATTTCAGATAAAGAACTCCAATTTGTAATATTTTTGTTTTTTAAAGAAGAAAATTAATTTAATCGTTGGACCCATTTAATTTTTTTTTAAGTTGGAGGGTGGCAGTTCAGAACTAGATAATCAAGAAAATCACATTTTTTTAGGAGAGCGAAAAAACATTCTATAAAGTCGAAATTGCCATTGCAAGATAAAAAATTTATCAGAAAATGTAATCCAGTTTCGCCAAAATAGATGTGTCAGCTGAGAATCACAATGTGACACCAGCCGCAAACAGGAAGAGGCTCGTCTGCTAAGCTAAAATTTTAAGAACTTTGTAAAAGTGATTTTTTTTTATCATTTGATGCAATTTTCTATAAAACATCTTAATTAAATTTCCCATACCAGGGTCGCTACAGAATTTTTATTTCTAAATTTTAGGTCTTTCCCAGGTTTCTTCAAAGATAATGTTAAAAACATTCTAAATCTTACGCTGATAATTCCATTCCAGAAAAATGAGACTTTTAGAGGAAGAGAAAAATATAATTGAAGAAGAATACTCACATAAATTAAATTAATTAAAATCTGATTTGAAATATTTGCAAAGACAAAGAAAATCTTTGAAAACTAATTTCTACTTCACTAATTTCAATAAATTTAATAACTTTCCTACAAACAAGATTAATTTAATTTTGAAATATTTTTAAAACCCAGGACTTTCAACATATATATACAAATTTTTCGTTAATACAAAGGTTTTTTCAGTTTGCAATAATTTTCATAGGTTCCGGTTTTTTGTTGTAAATTTTACTTGATGCAAAGAAGAAAAATTTTAATTTTCTGTTCGTTCAATTGCAGCTTCATTCTTTTCGAAATATATCGACATTTCATGCTTTTATTAGGGAATTATATTTTGAAACAGTACGAGTCAAATTTGAATTTGTTCACTTCAAATTTTTAATTATTCGATTTCTGACGTTTTCGAATTTAAAATGTTCAAAAAATAAGTGTTAAAAAATTAGAATGGTTCAATTTTGAAAGATTTTTTTTTTTTAAAGTCGAAAATGTCAAAATCGACACCTAGGAAATAAAGAATAGATGAATTAACAATATTTTAAAATTAATTTTTCTATAAATTGGCCAGTCAACGAAGAAGTTCGAAAATATTTTTAAAGGGAACAATGAAAAAAGAGTGACATGAGCGTCCGACTACAAGAAAATAATGGCATGGCTCAAAAAAGTGTCAAATAGTATCAATAGTGGCGTGAGTCCAAGCCTTGAAAATATGAATAAAATTGAGTAAATACCTCTGTACAATTTTGACCAGAGTAGTTTGGAGTACAATTGCAAGAGTAGATTCCATCGTCGACGCATTGGCAAGTTCCTCCATTCTGACAAAAGTCCTGTAAAAACAAAAATGAGAATGTTAATTCATTTTCTATTAGAGAATGAATTTAAGTCTGATGTACATCTAGAATTAAGAAACTTACATCTCTACACGGATTTTCGATTTTGCAATTGTAACCACAATATCCATCGTTACAAATGCAGCGATATGTCCCGTTTAGATTTTCGCAAACACCATTTCCGCAGTCTGTTTTTGGATCCTCGCACTCGTTTTTGTCTTCGGAACAATCGGGACCAGTATATCCAGTTTCTGAACAGTCGCATTCAAAATCATTCACTTTGTCGTAGCATCTACCGTCGTTTTTACATGGAACGTTGCCTTGTTCGTCGGGAGCACAATCGTCGATATTGATTTCACAGAACATTCCGGTGTAACCGATGGGACACGAGCATGTTGGAGGCTAGAAATAAAAATGATTTTTTAACAAAATGTCCAAACTGTATAAAATCTAAATCTAAATTTGAGAGTGAATTACCTGATGGAAAGTGTTACACTTTCCATTGTTCTGGCACTTTTGGGCGACACAGTAAGGAGTTGCACAATGAGTACCCTCGTATCCTGGCATGCAATTACAGGTAAAATTATCTCCCGTCTTCGGATTAACGACATCCAAACATGTCGATCCATTTTTACAAGGTTCATTTTTGCAGGTGATCAATTTTAGTTGTTCACAAAATTCTCCGATGAATCGATCCTGACATTTGCAGTGAAAAGATCCTGGAAGATTTTCGCAGACTCCGTCGTGTTGACAAGGATTATTCGTTTCACATTCGTTGATGTCTTCTTCGCATCTATCAAAAGAAGACGATTGATTTCATGCTATATATAGAAAATAAAGTCATAAAGTTAAATTAAAAAGTATTTGAAACTTACAGCCAACCCTGCCAGCCACTTTTGCAAACGCAGGTATAATTCGCAATTCCATCGACACAAGTTGCATTGTTCTGGCATTTATTGTCTACACATTCGTCAATATCAACTGAGCAATCATCTTCCGTATATCCAGCTGGACACTCGCAAATATAACTGTTTAAATTGTCCTTGCAATGTCCGGAGTTTTTGCAGTCATTCTCAAAACAGAGACGACAGCCAATGTTTTCTTGACTCGTTGATGTTGTCATGTTGTCTCGTTGGAGGGATAAAAATTCCTTGGGCGTAAAATTAGCGTTTTGGTAGACTTCTTCCAGAGTGAAAAAGTGTAACAACATCTTTCCAATTCTCACTTCGCCTAAGCATCCTTTGAATGCTTCTCCTGTAATAAATAAAATGAAAGATATAGAAAGTTATCCCTGGTGAAAACATTTTTTATATCAAACTACAACGTTCCACGAAAACGTCATTTTCATAGATGATTGTAGAAAATGGTAGATTTTGTAATAATTCCGTATGAAGAACCAAATTTGTAAGAAAAATCAAGATTTTAAATTAATAATTACAATGTAATTATTAATTTTGTATAATTTTTTGTAGAAAACTACAAATTTAAACAAACAGCGATTTTTAACTCTTCTAATGGCGATAAGAAAATTTCGTCATGCACAGTTTCAATAGGGGTTTTCACGCCCTTTCCAATGATCATAAGCACTTTTTGAAAAAATAAATATTTGACCTTTAAAAGTAAAAAGGTTAAGGATAAATTGGCCTCTTTTGGACGCTTTTTTATATTTTTTTGGGTGCTAGAAACAGAGATTGAGCTTTTTTCTTTCAAACCTTTCAAGAAATAAAAGTGAAATTAAATTATTTTAGTGGTAAAAATAATCTTTTAGAAAATTGGCGCGCGTCTCGCACGATTGGGTATACCGGAGCCCTAAAAACTTATTTTCGCTAATAAAAAATACAATTCTACTATTTATTCTCAAATTACTTAAAGGAAAACCCACAAGCTTTCTTTCAAGCATACAAACAAATTTCAAAAAAATGTCCTTCCATGAAAAAAGTTAAATTTATATATGAGAAATATACTTTTTTAGAATAAACTTCCGAAAAACGCATACCTGCGATTAATTTGAAACTCCGTATATATCGAGGTATATATCTATGTATTTCGAAGCGTTGATTGTGAAAATGATAGTGAAAATACCTGCGAATTTGATTTTCATGGTAAAAGTCATGGGGTTTCAAATTTATCTCGGTAAATACAAAAAATTTCGAAAAGCTAGTAAGAAAGCTTGGGGGCGATAGGTGTGATTTACCGCGGTTTTACTGGGGGCTATTGACATTTTTTAGATGGCAGTTGCTTTTAGTGGGGCTCTGCGGTGGTTGTTTAACTCTTTTTTGCGAAAGGAAAATAACTGTAAATTATGCGATTGTAGAAGCCAGATTTTTTATTTTAAACAATATTTAGATGTGGCCCATCGTCTTCGAAAGTTTTCATTGCAAAAAGTGACAATTTCGGTAAGTGAAGAGACGATCGTAAAAGTCCAGCCTCAGCTGTTTTCATCGATGTGACTTTATAACAGGATTAGTTAGCGTCCCCTGAATTATTATTATTCACTTTTCTGAAAAAGGGAAATATGACTGAAGAACGCTTGCCGAGAAAGGGCCTGCTTTATGAGTTTATGGTTTCAAGACCCACTGTGATCGACTTTTATGGCCGAGCTGATGAGCGCTCCGCCCCGAAAATTAAACAGCTTAAGTCGTAGACCTGTCAAATTTCAAAAATTCACTCAGATTTGTTCTCATTATTGCAGGCTTATTTATATTTTCCCTAATCTGCTTTTTCAGAAAATCTGATCTTCAACCTCCGAGGAAAATATTCTTAAAATTTCAGTATAAGATATCAGAGATATATTATTAGGGCCGTCATTAGTCTTTGAAAACAGTAGAAAACGGTTTAAATAAAAAAGTGGATAACTTCGTAGTTAAAATCTTAAATGAACTTTATAACTTTCGCTTAAATTCAAGTGGTAAGGTACACCAGAAAGTGATTATCGGTTCTTTGATCCGGGCCTTCAATTTCATCTATGAAAAATCAAAAAAAGGATCCCGTACGTTTCTTATGAAAAGTGGGATTTGGTTGAATTTGTTCAATTTGATATATGTACTACCAACTAAATTAAATTGGGCCAATTTAAACGAAATCCAATATCCATGAGAAAAGTACTGGATCCTTTCCTTAATTTATCATAGATACTTGAAAGTCCGGATTACGCAAATTTACAACCAGAAAATGCGATGTTTGTTTTCCTCATAGTTTCTGTTGTTTTGTTTTAGAAAGTTACGAATTTCTACAAAGTTGACTGAATATTTCTGCGAAAACTTGGGAAAATATAGAATGCCAAATCTATAATTTTCTGCAACTTTATATCAGAACGCCATTATCCTAGAACGTTGCAGTTTTTCGTCATAAATTTTTCCAGACAGATTTCTAAAATATTAAATTCTTTGGATATTTAAATATCAAATTTAATTACTAAGAAACTCAGAAAAATCTGAAACATATTGAAAATTTCTACAAATTCGAACAAATTTTCATTAAAACGCATAAAAGTTTTCGTAAACCTTCATATAAATTATTTTTACCAAGGTGATTGATTTAAAAATCATCAGGATTGAAAGAGACTTGAAATTCCACTCACCAGACATCATATTATGAGGTGGGAATGCAGTCGTCAGTCGTTGATCTCCAAAATCAACCGAGTTTCCATCCAATCCTTCTCTATTTTCGAAACGCCTTTCCGTTCCAATCGTCACATAACTGTGCCTTGCAGACAAACTTCCGCCAAGACCACCGAGGGTAACAGTACCACTAACAAGTAGATCATACCACTGCGTATAGCTGAAATTTGGACTCGAGTGTGGCTCTTCATTCATATTATTATATGCACACTCCATGGAATTATTGCTTAGCTTCAGTTCAATTGAAGTCCAATTTCCGTCCGGTGCTGCCTTTCCAAAGGTGAGAACTCCCGTATTTTCTAAATCTAGCTTCCATGAAGCAGTAACCATATCTTGGAAAACTGAAATCGTGAAATACTGATCTCCTGATTGTGAAGCCATGTGCATCAAAGTACCTCCCGTATTCGATCTGTAAGTCATTTTTATCGTCTCTATCGTTGATTCCGTCTCGTTAATAGCTTCCAATGGATTATAAACGTAGCTGAAAGACGTACTGACACCATCAAATGTTGCATTGGCAAGACATTCATATCCATCATCCAAATTCTGACACTTCGATCCTATCGGACAATCTTGAAGCTGACAGAATTCCATCTCCTGACAAGTTTTTCCCGTGTAACCTCGAGGACACTTGCACCAGAAATCATTCCAAGTGACGTGGCATTCGCCATCGTGATAACAAGGGTTGCTCACACAAACATTATCTGATTTTACACCCTTCAAAACTTTATCAGGCTCAAACGTGATGTTTCCGAATGAGATCGGAGGTGGAATGTCCTTGGCTTTGAGTGGGAAAAATTCCACAACCATTGTATCAACTCCGTTGGATATCTGAACGTCTTGTATTATTCCTTTGAAATTGACTTGAGGTTCTTGTGGGACCTCCATTAAACGACTCTCGACTTGTCGAATATATCTAGAAGATTGAGGGGAGCCTCCGAGATATAAAACTGTCACATTCAGCGGTCCACTAGCGTTTATCGTCTTTCGGAAATATTCAGTGCCGTTGATTTTCACCTGAACTAGAGTGAGGTTCCTGATAATTTGAATCAAATGATTGTTGCCGTCGTGCAATTTTACGCTTCCAACTGTGTAAGCTTCCGTTCCATTGAAATGGATTCTGACAAGTAATTCCCCGTCCTTAAGTTGCGCAGCGATGTAGGTTTTATCTTGATTTTTCAAATCGAATGGCGCAGTTTGCTCTGAACCTAAGTAGAAAATGTCCCCTCTTGCTTGCCTCGTGCGAATGAACATTGAGATCTCGATGATCGATCTCACAGCCCTTCTCGCTGCGTCTGAGACTTTAACTGACACGTAACCATCGGTGATGTTTTCGTAACCAAAAGTGGCAGCTGTCATGTTGTATTGACACGTGTGGCCAAGGTAAGGTCGTTCGCATTTGCAGGAGAAATCGCGCCACCTATCGGTACAGTGTCCTCCATTCTTGCAAGGATTTGGATTACATTGAGCTGTTCTTGGACATCCAGATTCGACATCCTCCATCAGAACTGTTTTCGACTCAGTGCCTGAATAAACCCATTCACCATTGATGACGACATCTTCAGTGCATCCAATGAAGGAAGGAGGACCATGAGCGAGTTTTCGAAGGTTGGCGATCGTTCCACCGACGAAGGTCGTTGGAAACGAAGTATGGGTTGCATTAGAGCCCTCGTTCAAGTTAATAGGATAGATCGTCTGTTCCTCATTCGCAGAAAGCACCAAATGTGTTGCATTGATAGCCACGAAGACCTTCTGCCAGGTAGAGTCGTTCAAACCACTTCCAATGAAAACTCCCTCCCATTTGTTCAAAAGACTCGAATGTAGGTTCAACTTTCCATTTACGAGTTCCAACATATAAAAGGTTGATCCTTTTCCCATTGCGAGGAGGCCATTGGGCAAAGTTGTTCGGAATCGGAATTGGATGTCGTAGCCTTCATCGCGAGTTGTGTTCACCATCACGTAAGAATTTCCGCTCAGAGACATCTTCGTTATCTGATAAATAGAGAATAATTTTAAATACAATGAGGCCTGCTTCGTAAAAAGTATTAAATTTTGTTTTAATAATTACACACCTGATTCTGTCTCAAGAATATTAAGGAGCATTGTGCAAGGAGCAAATAAAATTGAGTGCGATAGATTAAATTGCAACTCTGAGCCCGTGAATAAAAATCAGAGGCCAGAGTTCTTGAAAAGGGTGGTGGAGATTTTTATACACGCACGCGCTCCAACCCCCATTTCAGGTTCAACATTTTTTGTTGTATTTTTTATGTTTATTTAGGTTGGGCAGTTAGGGATGTTGGATGGACAATTATAAAGGTTGAATGGACCGTTAGGTAAGAAAAATTTGGTGTACCTTTTTTCACGTCATATTCTTTAAGATACTTACATTCGACTTATTCATTTTTTGATTGATCTTTAGTCAAATTTATTATATTTTATGAATTAGTTTGATAATAATCGTATAACATTTCTTAATTGAAAGAATATTTATTTAATAAATGGGGTAAAATTTCCCAAGTGTCCCCACCTAAAATTTTGTTGGCGCCTATCTTATTTAAACTCCGCCAGATTGTAGTGCTAGTGGACCTCTTTAAATTCTGTAAAGGGGGCCCACCTAGTGTAGCGGGTTGTCAAGATACAGGGGCCCGAATTTTTAACGATTCACCCCGACTGCCAACATTCAATTGTACATAACTCCTGTTAAAGTTATCCAATTCAACTTTTATATGAGGGTTTTCGAAAGGTATTTTAACAAGGTTTACAACAAAAATAATCGTTTAACGATAAAAAAATTATTTCACCTTGATTTTCCATTTTAAAAAACATTTTTGTGATTTTCTCCCAATGCGGCATTTTTGATATTTTTTTAGTTAGGCTAGAAAAAAAGCTTGATTTTTTCTCTTGAAAAACACTACAGAATGAAAATGGGATGGCAAGTATTGGTTGAGTTGTAGAAGGTCATAAGAGCGCGGGTGCCCCGCGCTAACCAGCCACGGAGCTTCTAGGCGTGCTGTAGTGACTCAGTTGTTCTAATAATTGATAAAAATGATTTTTTAGTTAACATTTAACGAATATTTCATTTTATCCTTACTTTCATGTAGCTGGAGAACGATTTATATATTTTCTTAATTAAAATTTACAAATGGTTCCATTGTAGGAAAACCATAGTTAATAATAGAATCATTAACGATTTTGGTGGACGGTTCTGCTTATCTGTTACATTTCGAGATGGTTTTTAATAAGTCGTCTTGCTTCACACGTTTTGGTGAGTTTTTTTGGTGTTAATCTCTTTGCCTTCAACCATTTTTGACGTGAGTCTCCTTGCCTATCACATTTCGGAGTGCCTTTTTTAAGTGAATCCCCTCGCTTCTCACGTTTTGGGGTGCTTTTCGGGTGTGAGTCCCCTTGCCTCTCACTGTGTTACTTAAAAAGTGATTTTTTATTCAGCTTAACGTTCACTTTGCTCTTCTCTTCGCGATCTCTTTGTGATTTTTCTCTTCAGGAAAATGTCATACTGTGGAGATGACGAATACTTTTTCAAAATTAGAGTCGATTCTGAAGAGGGTACAAAGGAATGGTATTTTTGTGTGCCTAGCACAGTCTTTGTAGAGTCGAATCGAGTTTTAAGGTTTTCAGCAGTGGCGGCATGATTTTCTTTGGAGATGAAAAATACTACCGTTTCAGGCAAGTTTTTTTTAGCCCATTGATATAGAGCATCAGCAGTCAAAATCGGATTCTGAGACGACGCGTGGAGACTTGCACGTGCGGTGAGTCTTTTCAAATTGCCCCCAAAATGTGAAAGGCAAGGAGACTCACGTCAAAAACTGTTAAAGACAAAGAGATTAACACCAAAAAAAACTCACCAAAACGTGGGAAGCAAGACGACTCATTAAAAAGCATCTCGAAATGTAACAGATAAGCAAAACCGTCCACAAAAATCGTGAATGATTTTATTATGAACTATCGTTTTCCTAAAATGGAACCATTTGAAAATTTTAATTCAGATATGTAAATCGTTCTCCAGCTACATGAAAGTAAGTGTAAAATAAAATATTCGTTACATGTTAACTGGAAAATCATTTTTATCAATTATTAGAACAACTGAGTCACTACAGCACGCCTAGAAGCCCCGTGGCTCGTTGGCGCGGGGCACCCGCGCTCTTATGACCTTCTGCAACTCAACCAATACTTGCCATCCCATTTTCGTTCTGGAGTGTTTTTCAAGAGAAAAAATCAAGCTTTTTTTCTAGCCTAACTAAAAAAATATCAAAAATGCCGCATTGGGAGAAAATCACGAAAATGTTTTTTTAAATGGAAAATCAAGGTGAAATAATTTTTTTATCGTTCAACGATTATTTTTGTTGTAAACCTTGTTAAAATACCTTTCCAAAACCCTCATAAAAAAGTTGAATTGGATAACTTTAACAGGAGTTATGTACAATTGAAGGTTAGCAGTCGTGGTGAATCGTTGAAAATTCTGGCCCCTGTATCTTGACAACCCGTTATACTGGGTGCGCCCCCTTTACAGAATTTAAAGAGGTCCACTAGCACTACAATCTGGAGGAGTTTGAATAAGATAGGCGACAACTAAATTTTAGGCGGGGACACTTGGGAAATTTTACCCCAAATAAGTATAAGTATGAGGTAAGCACGGCTACTTATGAGACGAATTTATAATACTGAATAATACGGTACGTAGAAAATACAAAATGCTGGCATTCGAAATCATCACCGCCCGAAAAAGCAGCGTATGCGGATCCTAAATAAGTATCATTAATTCGGAATTATCAATAGATATGTATCTTGGTTCCGCGCACACGAAAAAAATGTTAAAAAATTTTTTTTTGCAAAGTTTTTACATTTTATTGAAGGCTAATTCTTTTTATACATTCCTGTAGGTCAAAATAGTCTTCCCAATTTATTGCAGATTTTATTCAATCATTTTCCAAAAGATAATCCCTACGTGATTTCGCTCTATTTACAATTTCGATTCCTGGGCATTGGCGATTTTTTTCTAGTGCATTTATGTCAGGAAAGTTTTCAAGTACCCCAAAAATTTGTCGATGTTGAGAATTTTTTTTTTTAGTAGAGATTGATTAAATAGGAATTATCTCTTAGAAAATGATTGATGAAAATGAATAAAAAGCTGAGAAGGCTTTTATGGAATTTTTTGGAAGCATGACCAAGGCAAAATTTAAATTAATGTTGTTAATAGTGATTATAATAAATAGAAAAACGGAAATTGATTTCAAACAGGTACAGAAAATTAAAGTTATTAGTTACATTCACGGAAATGGTAAATAAATTTTACCTATTAAGGTTAAAGACATAATTTTTTCAAATACTATTTTAAACTATTTTTTTTTATATTACAGATGATTGAAGTATTTTCATTCATGCACAAAATTTGAAACACACAACTCTTATCGATGAACCTTCGATGCCATTAGATATAGGTGATGTGCTTCATTCATTTACGATAAACTTTCTTATTGAATATTACTTCAAATTTCATAAATTATGAATGGTAAACAAGTAAAATAAAAAATTCGTTGAATCAAAAAAATGTCTAAGGTGGTGTACCTTGGAAACAGATTCATTGAATAATGACTATGTCTACGTTCACTGAAATTTGGTGTACGTGAAAAAAATATTTTCGGTGAGCCCAGGGAAACTGGAAAAAGGCGGCTAGATTCACCGAAATTCGGTGAGTGTAACACAAATATTTTCGATGAGCCTAGACACTTCATCGAATAAAATTATATTCAAATTCTATAAATTTAACTAAAAATCAATCTTGTACTTGTTTGAAAAAAAGTGTATATCTTTAAACTTGAATATTTTGTTTCATTTTGGTATTGCTAGTGGGTAGCCAGATTGAGCGGGCAGTTACCGAGGTATTGGGTATTAAGGGAGGCAGTTGAGCAGTTAAAGAAGTAGTAGGCATTTATGGAGATTAATCGGGAATTGGAGAATGTTTAGCGGGCACTTAGAGGGGGTCTCGACTCCTGAAACAGCGGCCGCGGCGAGATCTTTTCACAATACATATAGATAGACAAATATTACGAGGTCTCACCTTATCACATATTTCTCCATGGTATCCATTCGGACAAGTGCAGTTGAATCTGTGTTCGGTTTCGTCCACAAGGTAGGGCCAGCAAGTTCCTCCATTTTGACAAGCGTTACCGTGGCAGCCAGTCAGAGCCACTGAACAGTTTTTACCGCCGTATTCAATTT
Organism: Andricus quercusramuli; assembly: GCA_932178445.1. NCBI lineage: Eukaryota > Metazoa > Arthropoda > Insecta > Hymenoptera > Cynipidae > Andricus > Andricus quercusramuli. The sequence goes on from CAKNXH010000245.1 coordinate 632,572, forward strand.
CACAGCTGCAGAAGTAATCAGCTCGGCCATCCCTACATGTTCCATGTTCACAGGGGGTATAACGTTTGCATTCATCAATATCGTGTTGGCAATGATCCCCCTCGAAACCCTCGTTACATTCACAGGTGTATCCGCCAATTCGATCCATACAGGTTCCCTCCTGACAGGGACTACTCTCGCACTCATTTATATTCACTTCGCAGTTCTTTCCCGTTACACCTTGCACGCAAAGACATTCGTATCTGTAAACAAACAAAAAAAATCATTATAATGATTTGCTTGTGAGCAACTTTTCTTTGTTTCCGGGTTATTTTAATATATTTTCCAAGACTTACCCACTAGCATTAGCGTAACTAAACTCCTGGGTAAATATCGCCGGTTTATTAACCGCGTCACTCTTGTAGAGCGTCTCATTTGATCTTTCCAAGCAAGTTCCATTGAATTGGCAAGGCGAGCTTTCGCATTCATTTATATCAATCTCGCAGTGGTTTCCTGCATATCCTTGGTAGCACTGACATTTGTAAGTTTTAATATCGTCAATACAAGAGGCGCCATGCTCGCAAGGATTTGAAACACAATCGTCGATATTATTCTCACAATGTTCACCATCAAAGCCAGTGTCGGAACAATCACAAACGTAGTTGTTGAGACCATCGACGCATTTTCCGTGATTCAAACAAGGCTGAGGTTCGCAGTCGTCGATGTTGGTTTCGCAATTATAGCCGGTGAATCCCAGGGAACAAACACAGCTGTAAGTGGCGATTCCGTCCATGCAGGAGGCGCCATTTAAACAGGGATTGCTTTCGCATTCATCGATGTCAATTTCACAGGTCTTCCCTGCATAGCCTGGGGGGCAATTGCATTCGAAGGTATTGATCTTGTCGATGCAGGTTGCATTGTTTTTACAAGGTCCGCATAAACATTCGTCGATGTCGATATCACAATGATCACCAGAGAATCCTGGTTTGCAGTAACAATCGTAACTGCCTACTTTGTTGACGCAAATTCCACTATTGCAGAGTGCGTTACCCTTCATGGCGCATTCATCTATGTCTTGGTCACAATATTGACCTGTAGAAAGTAAAAAGACAAAATGAACTCACTATTAAATCATAACTTAAGTGAGTTAACAGGGTGTCTAAAAAATTCTACAAAAAAGTACAATTTTCAAACAACCCGATAAATTTTCAATTAAAATGATGAATCTTTAAACAAGAAATAATTGTTTATCAAAAAGTTTAACTTTCAACAAAGTAATTGAATTCTCAAGAAAAAAAAAATGGATTTTCAACAAGAAATATAATAGTAGTAGGTGTTTCAACAAAAAAAGATTTTAATTTTAAATCGAAAGCAATTGAATTCAAGCAAAATAGAAGAATTTTCAATACGAGTAGAATTTTTAACTAAGAAAGATTTTTCAGTCACAAGACAAAAAATTAAACCAAACTGTTGAATTTTCAAGCAAAAAGATGAATATTCAACTATTAAAGATAAATTTTCTGATAAAAAAATTAATTCTCAACTAAGAGAAGACGAATTTTCAACAAAATAGTTAAATCTAGTAATAAAAAGCTACTTTCACAAATGAAAACACACTGTTATTTAATTTTATACTGTAATGTGAAAAAAATTTAAGGATGGTCTCTAAAAAATTCCGACTTTAAAAAAAAATCCCTGACATTTCCAGGTTTTTCTAGTTCCAGGTTTTCCAGGTGAAAAGACACGCTGATTAATTAGCATAATCCTGATATAATGTTGAGACAAATACCTGTATATCCCTCGTTGCAGTCGCATTTGAAGGTCTTATCTCTCTTATCAATGCAGGTGCCATTGTTGCAAGGTTTCATGAAACAGGGATCAATCAACTCGGTACAATTGGGACCAGTGTACCCTTCCCTACATCTGCACTCGTACCCAGCTACAATGTCAAAGCAGATCCTCTCATCTGGACAATCAGCATCGACACAGTCATCAGTATTGACCTCACAAGTCTTTCCCTCAAATCCTTTAGGACACTTGCACACAAAATCGCGCCTCGATCTTGGCATTAAAACACAAGTTCCATTATTTGTGCAAGGATTTATTGCACAAGCGTCAAATTCCTCCTCGCAATTGTCTCCCATAAAATCTCGAGTACAATTACAAGTGTAGCCGTGAACCTTGTCGGTGCAGGTTCCTCCATTCAGACAAGGTTGAGAATGACAATCGTCAATGTTAATTTGACAAGTTTTACCTGCAAAAGGAAATTATTTTTTATTTAAATTCTAGACCTGATTCTGGAGAGAACTAAATAAATACTTTCAGACAATTCAGGGGCCGCTCAAAAAATGCATCGCACTGTCAGGGGAGGGGAGGGGGGTAACAGAGTTTGTGACGATTTGTGATGTACGAGAAGGAGGGATTAACGCAGAATGTAGCATGATACATGGAAAATATTCTTAAAGAATTCGTATTTTTTCCCAGTTTTCAAAAAAACTTCTGTTTTTCTTGTGTTTTTCGTTTGAATGGAAACTGAATTAATAGAACCCAGTAAGAAAATCCAACTAATTTTCGGTGAAAGTTAATTATTTTTAATTGAAAAGTCTACTTTTAAATTAAGATCGAACAGAAATCTATTTTATCATGAATAATTTTATGCAAAATGAGCATGAAAAAGATTCAGAATTAACAAACAGACTTCTAAACTACCTCACTTTTCGGCTTATTAGAGACAAAAACAACCAATTGAAAAAAGAGGGAGAAAAGGAGAGAAAGTCAACCAAAAAATCAACCTCTCACTTTTTCCTTTATCCGTATTTTTTTATACTACCAGGGAACCAACATGTTTCGACGTCAATTTAGACTCCCTCATCAGGGATTATTTATAGGAAACTACAAATTAAAAAATTTTAAATAGAGACACTAAACAAATGATTCGTTCCAATCTGCAGGCTTTGTTTATGAATATTTTCTGATTTCTTTTAATTGAGTCTAAATAATTTTACCTCAATTCTTTGAAGGAAATCTTTGTATTTAAAAAATGTTTACAATAAGAATGCACTAAATTTTAGCAATTTTAAAAATACATAAACATTTTTTTGGATTGTTTTTTTTTTCTTATTTGTGAAATTGTAATAATCTAAATAGATTGGTTTTGAATCGCCCACAAAAAAAAGTCTACTGTCATATTCTTGTTTCGGAATTCATTTCGTTTGGTTAAAAATTCCACTCACTGGTTAAAAATCTAACTACTTTATACTGAACATGGTACTAATTCATTTTTGGCTGAAAATTGACTGTTTTCAGTTGAAAATGCAACTATTACATTTTTTACTGTTAAAAATTAATTTTATTAATTTAAGATTGACCTAGTATTTTTTTGAAAATTTGTTGTTTTTTTTTGTTAAAAATTAATTTTTTTAACTGAAAATTTAAACAATCCATTTCTGGCGGATAATTGGTAATTAAATTATTAGATTTTTAATTGAGAATTTATCTTTTTTGGTTGAAAATTGAACTATTCTATTAGAAATTAATTGTATTGGTTAAAAATTTAACTGTTTTGTCGAAATTCTTTTTTGATTGGAAATTATTTTTTTTAACTAAAAATCTATTCCGTTTTTGATTGATAATTGATCATTCTAAGTTAAAAATTCAATTATTTGGTTGAAAATTCCACTGTTTTATTTGAAAATTTAATTATTTTGTTGAAAATTCAACTTTTTCGTTAATGTCAATTTCTTTTCAAAAATGCAACTGTTTTGTTTACAATTCGTCTTTTTGGATACAAAGTTCGTCCTTTGGATTGAAAATTCATCTTTTTTGGTAGAAAAGTTCTTGGTCGAAAATTATTTTTTCTTGGTTGAAAATTCTATTATTTGGTTAAAAAATCAACCATATTGTTAAAAATTCGTTTCTTTTAGTTAAAAGTTCAACTATTTGGTTGTAAGTGCAAGCGTTTGGTCAAAAAAAATTTGTTTGTTTGTAATTAAACCATTTGGTTAAAAAATCATTTTTCTTGGTTGAAAATTCATCTTTTTGGGTTTATAAGTCAACCGTTGAAGATGAGGGGTAGAGAACGTTTTCAAAATAACCTGACACAGTTTTTGAACGGGCCCTCAATGGCACAAAAATAACATGGAAAGCAGTGCAGGCAATGAACTTTTTTTTACCAGTGTAGCCGGGGAGACATTGACAATAAAAATTATTGGACTGGTCGATGCAAATTCCTCCGTTGCGGCAAGGATCACTGTCGCATTCGTCCATGTCGATTCCACAGTCCGGTCCTGTCCAGCCAGGTTCGCAGTTGCAATAATAACCACCAGACTGCAGGATGTGAGGAAAAAGGATTTTTGGCATCAAGACAAAACACAAAAAGCAAGAGAGGTAGACAAAATAGGACACACAAAAACAAAACTCACATAATCACGACACATTGTCGCTTGTTTGCAAGGCATATCACGACAAGTGATTGGTTCTTTGCACTGGGGTCCGGTCCAAAATCTGGTGCATTGACATTTTATACCATAAACGCTTTCGACACAGGTACCACCGTTGAAGCAATAGGGACACCATTCCGAGGCAGGAGTGAAACAAGTGGGTCCTAGGAACGCGTGAAGAATGCGACAAACACAAAAGATAAAAGACATCACAATTAGCAGACATTCACAAGATTCACAAGAAGCGAATACGGCAGAGAGAAGTGATTAGTAGAGAAGAATTGCTGATTAAATAAAGAAAAGTGCAAGAAGATTTCAATAGGTACTTAGTCAGGGTGGCCGCAAAATCTCATTTTCAAAATTCCCTGAATTTTCCCTGACTAATTTTTCATTTTCCCTGACCATTAATATTCAAAGACTAAAGAGGGATCCCAAAATAGGCCGAAAATCCGCCCCTTTTTTTGCGCCCATCGTAATTTTTGAAGGAAAGAACATAAATTGACGCAACAAAGATCAAAATAATCGCCAATGCATGCTGTAACCGGGTTTGTCATTAGTTTACCCTTTCAACCCCTTTTAACACTGGAAAACTACCCATATGAGGGAGTGGAAAATGCGTCACAAACAAGAACGTGTATAAAATATTTTTGAATTCTTTTTCTTGTCCATAGATAAAATCAATTAGTCTACGTGTATAATAACTACGTCAATTCTACTTATCTATAGCACGAAAGTACTTTATGACCAATAAAACAATTAGAGGTAGTTTTTCAATTTTCCAGTGTTAAAAGGGGTTGAAAGGGTAAACTAATGACAAACACGGTTACAGCATGCATTGACGATTATTTTGAGCTTTGTTGCGTCAATTTATGTTCTTTCCTTCAATAACGACGTTGGGCGCAGAAAAAGGGGCGGATTTTGGGGTCCCTCTTTCCAACCTTGTAACATTTTTAATGTAGAATCTTTCATAAATGGAATAGAACAAGTTTAAATTTAAATTTTTAATTTTTTAAATAAATTATAAAAATCATCATAAGATAAATATAAATTATTTACTTATTTAATTTTAATCCAAAAAGTAACCGAAAGTGACTAATTTCTCACCCAAAAAGTGACTAAAGGTGACTAATGGCATTAATAATGTGATTAATGTTTTTTTGAATTGAAAAGAAATCAAAAGAATTGGATGAATATTTAAAGATTCCAGGTGAATTTTGACGAATTCATTTTAAATTTATATGTCTTCAAAACAATTTCAGTTAAATTCAAAAGAATTGAAATATATTGGAAAAAACTCAAGAAAACAAAGCATTTAAAACAACTTTGAAATCCATTAAAATATTATAAAAAATTCCGTAAAGTTACATGAAATACATATGTGCTGAAATGTCAGAAAATCTATTAAAATACCAAGAGAGATTTTAACATCCTTTAGAATATTTTGAAATACCCTAAAAACCTTATAGAATATACAACTAGCAAATTGTTCAAGACCCATGGAAATGTCTTAAAGCCCTTAAAATTATTAAAGTCCTTGGAAATTCTTTGAAAAGTGGTAAACCTCTTGAAAATGCTCTGGAATATTTTAAAGTACCCGAAATTATTACAAATACATTCAACTATTTTTAAATCCCTTAAAATGTTGTAAAGCTCTTGAAAATAACTTAAATCTTTAAAAAAAATACCCTAAGTCCCTAAGCTATTTTAAATCGTTTGAAATATTTTGAATTCAACTATTTTGAAATCCCTTAAAATTTTGTAAAGCTCTTGAAAATTACTGAAATCTTTTGAAAATACCTGAGTCCCTAAGATATTTTAAATACTGTAAAATCTTTTGAAATCCCTTGAGATTTTTTAAGGCTTTTGAAAATACTTAACAATTTTTTAAAATACCCTAAAATCTGCCCAATTCTTTAAAATCTCTTCAATTATTGAAATCAATTGAAAATTCCTTGAATTTTTTTTAAATATCCTAAAATGCTTTGAAATCTTTGAAAATACATTGAATCATTTGAAAAAATTTTTAATCCTACAAAATTCCTTAATTATTCTTGTGAATAAATTCTTTGAAATCCATTGAAATATTATAAAATCCCATGAAATTACATGAAATCTGACATTTCCTCAAATCCTGGAAAATTTATTAAAATACCTTGAGACAAATGAATAAATAATATAATAAATAAATACCTTAAAGACCTTTGAAAATACCTTAAAATCCCTTAAAATACCTTAAAATAATTGAAATCTTCACAAATCTTATAAAATCCCTTAGAATCTTTTTAAATATCCTAAAAACCTTAGAGAATACCTTTAAATTATTGAAATTCATTAAAAATTCCTTGGCATTTATTAAAATATTCTAAAATATTTCAAATCCTTTGAAATATTTTGAAACTTTTTATAGCTTTTGAAAATTCTTTGGAATTTAAAAAAATTCCCTGAAATGCTTGTATTCCTTTGAAATCCCTTCAAATGATTAAAATCTATCATTAAAAATTCCTTGGAATCTTTCAAAATACTCTAAAATATTTCAAATCCACTGAAATCTTTTAAAATACTTGCAACTTTTTAAAGCTCTTGAAAATTCCTTGTAATATTTAAAAAGAATTCTAGAAAATTCAGAAATGAAAAGAAAAGTCACGAAAGTGATATTTTCATTTAAAAATAGAATTACTATAGTAACTTTATCTTCAAAAAATGACTAAATCGTGATTTGAGAAAACATTATTATGTGGCCACCCAGATTACTTCTAACAGTTACTTAAAGTGCTTCTTACAAAAATTCCCTAAATTTTTCCATTTTTTGTTTGACCAACAAAATTCTCTGACTTTTCCATGATTTCCAGGTTTTTCCTGACCTGCGACCACCACCTTAATATGCCCGAGAAAAAGAATTTATTTCAAAATATTGCTGATCTTTCTGAATCTCCTTGGAAAATCCACTAAATTCCGAAAAAATTATATTTCCCAAAATAGCTGGACTTCGAATATTGCTAAACACACTAATACATAATGCAAAATCTCCCTTAGAAAAATATTCTCACACGAATAGAAGAAAAATGTAAAGAAGCAAGCAAAGAAAGCTGCAGCTCCTACAAATCCGGGAAAGCGAAATTTGTTCTTACCTTTATATCCTGGAGGGCAGGAACAATTGAATCCGTCTTTGCCGTTGTTGCAGGTACCTCCGTTCTCGCACGGGTTGCTGGTGCAGTAATTGAGCGTGCAGTTCGGAGGATTTCCCACAAATCCGGGCTTACAAACGCACTGCAATCCGTGATCATCCTTCACGCAAATACTGTCCTGTGAACATTCTTTACTTTCGCAACCGGAACGGGCTTGGGCAGACAAGCGGTGTTCACAATGTCGACCGGAAAATCCGTTGAGACAATTGCAATGATAACTCCCAACATCGTCGACACAGGAACCTCCGTTTAGGCAAGGATTTGAGAGACATTCGTTTAAATTTTGCTCGCAGTTTTGACCGTCGAATCCCATAGGACACTGGCAGGTGTAGCCCCCATAAAAGTCGAAGCACCTTCCGTTGTTCAAGCAAGGATTGTTCTCGCATTCGTCGATGTTTATCTCGCAGTGAGACCCACGGTATCTGTAGAAAAAATAAAAAGGAATGAAAATTATAGTTCGGCTTAGTTTAGTTCAGGTAATACAATTTTTAAATATACATGCTTTAATGTGCTCTATGGAACTAAAAAAAAAGCATCCAAAAATTATCTTTCTGAAGTACCGTCATCAAGCGGGGTAATTTCGGACATGTGGAGTGAATTCGGACATTCATAAATTGATAGTTTATTAAGTAATATTAGTAATATATATATTATATTAGTAATATATATATATATTATATTAGTAATATATAATAAATATATATGTATAAGTAATATAAAATACCAATTTAGGAATGCCCGAATTTACAGATTTACAAGATAAATACGACTGTATTGGTATAGATTTGATGAAAAGTACTTCCTTTGATATATTTTTCATATTATTGTTAATAAGCGAAGATTATTGTTGCTTATAAATCATCTGAAATTATAGATAAAACCAAGATAAATTCGGAGACATATATTTAAAAACTCTTATTTCTACTAATTTAAGATATATTCTCCATTAAAACTTTAACGCCGTTTGGGGGACTTTTAAAAACAAATGCCTAATTTTGAAAGTACTGTATTAAAAAATGTCAATTTTAAAGTCATGTAATTAAAATTCTATAATATTGAAAGTTTTAATTTTAAATTGTCCATTTTCCAATCTTTCAATTTTAAATTGTTAATTTTGAGCGCTAATAATATTGAAATTTGCTCAATTCTGAAACCCTTGTCTTTACATTATTAATTTACAACAGTGGGCATCTAAAAATATATTTTTGTAATGCTTTTAAATTCAAAGTTCTCAGTTTTGATTATGTCTATTTTGAAATTGTCTGATAATGGAGTTTTTAATTTAAAATTCAAAAGCTTTAAATGATTCATTTGATTTTGTTGTAATGTGGATATTTTATATCGAAATTCTTGAATTTCAAAGGATGCTCTATGAAAATTTGTAGTAACTAACGGTTCAATTTGAATCAGGGTTTGAAATTGTTTCAAAATTTGAAGTCTTCGAATAAGAAATGGTTCAATATTTTCAATGTTATTAATTATTGTGTACACTGTACATCCGACATTGAATACTAAGAAAAATATTACAGATTCTTTAATGTTTCATGACTAAGAGGCAAAGAGACAAAGAAAAATCTAAGATTCTTTAATAGTGACTGCTATTATTTCTAAGCATCAGCTGGTAGGTTTTTACCTTCTTTGGTTTCGAAGTCTACAATGTCAACAAAATGAACAAACTTCCAAGTGAAAAACTATTAACTATGATCTTAAACACTTTTAGTGACGACAATCACACATAAATTCATTAACTTCAACTTCACTTTAGCGAAAATTGCCCGACTCTTTCAGGTTTTCCATAACATTCCCTGATTGTCCATGACAATTTTTAAATTTCAGGACTTTCCCTGATTTTCCAAAATTTCCTGACCTGTAGCAATCCTAAAAATATATAAATACATAATAGGATAAGAGCACCAATTCTTGGCACCTTGTGACCAATTATTGACATTCCAAAAACCGAAGTGAATTCATTAAATTTTGCATCAATATTTTATTGTTCTGTATACCTAATACGTTGATTATACGAGAAAATGATCGCAAAATTAATTAATTGAAACAAAACAAGCTAAACATTCATATTGTCTAATCAATAAGAGAAAGCAGGCTGGCCACTCAAACTTCAAAAAAAAAATTCCAGGCTACTTCCTGGTTTTCCCGGTCCAAAATTATATTTTCTCCGGTCAACTTTTAGGTAAAGGTAAAATATGTAATGTGAATTATTGTAAAGGTGATTTCAGACTTCACAGTCCAAAATGCTCTCAAAAAAAGTAAAATAGTGGAATTTTCAACAACAACAAAATAGAATTTTTAACAAAAGTGTTGAGTTTTCTAGCTAAAACGTAGAATTTTTGACAAAACAATTGACTTTTAAACACGAAAAGATGGATTTTCAAGAGAAAAGTTATTTTTCAGCCACAAAAAAATTAATTTTTACAAAACAGTTACATTTTTAAGCCAGAAAGATGAATATTTTAAAAAATAGTTGAATTTTCAACTAAAAAATATGAATTTTTTTATAAAAAAAGAAGAATTATGAACAAAATAATAATATTTTTAACCCAATAGTAGAATTTTTACCCAAAAGAGATAAATTCTGGACCACCAATACGACAGCAGACTTTTCGCTTTAAAAAATTAGTTGTCAACCAAAAAAGATGGTTTTTTAACAAAATAATAGAATTTTTACTAAATAATGCATTTTTACATCAAATAGTTGCATTCTTATCCAAAAGAGATGAATTCTGAACTCAAATTATAATAGCAGACTTTTAAAATAAAAATAATTAATTGTCAACCAAAAAAGATGATTTTTTAAGGAAATAGTTGAATTTTTAACAAAAAAGGATGAATTCTGGATCCAACATATGATAGTAGACTTTTCAATTAAAAAGAATTAATTTTCAACCATAAAATATAAATTTTAACTGAAAAACATGAGTTTTCTATCAAAAGGTAAACTTTCCATCCAAAAAGGACGAATGTTTAAAAATTTTTGAATTTTCGGCAAAAAAATATGGCTTTTTAACAAAATGGTTTAATTTTCAAAAAAATAATGAAATTTTCCAACAAACAGTAGAATTTCTACTTAATTCTGAACCAAAAATATAATAGTAGACTTTTCCATAAAAAAGAAGTCATACTTTCAACTAAAAAAGACTACTTTTCTACCAACAGATGAATTTTCAATCCAAAAGGTATCTAAATTATAACTTTATTATGCCAATTATTAGTAAGTGATTATATAAATGTAGGTTACCTATGTAATTACTATACGTTAAATATCCATGAAGGAAATTTTCGTTCACAAGCATTAAATTATTAAATATATACTGAGTGTTTTCTTAACTTGAGACATCGAAATATTTCAAAAAATACGCATCCTATGAAAAATATCCGTAATAAAAACTTTATATTTTCGAGGGAGAAAAGCGACTTTGAAAAAATGTACCCCCCCCCCCCCCTCAGGAGACGGGGTTTTTTTCGCGAATCGAAAAAACTGTTTCGAATAAAATTTACGTATTTCATAAAGGAGAATCTGAATCTGTGATAGAAAATTGAGATTCCCATTTGAAATTACAAAGTTACCCCCACTCCTGCCTCCTGGGGAGGGGGGGGGGGTGTTCAAAGTCGCTTTTCCTCCCTCGAAAATAAAAAGTTTTTATTTCAGATATTTTTTTCATAGGATGCGTATTTTTTTAGATACTTCGATGTCTTAAGTTTTTAAAAAACACCCTGTATAGTATAAGAAAAACATTTGTTTTTGAACGAAACATTTACATTGTAATCTGGAACATAAAACTCTATTCGATATTTTAACGGAGATTTTTGGTAACAACAGGCCAATTCCTGGTTTTTCCTATCAGTGACCACCCTAAGGAAGATGCCAACGATGAAGGGGATGGGTGGCAAAACTTGTTGCTCTTTTATATAAAATGTTGAGAAAAAAATTGAATAAACATTTTAATGCACGATAAACTTGAAATATACTGACCCAGTTTTGTCGCACTTGCAAGTGTAATTATTAACTCCATCGACGCAGGCGCCACCGTTTAAACAGGGATTGGAAAGACATTCGTTGATGTTCAAATCACAATTTTTGCCAGTCCATCCGGGATTACACTCACACATGTAATCGTTGTTTGATTCCACGCAAACGGCATCATTCCGACAAGGATTGTCTTTGCACAATCGTTCACCAAGTTTCGATTCACAGTGTGTCCCGGTGTATCCGGGTAAACAGTTACAGCTATACTCGCCCCTTTTATCCTCAGCGCAGGTGCCTCCGTTGTGACAAGGATTTTTCAAACATGGTGAACCTGAATGGGATCATTTACGAGTATGTTAATTAAACGTCGAAAATGACTTAATGCATCTCGTCGCCCTAAAGTTATAGTACTTCATGTCCCTCAACTGTCAAACTGAGAAAATGAGGTTTAAAGTTTAACCATAATATACTCTACTAAAACATTGTCAAATGTCCAAATAAGTTTATCCCTCAAAAATAATGCGTCATCAACAAAATATTAGCGCAAATTCTATTACTATTATGAATATATTTTAGATGATGTGGAAAATTGGTATTGGACATGGCGTAATATGAGATTCAAAAAATTCATTTTCTCTCAAAATTATAGTACGCCATGCCCACAAAATATTTATAAATAAATTATTCATAATTAAATTCTCTAGTGAAAATTTTAACAAAATGATACGTAGTTTACATTAATCATTGACTTTCGAGCAATATTCCGATGGTTATTTGTAAGGTTAAACATATTTTTGAAAATCTATCAAACTGAAGTTAGGTTATCCATATAAAAACGAAGTTGGCATTTTTTAACTTATAGCAATGCCAAAAAGGACATGGCGTGATATAATTCCAACTTTTAATTAACTTTATTACTTTAATTAATAATTGTCACAACTAAGGGAATGAATTTCGCCGAAAAATTTATTTAAAAAAAAAAACCGTTTAACACTTACTGAGCCCAAAAATAATGATAGTTCAAAAATTTCAAAAAGTTGACATGGCGTAGTATAACTCTAGGGCGACGATTCTATTGAGTTCTGTTAGTCAAGTGAAATTAAAAGCGAAGCGTTATTCATATTCATGCACCTTCACATAACTGCAGAGTGCAGACTGATTCTCTGATACTATCACTCACGTGCGAAAGTCTTCCCTTTTATATTGAATTATTGCTTTAATTAGAGTAATTTGTTATTTTAGGATCATAAAATCGATATTTATTTCATTATTTAGTTTCTCAATATTTCAGAAACGAATTCCTTGGTACCGAAGTTGTTAAAAACATTGTGACAACTTTAATTTTAATTTAATATCAAGTATTCTACACATTTTTTACCAAGCAAACATGTTCCGCCGTAATCAAAATTTGTACCTTGATAGCATAAATCAAAACGCGTGTGTACTCTCTTATCTTATCTTATGTGTGAGTTCTTTCTAATTTATATACAATTTTTCAACGGTCTCATAGTTAACTGGTTGCATTTCTTCTCAGTATATATTTTTTAAATAGTCATATTAGTCATGGCCGATGGGATAACCACTAAAAATGTTGATGTGCACTAAAATTAAAAAATGTTAGGTTCCCGCGGCATAAGGGCGTAAGTGCCAAACTGAATAATTGTATGGCATTTCTTTTTTTTAATAAGAGATCACTTTCGAGCTATTAGTTGAGTCTATCAAACCATTAAAGGGGCATCTTAAATCCAAAAACGCCCATTTTTACTCAGAAAGAGATGCATAACTTTTCGATTTTTCAAATAAACAAAAAAAAAATAACTTTCGAGCTATTACTTAACTCTATCGAACCATGAAAGAAAGATCCTGAATTCCATAATCAACTCCGAGAAAAAAACTTTGTCAATGGTACGGCGCGTCCCCAAAAACGAAAATATTGACACACAGAGTTGCATAACTTATTTATTTTTTGTATTAAAGAAAAAACAAGAAAACTTAGCTTCATTGAACCGCGAAAAGAACAGGGAAAAAGAAGTAATCATTTTTAAAAACCAAACCTAGATTTTGACCCACTTCTAAGTTGTATTGGACAATAATCTTCTACAGAGATATGAGTCAGGTCAAAACATTTAGTTGAGACCAATTAAACGCATTTCCGAAAGTTGGTACTTACGCTCTTATGTCCCAAGACTCTTCAAAATTCAAATAATTCAAAAGTCTTCAAAGAGGCTTCCTTTTTTTTAAGAGAGATTTTTTTAAAGGAGGAATTTTTTAACACCATTGGAATAAACAAAAGTTAATACATGTTTTCGCGCTTTAAACTAATGAAATAGTTTTTTTTTAATATTCATCCCTAGAGTGTTTATATATTATTATTGTAGTTCTTCTCCTGAACGTAGTGAATGTATTTTGCAAAATTGACGATTTTTTTAAGATTATTATTTTTTTATACTTTTGCGAGGGGCTGATCATTCTAAAAATCTAAATCTAAATCTAAATTCTAAAAAAGAAAGTATTTCAACTTTTTTTTTAATTACTTAAAATCTTTTTAAATCTATGGAAATCCCTTGAAAACTTTTGCAATTTTTGTGAAATCCTTTAAATCATTTGGTATTTTTATTATTT
>CAKNXH010000245.1:646881-755194 GCA_932178445.1 Andricus quercusramuli
TATATATATATATATATATATATATATATATATATATATTGACGATCGCAAAATTCTAATTTTCTATTAAAAATGTATTTTCATAGCTTCAATTATAATGTATTATTGACAAGTAAAATCTAACTTCAACTAACTTTAACGCATTTAATTTTTAAACAGAAAACTACAAAAACTATTCGAGGTGTTGTCAGGCTCTATTGAATCGTGAAAGGCTGCTTTAAAAAAGCAACCATCTCCGAGGAAACCCTTGTCAAAGGAACGGCCATCCCAAAAAATGGTCGATTTTTACACAGAAACAGTTGCAAAACTTTTTTATTTTTTAATAAAAAAAACAGTTTTGAGCTATTACTGAATGGGGGAAGGAGTACTTAAAAACAAGTTGCTATCTGTGAGAAAACCCTTATCAAACAAAGGGGTGTCACAAAAAACGTCGAACGTGACACAGAAAAAGCTACATAATTTTTTTTATTTTTTTAATTTAAAAAACCCAATAAGGAAGTACTCTTGAGCTATTACTTAGCGCTGTAAAAATGTGACAGGAAAATTCTGAAAAAAGCAACCACTTTCAAGGAATACTTTGTCAAAGGTACGGCACGCCGTTGCTAAAAACAAAAATATTGACACACGAAGAGTTGCATTACTTTTTTCTCTTTCAATTAACAGAAAAAAGTTCTTTTGAGTTATTGCTTAGCTCTATTGAATCGTGAAAGGAACAGGCGGAAACAAGTAATTACTTTTTTTTTAATTAACTAACATGGATTTTAACCCACTTTAAAATCGGACTGGGCCATTATCATCTACATTCTACAGGGTCATGAGTTAGGTCAAAACAATTATTTTGAGACATTAAACGGAATTTCCAAAATTTGGCACTTATGCTCTTTTGCACGACGAGCCTTAATTTATTCTCGGCTTGATTAAGTTATGAACTGAATTGGAATTCAGTCCGTCCAATGACTCACCGAATTTTTTCTTATAATTTTAAGTTACGAAATACCATAATTGTAATAAGCAAATAATATTTTAGAAAGCAAATCATAATTTGTAGGATTTCAAGTTCCAATATAGTTTTCACTGTATAAATAGAAATGGTTTAAATAACTGCAAAATCGTTTAAATGTCTTGAAATCTTGGAAATCAGTGTACACATAAAACCATTTTTTTTAACCCTAATCTTTAATAATATTAACGTATGCGTTTCTTTTTAAATGTCATAGGTTTCTATTTACAATAATATTCTTGAAAAATTGATCGGAAGTTTGAAACATGAAAAAAAGAGACCAAATTCTTTGAAAAGGGATTATAAGAGGTTTTGAGAATGATAGGGGGAAATAGAAAAAACGGGAAATAGGAGGTTGAATCAACGACTACATCAATTTTGAAGACAGTTTCTAAGGCAGAAATATTCTGAGTTCAAGCGTTCTATTCTAAAGGTTCTACAAAGGTTTGAAGTGCTTTAACCAACGTAAGGCTGGTGATCTTGTTCGATAAGACAGCACGCAAGGCCTATATACACGTATGTTCTTATAAAACCTAAACGAAAGAGGGTGGATCAATTGTTGGCATACGTGGTACAGTTAGTAGCGTCATAGTATGCGTACATTCTACAGTGCATGATTGAATCGATTAATGCACTCGAATATAGTGCACCTGCTAGCAATCGTCTGCGATAATTTCCCTCAATAATTCAGAGCATCCAAGCCCCTATAAGTTTCCCTCAAACCAAAAACTTATTAGTTGACCGAGTTTTATGTCTGTGCTGCTTTGTTAGAAGCATTAAATAAGTTAGAAAGAAATCCTAATCAATAACGAATTTAGATTTATGTCAAGTTTTACTTTAATGAAACACCCACGTAATAGAAAAGTATTTTAAGCTTATTCTTTATACACCGGTTAGTAAAATGGGAAAGCAAAGTATTGTCTTGTATTTTCAGTAATTATTTAGTTCCTCCTTCTCGTGACTGTCTGTTAAGGAGTTGGATAAAGACTTAAGGAGCATTGACCGAGCGAAAATGATTTCTAAAATAAAAGCATTGTCCCCATGAAGAGAAAGGTCATGCGAATTGGATCGTGAAGGATCAGTCGAGATCTACCATTGTCAATTTGGCAGTTGTTGCCGGAATATCGGGCGTAACAGTGGCACTCGTAACGGTTCTGCCTCGATACGCATTTTCCGTGCCTCATGCAAGGCTCATTATGGCAGTTGTCCATAGTCGTAGTTGGGGTGAAAACATCGTCGCCCTTGCTGCTGGAACCACCTGAAAATTGTATACTTTCGTGCATGCATTCTAAAGGGGTCTAACACTAAACACTAAACAACTAAAATAAAAATCTAGCTTCATCAAGCCAAATATCACACAGAGAAAAAAAGATTCCTATCTCTAGCATAATTTCTGTGATGACAAAAACACATTTTTAATAACCTTTTTTCTCCATGTTTATAAAACCAAATAAAACGTGATTCAAATTCTCAAACGGTGCTGCTGTCACAAAAGAAAACACTCTACTGAAAAAGAAGACTCAATTATGATGTTCCGCCTGCTCTGATCCCAATCCTCAATCAATTCGTATCAAGGAACTCTGAAAGGAACTGACTCTTGAAAAAAATCTGCGAGTACTCACATCCTTTAGAATCTGCAGGACAGGATCCGAAGAGAGCTCCCTTATTGACGGTATCATTAAAGAGGATCGCGGGTCCTTGAAGAATGCAACCTCGAAAATTTTCACCAACAATCAGCGTACTGTTCACGCTATAATCCGGAAGTGTGAGAATGGCAGAGTTGTAGGTAGCATTCGCAATTATCTGAACAATAAACAATAATTGCAGTTACGCAAACGAGTTCAATGGTCTCCAGAGTTTTAGTATTTCAACGTCCCAATTGTTATTGAAGAATGGAACATCAATTTTGTAATGCTTAATTAGAAACGTTCTGAATAAGCTATATTATAATAATAATTTTAGAAAATGCGAATTACCTGTTTGTGACCTGCAGCACTGAGAGTGAGATTTCCAAGTTTAAAGAAGAGGTTGACATTGTGCCAGACGTTATCTAATAACCTGGCGTTTAATCTTGCATCGTAGCGTTGTTGATTGATGATAGCGACAAAAAGAAGACCATCCGGGTTGACTTCAAGACTTATCCAATCACCTTCAACCCATTGTTTGAAAAGTCTACCAGGTTCACAAGTTCGAAAACTGAGGCCACTATGCCTGTGAACCGAGACGAAGGAACTGAGTTTCAAGTATCCTGAACCATTGAAGTAAGCCTCTCTAGCTGGTTCTTGAAACCTCAGGTGGTTCGCTTCCTGAGGTATCTGGTGTGTTGATACCAGGATGGCTGAGAGAACTGCAGAAGAAAAAAAAATGAAAATTGATATTGTGACAACATAAATTAATCATTTTCCGTATATAGATTCGACAAAACCATTCAAAAGCTTATAAGCATTTTTAAACCAAACAATACATCTTTCAAACAAAAAGATTTCCTGGTGTCGTTTTCATAATTAAAGACTTCAGTGAATATAGTTCTTACTTAAGGAATAAGTAAAGTAAATGAAGATATTTTAATTTAGTAAATCCCTTTAGAAGTTACAGAAAAGAATTCCATGTCATTTCCGGGATTCCCGGTCCGATGCCTACCTTAAACTTGTAATTCACTTTTTTTATTAATTTGGGAAATAGTAGAGTTTGAGGAGCGCTGCCAACAAAATTTTCTTTTCTAATTAAGAATAGATGGACACACCAATTTTATAATCTATGGAATCAGTATCCTTTTTCCTATACATGGAATGAGCGTGTGTCGTACACGTGCTTATATTATTGTTTAGTAGGGCAAATAGCTATTATCAAACATGTATTTGAAAATATTATTTCTGTATGAAATAGCTGCGATAGTGCGATTAGATAACGAAACTGAAGCGAGCAATGGACGCGTGCCCTGGTTTCCTATGTCTCAACGATCGAACGATAATTTGATTGTTTGACTTGCTACTGAAACCCCCTATATCCCATACATTGAATGTATGAACAATGCGTCACCTTTGAAAAGTAGAGCAAAGGAAATTTCATTAGAATATTCCTGAAATACATAAAGGGATAATTTTAATGAATTAAAATTCCTAACTTTATTTAAGTAGTGGTTTGATGGTAAGACTTAACATGGAAACTGAAAGTTTATGATTTTCTTTTGTATAATATAAGACAGTTCATAGCTTACTATGAGATTCCCACAGTGCCATACAACTCAGTAATTTTGTAAAAATACAACAAAAAGGAATAGAAGAGTATAGAATATAAAATATAAGATATGGGTATCGTGCAATTATACCACTTCAGGATGCAACTCCTGCAATCTACAATTCGCTAATTATATACGCACCCTTTCAACGAGAAATTGCAGAAGTTATCCCCTTTGTAGGCTTTCTGTGTGAACTTACGTATTAACCATACTTTTTTACTTTACTTAAATCACATTTTGAATCTTCCTTCAAGTTAAATCTTAATTCCAATTGGGATTTTTATTTGTAAACCAAATTTTAAATTGAGGCATGACAATGTTAAACATTTTAAATGTGAAGCCATCACGAAATGTACAATTCAAACAATTCAGAGTTTTTCGAACTTTGCGAACATTATTTTTCATTTTTTATGACCTGTGACTAATGCATCCTTTTTTATTTCTACACGTGACTAAGGATAACTTCCTCGAGGCCAAAGACGGTCAAGAGGAACTCACGATTTGGCGCGACTGGCATAATGAAGGAGTTGGAGGCAAACTCTAGAACTTTGCAAACCGGAAATGACGTGATTCTCTTTTGTATGTTCACTTCATCGTATCGCAAATAAAAAGAACATGGAACGAAATGACGTGTCCGTTCGATTCTCTCATCCGGATGAATTTGAGACGTTCTCTATTGATCGGAGAGTCAGATTCGAGCATCGAAGTCTCCTTTTTTCATCTCAGATATAATGAAAGTCATGAAATTCGACAACACTGAAAAAGAGAGCTGCAAATTAAGAGGGTTGTTCCAAAGTCCCAATTTCAAAATTCCCTGAGTTTCTTCGACTTATCCCTGAAGATTTTTTTATTTTCCCTGGCAGTTATAAATACATGAATTTGCATCCAAAAGGTTGAATTTTCAACTAAAGAAATTAATTTTCAACCAAGAATATGAATTTTCTACCAAAAAAGACGCATTTAAAAAAATACATAAATTTTCATTCAAATAGATAAAATTTCAATTAAGAATATTGATTTTCTTCTGAGAAAGATGATTTTGTTCGAAATACATGAATTTTGAACCAAATAATTGATTTTTTAACAGAAAAAGTGGATTTTCAACAAAATACATGAATTTTCAACTAAAAAGATATAGTTTTAACCAAAAGTGGAACAGTTATGTTTTCAGTTAAGAAATGTAATTTTTTAAACAACAACAAAAACAGATTTTTTAACAAAATAGTTAAATTTTTAACCATAGAAATTAATTTGCAACCAAAAAGAGGAATTAATCAATAAAAAGATTAATATTCTGCCACTAAAGACGAATTTTCAACAGAATACCTGCATTTTCAGCCAAATATTTGAGTTTTCAACTAAAGAAGATCGATTTTCAACAAAAAAAGGAATAGTTAAATTTTTAGTTAAAAAAACAATTTTCAACTAAAAACAACTAAATAACAAAATGTTTTTCATAAACTGGCAACATGATTCGTTGGAAGAGAATGTAATAAAAGACATAAAGAGTGATAAGATTGAGAAATTTTCATTCAGAAAAAATATATCAAGATAATTTTCCCATGACCAAAAAAGTGTATCTCCACTCGTAAATCTAATCA
Organism: Andricus quercusramuli; assembly: GCA_932178445.1. Lineage (NCBI taxonomy): Eukaryota > Metazoa > Arthropoda > Insecta > Hymenoptera > Cynipidae > Andricus > Andricus quercusramuli. Next base: position 652,721 of record CAKNXH010000245.1, read on the forward strand.
CGTTCGAGATCCGGGTCTCGGTTTCAAGTTGATCTACCATAAGAAAAAATTTGCATTCTCTAACTGTGGAATGAAAGAAGTAATTTTGTATGGGACGAGGGAAAGACTCAGATAAATGGTTTCCGTTCCACTTGGTTGAAGAAATGAAGAGTCAAAAGGAATATTTTTTTGCGCTAGAAAGTCAAAGCTTTGAAAACTTTCATTTTTTCATACAAGGTAGTGACCATTCATATGTACATAATAGAACAATAATTTTGCATTTAAAATATGTCACTAGAGCGGAACTTTTAAAGATTCAAAACACGGCTTAACATTCTTAAACGCCGATCATCAAAAGTACCCTTCATTCGGTGTTTTGAGTTGCAACAAAAATAATACATGAGAAAATAATGAAAGCGCAGTAAAAATTTTCATTGTTCAAAATAAGATGCAACAAAATCCATACCATGAGTTTTCTGTAAATGATAAAAATAATATAAGTGTATATTAGTTGATTATAATAAGGAAAAAGATCGCAAGGTTAATTAATAATGTGAAGTAATCGATTTCTTTAAAATGTTTTTCTCTTAGAATACCGGTTTTATATTCTCATGAAGCAGATGACCAATTTGGTATGAATGAACTCTATATATGAATAATATGAGTCATCCTCTACATTAATTTGACAGGGAATTCATTGATTTAAATTCTCTAATAATTATTATACAAAGGTAAGGATTGAGATGCTAGGATTTTTGTTTGACGAGTAAAAATGTTTTTTTTTTTTCTTGTAAAAAGGAATATTTTAGAATTATAAAGATAATTTAATTGATAATGTCCTGAAACATCAATAAGTATTTCATTTTATTGGTTGAAAATGTGTAACTCTTTTAGTATAGTGTGCAAGGAACTGCAGAAAAGAGAATAATATAGAAGTATTTTTACAATGGAATTCTAATTTTTTCCGCCCTGTTTGGTGATTCTTGTAATTATTTCAAAATAAATGAACGTATATTGTCCCTTTGGTACCAACATAGAATCCAACGTACGTGTATACATCGTCCTTCTGAAACGAATATAAGCAATGTAGCTATATGTGTGAGTACATACGAGGCATCGAAGTCTCCGAACCCGTTTAAGCTGCAAGGAGTTTATACCTATAACTATACAGACTCTGGAAGACGTTTGTCCGCCCACGTTTCCCACTGCAGTTGCAGGATCACTGATAAATGTTCAAAAGAGTGCAATGTTGTGTTTTGCATCAGTAGCTCTTTGAACTTGCTCAAACAGCGATAAGAATTCAGTTTTTAAATATCAAGTACAAGAAATTATTATAGATTTCGTAGTACCACAGATAATAATTTTTACATTAATATCAGAATTTTTATCAATGTAGTGGAGCTTTTACTATAGCACTTTCTACAGGATTGCTGCAAAATCCCAATTTCAAAATTCCCTGACATTCCCTAGCTACATTTGCATTAAAAATGATTTTTTAACCAAATGATTGAGTTTTCAACCAAAGAAATGAATTTTCAAAAAAAAGATTAGTTTTTCATTAAGGACATTGAAATTCTAGCACAAAAGACGCCTTTCCAACACAATACATGAAGTTTCAACTAAATTGTTGAATTTTCAACCAAAGTAGACACATTTTCACCTTAATAAGTAGTTACATTTTCAAGAAAAAAAAGATTTTAAAAGAAAGTAGTTAAATTTTCAATAAAAAAAACAAAAGGCCTTTAAACAAAAATGATGAATCATCGACCTAAAAAATGAAACTTTCAAACAGTAATTGTATTTTTAACAAAGTAGTTGAATAATTGTCAACCGAAAAAAAAGAATTCTCAACAAAAAAATATTATAATTGATATTATTTCAACCAACAAATATTTTTACTTTAAGCCAAAAGCAGTCGAATTATCAACAAAAGTGTTCAATTTTCAACCAAGAAAATTTTTTTAGTCAATAAAAAAATGGCATCAAAAATTTTGCTTTTCCATACGAAAAAGGTGAATTTTATATACCAAAAAAGACGAATTTTCACATCACCAAAAATATGATTTTTCAACAAAAAAGAATTACTTTAACAAAATTATTGATTCCCTAAGTTTACAAAATCATCGTTCGATTTGTATGTGTGTGGGGGGGGGGGTGGCAGAGAGGTGGAAATTTCAGAAAAACGCCTAACGTAATTTGTGGATGACCCTCAAACTTCAACTTCAGTTAACTGAAAATTCCCTGAGTCTTTCCGGTTTTGATTGACATACCCTGACTTTCCCGGTCCATTTTTTAACTCCCTGACTTTCTCCAACTTTCTGGTTTTCCCTGACCTGTAGCAACCCTGTTTCTATTTAATTAAACCAACAATGATTTTCCAAGTGACCTTTATATTATATTATGGATCCTTACAGAATCTCATAAATTGGACACAGATTGATTGACTGCATTTTTTTTCAGAAACAGGAACTTCTCATGTGTCATTGAGTCAGTTTGCTTTCTAACAAGAATCATCATGGCTCTATCTGACATATCACAGATAGTTTCTCCTGCCATAAAAACGTTTCGTCCGTTTTAAGAAAACTTGACACGGAACTGCCATTGTCTCCAGGGAGAAAATGTGTGCTATCTAATTATATTTGCATATACCACATCAAATTTCACTCTCTTGTATATTCTTCACTGAGAAAAATACTTGGTTTGAACAACAAAAATATTTAGTAGATATAAAATTAACAGAATGTTGTTGCGCTGTCCTAGAAAATATTTTTCGTTCTTTCATCAAACCTTTTGTTGAACGAAAACATACATTTTGTTGATTCAAGCAAATCCGAATTTTTGTTGGGACAAAGAAACCAGACCTTTTCGCATTCTTCCAATACTGGGAGTGAGGTTATTCGGAAATTAGAAAAAAATTCTCGGACATATCTTGATTTTGATACTAATTTAAAGCATTAAACAAAAAGTCCAAATTGATGGATATAATATAGAATACCAACTTCACCGAAAGCCGTTTGAGAAATTTGTTCCATATTTTTTTGAACAATGAAAATTTTCATTGTGCCTTGATTTGGTTTCATGTCTTAAAAATGCTGCAACTCAAAATTACACGAAATTTAGCGTACTTTTAAGGATCGGCGTTCTACAGTATTTAAAGCGCTTATAAAATTGAAGTTTGGAAACGCAAAAAGGAGGCAACTGCTGACAAAAAAGAATTGTGCAGGAAAGCGAAAAAACATTGTGCAAAATCGAAATCACAATTTAAAAAAAATCTGCTTCCAAGCTGACGTATTGTCTAATCGATACCAAAAAAGTTTGATTGATAAGAAGCTTTTAGATATATTATTAGAAAATATTTTCCGACGGTGATGATTGCACCGTGACAAAAAAAGTATCAAATATAGGATAAATGTGGCTCATGTAATTCGTGTGATGGCACTGTCATCTTTAAAATGAATGTTCTATCTTGAAAGTCATATGTAATACTTTCCCCACTTTTTTATAATTTATCAATATTATAACCTGAAAAGTTTTTCTATCCAACCGATACTGGTTTCCCCTATATAACACAGTTTTACTCAGTTTCTTTCAGCAATCAATTCGTAATGAGCAAAGATGCCAAATAACCGTCAAAAGCCTTCAATGTAAAAAATAAAAATGACATAAAAATACTCTCCCTCAAAAAAACCCATTGTTTTGAATGCTTTACAGCTTAACCAGTCTGGGTACCACTTGGAAGAAATTTTGCATGGTCGTAACTTGTGCAGCAATAACGAAAGCTGCCTCGCGCCGCGGTATCATCAATGCTCGTAAAAGTAACCGAGGCTTCCGCGCGAATCGTTCCCGGCGATTTTCTTTAGACCGGATTTAGAAAATACCGGACTGAGTTCTTTGCCTTTACTTCACAGTTCAAGTGAAGAAGAGTACTTGCTGCTTTTGCCTAGAGATTGCGATTATGGGATGCATGTACTATGTACATGACTCAACATGTCTACGATCTCGCCACGCCTCAAGAGTCTTGGCCGCTACTCTTTGTTTGGAGTAAGCAAGGGCGCCGTTGTAGATAAAAAAAAATGAAGAAAAATCAAACAACAAAAACACGGGAAAAAGAGGTTTTGAGTCGACAGTCGTATTTTTATTTTGAATTTTTGCCACTTTTCATGATTACTATACGCAAATTACAATCTTTGACAAAAAAGTATCTGAAAATACACTGTTAGTATTTTTAATTTTTGTCCAATTCGCCAGATTACTATGTAAATTGTAACTATCACCCAATATAATAACTGAGAATACTATTTGCATAAAATGGTAAAATGTGTTAAGTAATATAAAATAATATTTTTTTCATAAAACATGATTTCAAAATTTGTTTTTTAAATAAATTGTAAGAAATGCTATCGTTTTCTGCAAATGTCACAATTTGTCAATTTTTATCTAACTAAAGGTGGTGACGCTGGAAATATTAAAATGTGCAAAATACAACTGCAAATGAAAATTTTCATTATTTCTATATAGCTTGCAAATTACAAAGTTTCCTTTCAGAGTTCAAATTATTTATTTATAAATGGTACTATTCGCTCTGCTTCCAAGTTACAATTTCAAGTACAAGAACAAATATTAGTACAAGATGAAGCTCTAAGTTTAAGTTACAATGTGCCGTTCATTCCCTCAAAAAAGGAAAGGAACCGCAAAATAACGTTTTTAAAACTCTCTTACTTTTCCCTGATTTTTCCTTGACCAATTTTTCATTTTCCGTGACCCTTAACATTCAAAGACTAGCATATTAATCTTGTGACAGTTTCAACATAAAATCTTTTATAAACGAATCAAAACAAGACTTTTCTACCATAAAAGATGAATTTTCATTCAAAAAGATGATATAACCACATTGTTGAATGTTATAACTAGATGAGCTTTCAACAAAATAGTTGAAGCTTCAAGCCAAAAAGCTTAATTCTCAACAAAGCAGTTGCATTTTCATAAAAAAGACGAAATTTTTACTAAAACATAGGAATTTTTAAACAAAAAAGACGAATTTAAAGAAAGACAGTTGAATTTTTAACCGCGAAAGATTTCAGTTTTTTTTCAATCCAAAAATAAGAATTTTCAACATAAAAAGATGACTTTTTAATAAAATTGTTCAATTTGTAACTAAATCATACCAATTTTAACTAAAAATACAATCGTCTAGAGACCATAGATGAAACACGAGCAAAAAATAATAAATAGGAATAGAAATACAAGACAAATAAATTACTAACAAGAATATTATATAATGGTGACCGCAAAATTTAATTTTCAAAATTCCCTGCCTTTTCCCTGATCAACTTCTTTCCCCCCTGACCAATAATATTCAAATATCAGAATCTAAATATTGTAAAATTGTTAAAATAGAATCTTTTATAAAGGAAATAAAACTGTTTCAATTGAAAAATTAATATTTTTTATCCTTGACAGTTATTTAAAATGCCTCTTATAGAAATTCCTTGACTGTTGCAAAAAAAATTTCCGAAATCCTTGACTTTTCCCTGATTTCCAGGTTTTCTCTGACCTACGGCCGCCCTGGAGAGAGCAAGGATCGAAATATAATAAAAGAAAGTAAGAAAGAATTTGAGAGCCGGCCGAATAAAAAAGAAGGGCTGAATTGACTTTGCGGTTGAGATCTGTGGGTCGATTACCTTTCCAAAGTCTCCCTTTTGCTAAGGAGAAGGAACAATGGCATGAAATTCACGCGGAAGAAAAACGTGATGTAATTGAAAACTTATAACAATCGACAATCTCTCCCGAGGGAGGTACGAAACATTAGATTAAAGATTGTTTTTTTACATAGTGTGATTACAATTTCCGTCTTGAATATATATTGTCAACACATCAAGAGATGTCGTTTCATTGAAAACGATTTGTAATGCAGATTTCTAATTACATTCATCAAGTCAAAGCTCAACATAAAGTTTATACGATATTCAATCCGAACACGTTTCGCTTTCTGTTTCGAGAAATCATCATTTTTCATTCTTGCATTCCACTATTTCAAACTTTACGTAATTTTTTCCCTATCATAAATCTATTCGAGGTCGATGGCAGATTATAATATATGGGCGTTCGCTTGTTATAATTATATTGTGATACAAGAAACAACTTCTGTAGAAAGCTTGTGCGCTTGTGCATCCTCCAGATTCATTGTGCAATCGCTCATTATCTCTACTGATAAATCCTTCCCATATTAATAACTTATAGTTATAACTGAATTTCTATCGGAACCAAACTTTAATACAGCCATTTTAGCTTTAACACTTCAAGTAATTCAATTCGCGGTCTTCAAGCATTAATATTGCCTTTTAAGATAAAATTTCATGTACAGAATATTCTTTGCACAAAGTCACATTTTACTAGGTAATAGAAAACGAAGTATAGGGGACAGTGGGGCTAAGTCGTCGCTTTTTTAAAAGCAGTTTTTCAATTGAAAAAAAGTTTCAACACGTATTAGGTATTGTTGGATAGAGAATTTAGTTGGCTACATAATGTTTCTTTTGATTTTGAAGTACGATGCTTTGTTTATCAATTATTATTAGAAAAAATGAAGTTCTGGAAAATCTGTCGAGCGAAAAATCGTGGAGCTAAGACGAAACCCTTCTGGGACTAAGTCGACATTTGACTATAATGTCTTCGGTTAGCATCAAATCTTCACGTTTTGAGACCCCCTGAGTCAGAAAAAATGATTGTTACAAAGGTGCCTGTCTGTCTGTATGTACGTATGTATGTATGTATGTATGTATGTATGTATGTATGTATGTATGTTTGTCTTTATGTATATATCTTTGTATATCTGCCTATATCCTGTAGGCACGATGACGTACTTGGTGTAGACTTATCCCCACGCATCAATTTTGTACACTGGTATCCAAAAAACTTTGAAAATCAAATTATCAAAACACATTCATATTCGGAAAAAACTTTCAAACTCCGAAAACGCTTTTTATGTCGTAAAATGTCCCATGTCATGCAGAATGCCAGGAAACTCTGTCGATAGTGATAGGGCATTAGGGCCCACTTTTATTTAAAAAACCAAGTTTACACGTTTTTTTTTTTTCTTTAAAAAAGCAAGTGCCGGCTTAGCCCCCACTGTCGGCTTAGCCCCACTCTCCTGCGGCAGTTTATAAAACGGAAACAAGTACTTAAAGTAAAAGAAACAAGACATGTCCTGAATTTGCATTAGTAAAAAACAAGATTATAAAAAAAGACATAAAAAAGTTATATAAATATGCAGTCGAGGAGTTGAACCATTCTTGAAATGTGGTGCACATCTTTCATAAAATCTCATGAAATCGAGCAAGGAATGACATCTTTTGAAATTTTTATAAATCACTTTCCCCTTTTTGAAGCATTTAAAAACTCTTTAAAATCCTTTGAATGACATGGATGTTGTGCATAATCTCTTGAAATACCTTTATTCAAAACAATTAAGATTCCTGGAAATTTCTTAAAAGCCTTTAAAAACTTTGAAAATCCTTGAAATTTCCAAATCCCTCACAATCCTGTGAAGATCGAAGGAAATCCCTTAAAATCAATAGAAAATAGAACCTTTGAAATCTTTGAAATTCCTTTAAAATTGATTGAAATCTTTAAAATTCATGGGAATCGTTCCAAATCTCTTGAAATTCCTTACAATATATTAAAAACTTTTAAGGCCATTGAAAATCCACGAAGTGTCCCTCAAAATCCTTTATAATAATCCGAAATCCTTTGGAATTCCTTTAGATCTTTTGATATCTTACGAAATCCTCTAAAATCCGTGGATATACTTTAAATCTTTTGAATGCTCTTAAAATCCTTTGAAATCCTGTGAAATTTTCGAAACCCCTCAAAATCTCTTAAAATTCGTTAAAATTCTTTGATATCCTTGCAAATATTTTTGGAGATCCCATGACATCTTTTGAAATCTTATTAAATCCCTTGAAGTCTCTTCAAATATTTTAAATCCCGTGAGCTACTTTGAAAAACTTCAAAATCTCTCAACATCCCTTAAAATCTCTTGAAATCCGGGGAAATCGGTCATGATTATTTAAAACCCCTCAAAATCCGGTGAAATCCTTCGGTACCTCTTGAAATTACTCCTGGAAGTCCCTTAAAATCTTGTAAAACTTGAAGAAGTTGATATTCTCTCTGAACTTGTAATAGTATAATTTCTACAAACTCTTTTTAAAATCATTTAAAATCTTAAAAATCTCTATTAATCCTTTTCAACTCCTTGATATTTCGCTAAATCTCTAAAAAGCCCTGAAAATCCCATGAAATCATCGAACCCTCATTAAATCTCTTAAAATCCGTAAAAATCCTTTGAAATATTCTGAAATTTTCTTAAATCTTTTTAAATCGTATGACATCTCTTTAAATCTCTTCAAATCTGCGGAAATCGTTCTGGTTTCCTTCAATTCCGTAAAAATCCGTCGCAATTTTTTGGTATCTCTTGAAATCCTTTCAAATACAGTAAAATTGCTGCAAATATGATTAAACTCCTTAAAGTTCTAAAAACTCTTGTTAAATTCTATGAAAAAAATCATATGCTATCTGAAATTGTCTTTAGGTAATTTATCTAAGCTCTTGAAAACTTTATAAATCATTTGAAGTCTTTGAAACCTCTAGTATAATACTTTTTAGTTCTTTGAAATGCCGTAGAATACCTTGAAATCTGTTGAAATACTTTTCCATTATTGGAAATCTTTCAAATCGTTTAAAATACCTTGAAATCTTCTTTACGGTAAAAATAATTGACATATATTTGATATATTGAGTGAAAAATATAAAATCTTGTACAAGAAAGGCGGGGGGAGGTGTCTTCATAATCTTACCAATCCTCACAGTAGGGGGTTAAAAGTGATTCTTACGCAATTAATGGACGTTCCCTGATACATTTCGTGTAATTTAACAGATAAACGAATTTCTTCAGTCCGGCAAATCGTGAAAATCGAGTTATTCAGTGGAAGCTCTAGGCAAGGAAGAAGGCAGTTAAACCTATTAGAAATTGTAATATGGCTTATTTGCGAAACCTGCTGTGGTTCCCACGCAATCTTTTCTGCGCCCACTGTCTCCTTTTTATTTTTTCTGCAAACGAGGATGCTTTGGCATTTTTTAACTTAAAAACTAAAATATCTCGAAAAAATCATAAGCTTCGAAAAATTTCACGAAAATTAAATTGTCTATAGTTTTTAAGATTAAAGTAGACGTTGCAAAAATGATGATTCAAAATGAATACTAAAAATGAAATCTAGATCATCAGTTACGCAATGCACACATGAGAAGAATAGTAGATACATGAGCCCTGGAATGGTCTAAGACTCTAAGTACTCTCGTGTCTCTCAAGTATAATGTCTGTCCACACCGTTGCCGAAGGGCAATTCGCACCGTGAGAACTGCCAAAGACGTTTATCCGAATGAAAGGCATCATAACGTTATTATCGCGAACTCATGCCAAATAACAACTGAAAACTAGGAAATCGTCACTTAAAAGATGGATGATTGCCTGTGCCTTATAGCTTGTAATTTCAATTTTGCATAAAACTTCTTCTGAAATTCATGTCTTGAATTTAAATATCACAAAATTGAGAAACAAACTCGATAGATTTCCCAATCAACACATTATAAGGAAATATAAACCTGTAAATTAGGTTTGTCATTAAAAAGATTCACGGAATAAAATATTAAATAAAAATAATTTAAAAAAATATATATATTTTAAAAATAATGGTACATTATGTGACAAGGGGCGAAAGGAGCAGATTTTAGTAATTACCCGAGGGAAAAGTCCACTTTCGTCCGAGCTCTTATCTTATTCCACTCTCGACTGTGGCCACCTTTTAGCCCTGAAAAGCGGGTCCGACGCATTTTTCTATATCCTTGTTCTGGGCTCGAATTCTGATCGACTCGAAGCAACTCAGACCAGAGCTCATACTTTCAATATGGCGACCGTCGACCAAAAAATAAAAAATGTCAATTTTATTTTCGTCCCGAAAATTTCACTTTCGCCCCGCTAATTTTACAACTAAATAGCTGAATTTGATACAAAAATAGTCGAATTTGCTACCCAATAACATGACTTTTCAGCCAATAAGATTGATTTCCTAATAAAAAGACGACTTTGCAACAGAATGTATGAATTTTCAACCAAATAGTTGAATTTTCAATTAAAAAAGAGCCATTTTCAACCAGAAATGAAATAGTTAAATTGCTTTCAGCCAAAGAAACGCATTTTCAACCAAAGAGATGAATGCTCAATTAGGTATTTTCACTTCATAGGCAGCTAACTTCACTTCGTTGACTGCTGAGGGGAAAACAATGGATCAAGTGCATGGGATTCGCTCCATTTTTGCGCTATTTTGTTAATATCTTCGTAAAAACTAATTTTTTCGATATAAGTGTATTGGAAAAATAGTTTATATTTTTTAAGAACTATTCAATGAAATAATCAAATGGTAATAATTATTATTCATTACGAAGATATTACAAAAATAAAGTTTTGTCCCATGTATTTGATCCATTGTTTTCCCCTCAGGACTCAACGAAGTGAAGTTAGCTGATGGTTGAAGTGAAAATACCTAATTAAAAAATTAATTCTCAACGAAAAATGTAATAGCTGAAACTTCAACCATAAATTTATAATCATACCAAAAAGACAAATTTGCAACTAACATAGATTTTTCTGTAAAAAAAAAAAGAAAAAAAATGCCAACCAAATTGTGCAATTTTCGTGCCAAAAAGGCAAATTTTTTACAAAAAAATTGAATTTTCAACCTGAAAATATGAATTTTCATCAAAAAAGTTAAGTTTCAATGAAACACTTCAATTCTCAACCAAAAAGATGACCCTATGACCAACAAAAATTATTTTTTTCTTAGTTTTCAACAAAATAATCAAATTTTCAACCAAAAGAGACGAGTTCTGAATCAAAAATATAGAAGTCGATTTTGAATTAAAAAGAATTATCTGTCAACCAAAAAAGAAGATTTTTCTACCAAAACCAAATTTTCAGTCAGAAGGAGCTCAAAAAAGGGATAATGGGGTAATTTTTCACCAAAAAGGAGAAAAATGTTGGAAAAATTAAACATTTATTTTTAAATGCAGAAAAGAAGAAACAATATTTTTATAAGAAATGTTATATATTTATTTCTATAATTAATACTTTGAACTTTACAATAAATTATTCTAAAAGTTAAGAAAATATTCAACTTTTACTACACAGGGTAGCATATCTCAGTTTGTAACAGAATGTTTTTAGCGTAATTCAAATATGTATTGTATTTTTAAATATCATACATTTAAAGAGAAAAGGAGAAGTTTTTCAAAACTCGAGGGAAAAGGGGGAACCGCAGGGGTGCAGGGTAAAGAATGTGATCCCTGAGATAAATTAAATCGAACTATTTGTTAGTCAAATTTAACTGATTCAGATTTACTAAGTAGTTGGATTCTTGCGATGGAAAATGAGAGCATTATCATTAATAAAGTAATGAACAGGTTAGACTAGTTGTAGAAACTTAGAATCTAGACTGTCACTAGATTCCCACGCAATCGATATGCCCTATAAAAAGCATTTTTCCGTTAAAAAACGGCACAACTCCCTCAAGGTAATCGCGGTGCAAATAACGGCGAAGGGCACTCATGGTTGACTGATTGTTACAAGCATACTTCATACCTCATATAGATCATACTTTACAGTTTACAATTTATCGTTTTTACACTGTGACACTGCTTTTACTAAAGATGGTGATTTTATTGTATAGAAGAGTATTAAATGTCAAATACATATTCTTTAATGGAATCATAGGTATTAAGTTCTCCAGACTAGTCGTAAACTAATTTCAATGGTTATTCTTTTATAGCAGCAGTTTATAATTTTATACCCTGTTCACTGTTCACACATCAGAGTATTTTCTATTTAAAATTTATAGTCATTTAATTAATACAAGAAGATAATAAATTACGTATGGATTAATGCTGTTAAATGATTTGAGGAAGTTAAAGTTCATAATGCAAAATTTAAAAATATTCTTATTCAGGTGTGTTGTTCTCTTACTGGTTTTATTGCAGCTCATTTGTTACACTGTCAAGAAAAATCTTGAAAATTCAAGCACTCTTAAATAGTAGTTTTCATGTTTGTACCAAACAGTGGAAATTGCAAGTCAGGCTATGTGTTGGTTTGAGTTTTTTATTAACGCTATGTTGTTACCTCTAAATTGACTTAAAATTAAAACAACTTATTACAAGTCAGCTATGCAATTTAAACGTAAATTATGTAATTCAATTAATCATATAATTCAATTAATTATATAACCAAGATATCAAGCTACCTAAAGCATATTTCTTAAGTATTTACAGTTGTACATTTTTCTTTTCAATAAAATTTTTTTTTAGGTGCGCCAACGCACCCTCCTCTCTCCATCTTTTGAGGATCGCCGTTTTTCTGTGTTCACGAAGATTACAGGATAACAATTTGTGCAATATATTATCGGCAGCATCGCGCAAACATAACCGCTTATGATGAGATTAAAATCAGCGAAATAGATTTTAGTGAATGGAAATTATACAAAAATATAAAAGGTGTTGCTATAAAAATTAAGCAATAAAACAATTTGAAATATAGCAGAAAATGGAAAACTCTCATTACTCATTTATTAGACACTGCCTTATAATAAAGGTGGTTGTACCGAACAGTAATTTAAAAAAAGAATAATTTTCATCATCATTACCTCTTATTTCAGTAATGTTAAAATCTGAAGACACAAATCAGGTTACATAAAGACAAAATCTCTGACAACAAAAGAAGAAGATTTAAGGAAGAGCACATGGGACAATTCGCATGCGAGGACGTTATGCCCTTTTCGATATTGGTCGCGGGAAAATGCATTCCAATTGGATTACGGTATAGAAACTATAGCCGGTTTCACGGATAGGCACGGATCAGTGAATGGCTCTAATTCATTGCGCCAGTGGTTCTCACGGTGACTGGTGACCCTCGATGAGTTGCAAACATCGCGAATCACGTTTTCCTATCTTAGTATATATTGCACAATATGCATGCATATAGATAAGATATTTACTCAGCCACTCGATGGACCTAGACTTTGGAGTCTTAGAGAATCCCGGGAATAGATCGGACCATGGTGGTACCCACTACTCAGTACCGCAATGCAATTGCACGATAATGACGTATAACTGCATTCTACTGCTGTTTAAAATGCATTGTTTTACTGTCGGTTTATTAGAAAATAAATGATAAGGTAGGAAAGATGAATTAAAAAAATAAGAGTTTTCTAATTCTATAAAGAAGTATTCCAAACTATTCGTCAGATTTAAGGTTCTCTAAATAAAACAATTTCATCTAGAATAAGCAACGATGCACGAGGTGATCTTTTATACTCGATAATGTAAGTTCATTTCTGGATGATAAAAATGCATATCATTCTAGCTGCTTGCTTCGTAGAAGATGTCTTTCGTAACGGTTACTTTTACCAGAGGAGTCTCAGGATCATCATCGAGGATCACTGACCGACCGAACGCCTCTACGACCCGTAAATTGCCCCATACCAGGAACTATATTACTTCAACTATAGATCAATCATATATACCAATTTTTTTTAGGGAGACCAAGTTTAGGACAAGGGTATCATTACTTAATATAATAATGGATATTACTGAGGAACTGCAGGTTGATTATTGCTTTCTATACCAGTATTGTCTAAAATAAATACCGAATAAGAGATGGTAACAATAATTCCTGGTTCATGATTGCTCAACTCTTTATTCCAATAAGCTAAAAACATACCACAGGAACAGAATTAAAGAAACTACAGACCGTATCAGAGAGCCACTTAATTATAACACAATCAGAGTATAAATTCCTCTATCCAAGGATGGCATCAGATTATTACAATATTGCTCAAAGCAATTATGAAGGAACGCTGGAGACATAATTTATGAACACGAAATCATGTTCAAACTATAGAAATAAGATTAACGAGGAAACAGAACAAGAAAAACGCGACGGGTTGTATTTTATTGTACGCGGAGATGCAGGATCAAGCTTCCGTAGGGTTTTCTTCTAATCAGTTTCTATAAGCCAAGAAAATTAGCCACCCTGAAGCGCAAAGATAATCTGTGAAAGTTATAGTATATATATATTGGTTAAGTCTATACAAATTGCACAATTAAATCGCACGCACATTGACAATTTGGACAAGTACCTACGCACTTTCTTCTCGTTAACTGTCAGCTACATATATATTGAAAGTCGTTTTCAATGTTCCAAATCTATACAATAGATATTGATAACGAAAATACAATCCTTATCTTTATCTTGAGGCATTCTCTTATTGATTATGATAGATTATGTTTAAAAGATCGTATAGATAGAAACTTAAATCTGAAAATCATGGCCATTATCATTATTTTTAATCTTAAAGAACATTCTTGTTGATGGATTACATCATGCATATTGCACTCATCTCAAATATTTTCTCGTCGCCTTCCATTACATCAGTAACAATGCGACACGTATATTGTATATTATATTCACTTCCCGTTTGAAAAGCGTGTTATTCATGAGCTGGAATTTTCGTATGCAGTGTGTATGTGCGCGCATTTTGCGCGCGTCGAGTGAACCGTAACGGAAATAGTACACCAAATTCACGGTGGATGGGTTCGGTAACGTTAGACCGGTGTTGATTGCACCTCTGGTATCTGTCACGATTAAATGTATATTTTTTACTCCAATTTATATTTCAACTCATCGAAAACTAATTAGTGATCAAAATTTTTACAATAATCTTCTTTGTTGCACTCACACGTTTAATGGTAAATTCCCTGACAATTAGCGATATTTTCACTCTCTCTTTGCTTTGTATGAATACGTTTTTATTATTTATTGTGTGAAACTGCGTTCATTTCAGCATGAAAAGCCAATTATCGTACAATTCGTTATAACGTGTTTCAATAGAAATGGAAAATTTTGCCTTTTAATGCATAAATGTTTTATATACTTTTACAACTATATTTGAAATATGACTATGGTATATAACTTCAATGACAGTTAATTATTTTGTGAAAATTAATAATTGTGGCTGAAATGTTTGATTGCTGACATCTTATCATGAAAGAATTTCTATAGTAGAGTCATAATCGACGATGAGCACTTGTTAACGTTAAAATACACTGCTCTCATGCATTACGATAAGAATTACGTAGACGCAGCTCGTGCTCATGGTTTTGGTCTTTCCTCCTCTTTTCAACTGAATCATCGAGAGTTGCGTTTGTGTCTCGTCGTGATTTATTTTCACGCGACATACAAATGAGAAAATCACGAATTTTTGCATAAAAAAAAAACTGGTACAAAGTTCTAAATATTTCGAATTTTAAATCAGATTTATTGGACGCGTAAAAAAGATGTAAAATTCATTGACACAAGCATGTATTATTAGTACATGTTCCAGTAAAGTATTTTTGTTTGATGCAATTTTTGAGGCATTAATATTATACATTTTTTAGATTACTCTTAGAGATTAATTACATTTAGGTGGCGTTGATTGCCATGCTGTTTTTACTACAAAAAGATAAAAGTGTATATACATAGTTTCATGGAATAAGATCATATTCCAACCCTGAACTAGTTGTTAATGATAACGAAAAAGTAAAAAACTGGGATACAAAAAGTCAAACTTGATGTATTAGTATACATCTATATGTTTAATGAATGCTCATTTTGTAAAGGCAAAATTTTCCTCTTTTCCGTTCATTCTCTAAAGTCGAGCTGCATTGCGCAAGACGTTGCCGGAAGCCCTAAAATTGCACTTTTAGCTGTGTCCATTATACTGCTTTGTCAGCGACACGTGAATGTAATTGTATACGTAAAAAGTCGATATTTCATACTGTTTTCTCCTTTTCCCCAATATACGTTTCTACAAAATTCATACGGTTTGATTGATTCACAAAGACAAACATTAGTTACTACCAAAACGCGCTTCTTTGTGAAAAATGGATTATAACTTTTTTGATCTTGTATTTAAAAATTTGTGACCACGATTTATAGATATTTTAAGCAATAAATAAGTTGTCGACACTTTACTTGGCAGTACAAGAAAAGAGTCCACGTATTTTTCCATGACTCTCGGAATATTTTTTCAGCACAGAGAGTCATGGAATAATTAACGGATTTCTTTGATTATTTTGAGGATTGTCAAGTAAAGTTTCGACAGCTTATTTTTTCCGTGCAGGGTTTTAAAAATTAACATCCAGATTGTAAGAAATAATGTGAGGAAGGTGTAGAAGATAAATGTATTTACTCTGAAGATTGCATTTCCATTTTGCAAAAAAGAAAATGCAAATAAAAAAGACAAAGTGAGGTGAAATAGGAATCAATTAAAATGAAGGCTGACAAGAGCTAAAGATCGTCTTTCACGAAGTTATAATTCCTTATTCAGGGTCGATTAGTAAATATATTGTTGTTTTTCTCCAGAAATTGCAATATATGTCTATTACAAAGATAATAATCTTCATAAGTTTGTCTGAGAGATAATCAGCAGATACTTGTTACGGAGACGGTGTTAAAAAATTTGGTGACAGAGACGTCAAATCTATTAGAAGGTTTCATCGCAAAGAAAAAAATATTTTTATTTCAAACAAAGAAAATGCGTCAAAATGTACTGAAACAAAATTGAACCATAGTTGGTTCATATTGAGCAATACGAATATTGAAAGCAATTCAATAGTCTTTTATTTTTATACATTGATCAAGAGCGAATATAACAGAAGTTCAAAAAGAGTTTCTGAGAAAATTACCGGAAACAAAATTGAATCCCTAGTTTTTGGTTTGCGGGTCCAATTCTAGTACTTTTCAGCTTTCCATATAGTAAACAAATTTGATAATGAAGCGAAAGTGTGTCATTGTCAAATCAGTACAATTATTTAATTATTCACGTCTCAATTCTTACAGACCGTCCAAGTTTTACATATCTTAGATAACGAAATCAGTGCAAGTTGAAAAAGTTTTATTCGTCAATAATTCGATAAACACCTCTGAAAAGATGAATCAGGAGTCTAAAGAAATCTTCATAATTTTGTATGAAATTCATTTTAAATGTTAAAAATAAAAAAATATATTGCGACAAGTTAATTTTTTGTTGTTGAAAACTCTTCTATTATATTTCTGGTTTGAAATTAATCTCGTTTGGTTGAAAACTCGACGATTTGGTTGAAAATTGAACTATTTGGTTGAATAAGTAACAATTTTATTGGAAAATCTTTTTTTGTTGTTATTCAAAATTCAATTCATTGGTTAAAAGTTTAACTACCTTGTTGATTTTTTGTTGTTTGAACATTCATATCTGTGGTTGCAAATTCAAATATTTTGTTGTAAATTTATTTTTGAACTGAAAATGTAACTACTTCATTTTTGTTTGAAAATTTATCTTTTTTGATAAAATATTAAATTATTTGATTGGAATTTTTTTTTAGTTGAACATCCAACTTTTTAGCTTGAAAAATTAAATTTTCTGCTGAAAATTCGTCTTTTTGGGTAGAAAACTAATCTTCTTCGTTGAAAATTCACATTTTTTTCGTAAAATTAAACTGGTTAAACATTATTTTTCTAATTTTGTGGAAAAGTAATTTTTAAACTGTAAATTTATCTGTTCCATTTTTGGTTCAACTATTTGGTTGAAAATTCATGAATTTTGTTGAAAATTCGTGTCTTTGAAGAAGATAAATGTTCTTGGTTGAAAATGAACTTTTTTAATTCTCTAGAAACGTGAAAAACGTAAAATAAAAGTGAAATCCGTGTTAAGCTAATGACTACGCTACTTTCAAGAGGGGGAAGTGGACAAAACTACAGTCATCGCTGAGGAGGGACGGGGGTAGTCCAAAATAGCTACAACAAATTGGTAACATAGTTTATGGACGGTTCCTAATGTAAAATGAAAAAATGCCAATTTCGCAAATCTTTACAAATATAGTTTCTTTCTAACTAAATAATAGCTATTTGTAGAAATGCTATTAACTTTTTATCAAGCCGGCAAATCGTCGAAACCGCAGTGAAAATTCGGTGATAAAAACAATAAAAGACTCGTTGCTTCACGCACATAGATTGCGCCCATTTATCATTTTTCACAAGTCTAAGGAGCGTGAAGAGTTGTAAAATTATTATTGCACATGGATGATACGATCGTTACAGCGAAGGCTGCCTCCATCCTTGGAAACTTCAAACTATAAAGAGCCAGCAATAACTGGCGGCTGTTGCAGCGTCACGATTAGGAAAACGCATTTTATCTCTTGCGAAACGGAAGATCGTCACGTGAATTTGAGTCTGAAAAGCGAGAGCTACTCGTAAAGTGCGATAATAATTCGTTCCTATAAACGTTTGCTTTATATTATAAATTACACTATGCTAAAAAGCTTTAAAATCTCGGACGACAGCATTACTATCCTTATTGAAATAAAGAGCGAATTTAATTAAACTTAAAACACAATTTTTAATTTCGAGATTTAACTAAATGAACTTACATTTATAGAATTGTATTTAAATCAGGAGGAAGACTTTGTTTGAAACTTTGAATGCACTTTCATGTATCATGGAATGGAACACTTGTCTTCCCATTACATTTCATATTCCATTTACGCTGACACTCATGGAAATGAGGAGACAACTCTTTTTAAGTAGAAATTAAATTCCATGTATTTCTATCACTCATATGGTGTTGTATTTCTTTAAGAGAAATGATTACAGCAAAAAAGTTAGAAAAAATGTTAGAAGAAAGAATGTTGAAGTATTTTAGTTATTTGATTAGGAGATGTTCAAAAACTACATCACCTTGTCAGGGAGGGGGAGGGGGGAGGGTAACAGGTTTTGTGATGATGTTGTGACGCAGGGGAGAAGAGTTAACGTAGAATGTGATATCGCGCATGGAAAACATAAATGTGAATAAAATTTTTTTGAATGCTTGAAAAAATAAAAATTAGTGATTTTATTTTAGACACTTCCCGCTATTACCTCCTTACTCAGTTTTTAAAGAACTCTTTGTTTTCCCTCTGTTTTCCAAGAAACTTCCCTTTTTCTCGTTTTTTCGCTTAAATAAGAACTGAATTAAAAGAACCCAGTAAGAAAATCGAACTATTTTTCGTTATAAGTTAATTCAGTTTAATCCTTTTAATATCTGTTTATCTCTGTCGGTAACGAATTCTATTTGATTGCAGATTTTAAACATTGTGTTGAAATTCTTTTTTTTTTATGAAATTGATTTTTTCACTGAAAATTTAACATTTTTGTTGAAAATGTATATTTTGTTTGTACATTCGTCTTTTTGGTAGAAAACTAATCTTCTTGATTGCAAATTCAACTACTTAGTTGTAAGTTCGTTCTTTTTTTGTTAAAAATCAATGTTTTCAGCTGCAAATATAACTACTCCATTTTTGATTGAGAACTGATAGTTTTTAATTCCAAATTTAACTACCTATTAGATTGAAAATTCAAGCATTTTGTTGAAAATTCCTCTTTATGGGTTGAATATTTTATTATTTCCATACAAAATTCAAATATTTTGTTAAAAATTAACTTTTTGTTTGAAATTTTATATTTTTGCATTGAAAATTTAACTGTTTTCTAGAGATTTAGTTTTTTACATTCTCGTCAGAAAAGGTATAAGATTTGTGTAAAATTTGACCCACCCAGTTTTTGTCAAATATCCACGTTTTGAGACCCCCTGAATCCGAAAACCAGGTTTTTACGAATGTGTCTGCTGTCTGTATATATGTATGCATGTTTGTATGTCTTTCTGTGAGCACGATAACTTTCGAAAGAATTTACAGATTGGACTGGCCTTTGGTATACTTTTTCACTGCATTAAAATAAAGATCAAGATTATTAGCCAGCCTTTTTGGATAAAAATTCCAAAAGTTAGAGCATTTTCGAAATTTTTTTAACTATTTTTTTTTAGAATTTGAAAATTCTATACACGGCTGTTCGTAGTTGAACACCCTTCAAGATTGTCATAACAACTTTTTCAATTTTCTTGAAAAATCGAAAATTTTGATCGCACATAAAAATAATGACAAATCAAAAATTACATTTTGCGGTTGAACTATACAAGATACGAAAAAAGATAAATAAAAAAAATTGTGCATTAAAAAAAGATCTACAAATTTGTTGAGAATCCCTTTTGGTTGAAAATTAAAAAATTAAATTTTCGGCAAAGAACACAAGCCACGAGCAAAATTATGAAACCAAAGTTGTTCATCCAAAGAAGAGCTACAAATTTGCTATCAATAATTTTTTGATAGCATGCGTAGTTTTTGTTTTAATCGTAAAAATACAAGATAAAAAATAAAGAAATTAAAGTTCTGGAAAAACGGCACAAGAGACGGTAAAAATGAAGAGACAAAAGTTGTACAACCAAAAAAATCAACTCAAATTTTTTATAAACTCTTGTTATGAAAATATATAAAATATAAAAAATTACATTTTTGGACAAAGGACACAAGCTACAATAACATTTTATTTAACAAACTTTTTCGTCTGAATTATATCTACAAATTTGCTCAAAACAACTTTACGCTACGATGCGTATCTATAGTTTAAACAATAAAAAATAACTCTAATTCTTATGCCACATAAGAAACAAATATTAAAGTAATCAGATTGATCAGCAACCTGGGTCAGAGCAGTGTTGCGGTATGAACGTGTCATTTGAATAAATAACATGAGAATTCCAAATCAATCTAAAACATCTATACCTCACACCTATATACCTATATACCTTATACCCATATACCGAACTACTTTATACCTATATACCTATTCACTATTTTCCAACCGAGCAAGTCACGCCTACCCCGAAAGGGAAATGGCTTAATGCTATAATAATAATAATAATAATAATAATAATGGTAAATAAAATTTGTATTTTATATTGCAACATCTTAATGCGCAATCCCAGGCTGAATTATAGAAATAAATATAATATACATTTGATATGAAAGTTGTGACTCAACTCAAAGAAGTTACAACAACATTCAAGTTCTAGTAAATCTTACTAGGCTTAACAATATACATTTTCTCTTCGGATCAGACTTCAAACTTATATTAACCCTTAGTGGCCTGCAAACACCTACCTCCTCCTACCCATATTCATATTGTTTAATAATTTGAGCTCTAAATAAAAAACAGGCGAAGATAATGAACAACACGATTCAAGAATGATTGGAGATTTGAGGCAAACATCTCAAAAATGTTGTTCCTTTAAAAAGTTTAAAATGAAAAGAAAGAATGCCAAAGATTGTTACAGCGTTACAAATTATCCACTATTAGAGGATGATAAGACTAGAAAAGTAATTAAAAAATGTGTTCTACCCGAGTTACACCTCTCACATGGTTTTGTAAACCATGATTTTTGGGATGGTTTGTTCATCTTCTAGGGAGAACTGAACCACTTTGGTAGCCGCAGAAGCTTAACTTTATATATCAAAGTATTATCAAGGAGAACTGTTGGAGGGAAATGCCTGCCGAAAACTTTTAAAAAATTCTGATGACTCATTAGACAAAGATGTTTTTCAAAATTGCTCTCCTTTGGATATTATGCCATTTGTATCAGCCCTAAAGAGAACGAACGAGATTGTTGAAATGTGTTTTTCGATGAAAAGAAATAGCTCTTTTGATGAAATTTCCAAAAGTTGGAAAAATCTCAGGAAGTTATTCGAGGCAAAAACCACTCAAAGTACATGTAGTTATTGAACATTTAGAACAACGTCTTAGAAATTTAGGAGATGATGAAGGGTTAGGATTATGGTAGGAGCAGTCAGGCGATGCTCTTCATCAAGAATTTCTTAAGTTTTGGGAAAAGTATAAACTCAATCTTTTAATGAAAAGCAGAAAGTAACAAATTAATTTATTGAAAGCAGTTGTGGAATTTTCTTCAAAGCACTTGCAAGAATGAAATCAATGTTTATTTTGTGTATTTCTTGCTCCAAACAATATTATTCTCTTCTCTGGAACCAAATACATATATACTTTGAAAACGATGCCTGTCTATTAATTTATTTACGGATTAACCAGCGTTTAAAAAAATAGTAACCTGCAAATATAATTTTCTTCTATCAAATATTAAAAAAAAAAGGATCAGCTGCGATCTGAATTTTCATCTCGAGTTTCATGGTTATTAGTTACTAGAACGATGATTTCGATGATTTGGTTGAAAGTTCGTCTTTGAAGGTTGGACATTCAACTACTTGTTTACAAGTTTAACTATTTTATTGAAAATTCCACTATTTTGCTTTACATTTAAAATATATAGTCCGTAATTAATTTTTTTGTTTGCTGTAAAATCAAATATTTGGTTGAAAAATCATCTTGCTATGATTGAAAATTCATCTTTTCGGGTTTGGAAGTCAACTATTTTCTAAAAAATTCGAACATTCGACTTTTTAGCTTGAAAACTCAGCTCTTTTGTTGAAAATTCATCTCCTTTCCTCTTTGGATGGAAGAATAATCTTTTTTGATTGAAAACTCAGCTATTTTGTCGAAAATACAATATATTTCAACATGAAATCTTAAGCTTTTCATATTGTTCTCAATATGAGGTGTATATATTAATTTCATTTTTGGGCTGTGACGCCTGTTGAAATATTATGTTTGTATAGTTTGTGTTTTATTTTAAGCGCTTATCAAATAAAATCGAAGACAAATTATTGACATAAAGGAAGGGGGGGGGGGGGTTCGCTTTTTGCCGCCACATTGGGGGGACGCTTTGTTTGTTAAGCTTTGTTTGATGATCTGGACAAAGAAGAGGAGACATGGAAAAAGTGGAAACAGTTTTCAAAATAGTGTGATGTAATTTTTGAAACGCCCTTATTTTAATTGACATGTTCCTTTCATTTTCTTCCCCACAGAGAATTCTTTCAACTCCGAATTGCGCACCTTATTCTCAAGACAATTTTGTAGCATTTTCCTTGCAAAATGGCCACTAGAACATTGTGTGCAGGAAAGTAAGTTGAGTAAATATGTATAGGTGAGTGGTTAAGCTACGCACCTGAGCGTGAAGAGGAGACTCATTAATTCACCGTCGTATTATACCTAGCTTCCACCTGTGTTACAATAACTCGAAATGTTTTCTTCAACTCTAGAAATTCGTTCACCGTGTAACAACTGAGAAATCTTTTTAGTCCAAGAGCGATGACACCTGAGAGTTTCCAGTAAAAATTAAAAGCACGTCGGCTGATCTCTAATTATATTTATTATAGTAGTAATTTGGAAGATATGCTGAACTTTAAAAAATTACTAGTCTTGAAATATCTAGGCTTCAAGGCTATCAAGTACTCTCTTACAAAGTTAAGAAAAATATATAGTTACATGGAGAATAACTAACTGAAAAAAAAGTAAAATAACCAAAATAGTGATTTTACTGTTAATTTTCACCGTAGACCGTCGGGTGACACGTTCAGCATTTGTTTGCCAATTACACTTTTTTACGTCGAATATAAGAAGACATATATGTTTTCTCAAATTGAAATAGTGAAATTTTTACGCTTTTTACGATTATTTAAAAACTATAAGCGTAAAATGAGTTTTTTGCCAAGTCTACTACAAAACCCGTCCCATTTTTGCAAATTTTTTTAGATATTAAGATTGATCTTGTTTCAGTTTATCCAATTTAATGTACTCTTTGAAAAGTCATGACAAAAATTAAAAATTGAAGAAAAACGGTAAAGTTATTAAGATTTTTTGAAAAGAAGACAAAAAATTTGTCTCAAAACTCCCACCTTTTTATATCGTTTACATATGAGTAATTTCCAATTTGGTAATGTATTGTTTTTCAGGAGGAAAAAATTGTTTTTGATTTCTTACAAAATCTTGCCCCAATTGCAGTTTATTTTAGGTTTGAAGCTTCTTCCTGTTCCAGTCTGTCAAGTTTTTTAAAGATGTTTCTGTGCTGATGAGAAAAACGAAGAAAGAATGAAAAATGGTAAAGTTATTTCGATTTCTTGAAAAACTAAAACACGCAATTTTCTCAAAACATTGAAATTTTCATGAGTGATATATAATCTTTTTTTTTTACATTATTGAAATAACTTTACTGTTTTTATTTTTTATTTTGGATTGATAAAGAGTGAAAAAACTTGATAAACTGAAATGAGGAAAAGTCTAATATCTCAAAAATTTCAAAAATGGCATGGTTTCTTAAGTCAAATTGGCAAAACTCATCTTACCCTTACAATTGTTTAATATTCGTAAAAAATTTCGCTTTGTGAATAAAAAAATACGTGTCTTCTTATTTGATACGTAAAAAAAACATAATTCAGTGACAAGCCAATGCTGAACATGTTATCCACCGGCCTGCATTATTTAAAATGGCTTCGGTCTAAAACAGTTTCTTGTATTGATAAGGTCAATGAAACGGATATCTTTTGTAATAATTATAATAACCTTAATCTTCTCTACAAAAATCATTGGCTATGAAACATCAAAAATTGAGGCATCTCATTGAATATTCAGTAGATAAGAAAAATTAACACTTAGTCACTCAATGACACGCAAAGAATAAAAAATTAGGCATAATCCAGATATTTCAGATCATATCAGACTTTTCAATGGCGTGGGTAGCAATGTGGGTTAGATAACACGTATGGTAATTCGATTCTCGAATATGATGAACTTGGATGGGTTCCTGATCAAAAGTCAAGGCGTACGAGCAATCAAAGTTTTAGGTACCTTTATATAAACAGTTAAACACATATTGCTCAGAACTCAAGTTGAGAAATGTAATACATAATTTGAATAATTCATCGTAAAAGAATAGTCATAAAATCTCTAAAAGCAATTCAGTCTTCGTATTCGCATTTGCAATAATTGTCAGTAAAGTATTACGAAGATCTGAATATATTTATTTTCAAAAAGAATCTTCATTTTTTTTTAAACGGGTACAAAAATAGAATGAATAAATTCTCAAATTAAAAGAGAGAAAGGAATTTAGGAAAATGTAATGTAGAAAAAAACTAATATGCTCTTTACTTTACTTAATGCGTGACTGATTCATTTTGTTATTATTATTGCCTCTTCAACTATACATTTTTTCAAGAGCCGATATTTATGAATATAAAATTGTATAAAAAATACGTCGAGTATTCTTTTCCGGCAAAATATGCCGGATTTGAATTTTCTCGTCCGGCATATTTTGCCGGATTTTAATTTTCTCTTCCGGCATATTTTATCGTGTACTAAATTAAATTCCATAGAATTTATTATGAATTCCAAACGATTTATTATTATTTTCAAACAATTCTAGATTAATTGCAACGGGTTAAGAAATTTATATTTGCAAAAATATGTCGGACAATAGAAAATTAAAGGGAGATATTGATGACAGGTGCAGGTTACGTGTAATTTGTACATACGTGTTTTCCTTGCCGGATCTTAATTCTCTCTTCCGGCAGATTTTGCCGGATTTTAATTTTCTCTTCCGGCATATTTTTAATAACGAAATAATTTTCCGTAAATTATCATAAATTTTCACAACTTTCATAAATTTCCAACAATTTCATAAATTTCCACAAACTTCATAAATTTCAATACATTGTTGGTTTAAACCAACAATATTTCTGTAACCAGTCACAGGGATGCCTTTGCCGGAAGAGAAAATTATGATCCGGCAAGATATGCCGCAACAGAAAATTAAAATCCGGCAAAATATACCGGAAGAGAAAATTAAAATCCGGCAGAATATTCTGGATCCGTATACACTACGTAAAAAATAACAATAGAAATCCATTCATGCAAGATTCAAAGCATAATATACAAATTATTCGAATATGTTACTAAATTTCGATTTAAAAAATTGTTAATGTTTAAATTTAAAGGCTCCTAAATATGAAAAATATGCCTTGAACACTTTTTAGTTGTTATGCCTTTTTTCTAATTGAAACTTATAAATTTCTTACGTATCTAATTTAAAGCTGTACAAATTGAAATCTTACAATTTAGAAAATTTCTATGTTGAAATTTTGACGGTTTCTATAATGTTAAAATTCTGACGGTTTCTAATGTTAAATTATTTCCAAATTTGTAAGGTGTTTGAATTTGAATCTTTAAACTATATTTAATTTCCTTACCCGACTGGTGGACTCTAATTAGGTCATTATTACTTCCCATAGTTTAAAATTAAGGTTTGTCCCACAAAGTAACGCCTGCTATAATAGTCATCACAGTTCCATACTGGTAGTAGGTAGATAATCCTCAGTAATCCTCAGAACAAAGTCCATTAAGGGATTCCACATAAAACCTTAATCGGCTTAATCTTAACAACCTCTACCAGTGAGTGGTCAAATATTTTATTTCACAATTTTTCCTTACGGAATTCCTCATACATTCCTAGACTGCAATTAATAGTAGATTGTACAACAAGCGGGATACAGCGTCCATTACCAACGAGCATGAAGTTTGCTACGCAAAGGGGTAGATTGGGGATGCGCATGGCATTACTTAGTTCTCTAGACTAGACTAGAGGACTAAATGTCACATTACTTTGCTGTGACGTCACCAATCGAGTAAAGACCAAATCATTTGAATCATTCGATTCCAACCACCCAATAAAACAGCAGAAACTCAAGATTAAATTGAACTCCCACGTGTAAAACTATTAGATCCCAAACAAACATAGCAAAATCGTTTTCAGATCTAGAGAGCGACGATCGTTTTGATTTGAAAGAAATCGCATATTGAAACGAATTCGCGCTTTTGGAACGATCATAAATTTCGAGTTGAGAAAAAATATTTCGTTCAATTCAAAAGTATGAAATTTCAGGTATATTGAAGACTTATTAATGAAACAACAGGAACGTGCGCGAAGAAAAGACAAAATCAGAGAAAGTGTTTTCACGTGCTGATGCATGTTAATACTCCCCGCGTAATAAATCGTAATAAATCCGTCTCTTACGAGAGGAGGAGCAGGAAAAGAAGTAAAGTAGTAAATGCTGGACGTTGGATGACAGGATAGCCTTTTGGCCTTCCACGAAATTTTCCCAGGCTCCCCTCCAGCATAACAATCGCAGGTAGAAGATCAGGTGCATTCAAAACCCGAAAAGACCTCACCTTTCAGGTATTTTCCCCTGAACCCCTAACCTAAACAGACGGTTACTGGCATTTGTATGTCAAAGGAAAAAATTCATGAATTTTTTTCTAGTTTCCCCAGCTTTATTTGCCGAAATATTTATTCTCTTCCAAATTGTTACTTAAAGGTGACACTTATGTCACTGAAAATAAGGGAAATTAACTTGGCATAAGATAATTGGAAAAAATAAAAATCATATCTAGAACGAAATGTCAAAATATTTGGTGTTTATAACTCAAAATTTAACAGAAGTTACTACTACCATCCATTATTAGTTTTAGTATTGCTTCGAGTAAAAGCAGCTTAAAGCTGATAAATTCAAACCATCTAGTACCTACAACATTTCCCATCCAGTGTTCAAATGATAAATTTTAACGAATCTAAATTCCAAGTTTTTCAAATTGGATTTACCTTCACGTTTCAGTCTTATTAATTTTGAATTTTTTGTGAAATCGAGAGCATTTTATGAATAAGCACTTCTATTTCAATGTTTTGAATAATATATTAGATCTGATCCGTTAATGTTATTGTAGACTGCACAAAAATGCTACGTTAAATGAAACATAAAAATGTTTAATGGAATTTTTTACATGTTCAAAATACATCAATATGGTGCCCAAAAAAGTGTGATTATGAATTTTGCAAACGCTACTTATTTCTGCCCTTTGGTGAAAAAATACAGCCATACATTTTCTTTTCTTTTTCGAAAATTATTTAAAGGTTCCGTCAAGCCGTTATTTTAGGTCTGTGAATGAATTTTTGTTCGTTTTCAATTTTTTAAATACAAATTAAGGCTAAAAAATTATTTTACCCTAAAAAGTATTCTTTAATTTTCAAGGAATAAGCCCTAAATTTTATAAACTAAAAACATTATTTTTGAAGATATTATCGGGTTTAGAGTACAAGAATTGTTAATTTCATTAGAATTAAGGTCTGAAATGATCCCTAAACCTGTAATTTTATATCAAGTCTTATTTTCAGCACTTAAAAATGTAATGAAATCAATAAGCAAAACTGCGATAAAACGCATAATTGCACCTGAATCGACCTTAATTAACTAGCTCACATCTATTTCAAGTAAATGACAGGTAAAAATACATTTTTTAACATCAGAACAATCTTTGAAGTATAAAAAAATGTGTATTTTTGGTATATTCCGAACTTCAAGTTCATTTTTTGGTTATCCGGTATATTTCTAATCTATTTCTTTTTGAGAATATTCTCCTTATATTCTAGATTCTAGAAGTATAGTGTATACTGTATTTTATTGCAGGGCAAAAAGGGCCATTTCTGACCATTATTGGTAATTATATTACAAATTTTCGTATTCTAGGCCCGATTATATATCTCCAATTTGTCTTTCTATAAATTAATTATTCATCAATAAATAAAGAACATTTTTTGTGGTGAATGAATTTCTCAGCCTCAAATTTTTTTTTTTTTTTTTTTTTTTTTTTAATAATTTCAGGTTAACAAAATTCATTTTCAGGCCTAAAACGGCCTAGCAGAACGTTTAAACCATTATTTAAGAATGAAAGAAAAGCAATGACACTATTTTTTTAAAGGGAATACATTTAAGGGGTAGCGTTTGCAAATTTCAAAAATGCGCATTTTTTGGGTACTCTAGTATACATAGTAATTTTCCTTATGAATTTAAATAAAAACAATCTTCTACAATTCCTCTGAATAACAATTTAAAGTTTATAAAATATTTATTACTGAAGAATGATTTCCATTTAATAAGATTATAAATTGATAACCGGTTTTTTAAAAAGCAGCAAATAATTGTAACGAAGTAGCGAGACATGCCTCGAGAGACATAACAAACTGGACGAGTAACTGTAAATTATTTATCCTGCGTTTAGTGTTTAGATCCCAAGATTTAAAAAATGTTTGAAACCCATTAAACATTTTTAGTTAGTTTCAGTATCAGTTTGAGAGTAATAGCAGCTTAAAGCTGCGATAAATACACCCCATATAATACAACGGTCCCTATACAAATATATAACCGAGCCAAGCGCAGTAAGAGAAAAAAAATTTGCTAATAGATAAATGTGAAACATTAAAACATTAAATAAATACAAGTGAAATTATTTGAAAAATAATATGCTGAAAGAATTGTTCAATCATTTAAATGATTAATATATGGTTCCAATTTAATAACGATTTTAATCGATAGCCTATTTTTTATCAAGCAGCAAATAATTTAAACGAAGTGTCAAGAGACAGAAGAAACCGGACAAATAACGGTAGACTATTTGTTCTGCATTCTATATTTAATGGGATTTTTATTGCAAAAGTCGAACATAATTCGAATTTCCAATTGCGAAATGCATAACTATTTTTCCACTTACGCAATCTAACAATTAATTAGAAAAAACAACATAATTAGAACATTGTGTTGAATTTCACTTTATATTTTTAAAAGAATATATATAAAGATTCATAATAATTTATTGAAAAAGAAAGGAAACTCTATAAGAAGATCTTGAAGAATGTTTAAACTTAAAACACAGCCTTTGTTTAAAAAACACATTTCTTTGAAGCTGACAGCAGATGAGAACAGTTACAAAATATTAAAACTGTAAACATACGTTCATCAAGAAAATGTATAATTTATTACAGTCTCTAAAAAATAAAATAACCTCTAAAAAATAGGCCTAAAACATTGGCACCCTTTTCCCGCGATTGTTCGCCCAATTCTGGGAATCAGCTGACGCAAAGTACTGTATTTCAGCTAATTCAGAATCTATACTCGTATATTTCGCGATACCTTTTTTTAAATAATATATAACATCTTCCCATAGTGGAGGAGTTTAGGTACAGGTAGACTGTAGAGAGGTACAGTGTAGGTCGTAGGATGGAGAACGCGCGAGTTGACAGAAGAGAAGAAAGAGGGGGAGGGAAAGAAGAGGTAGAGGTTAGTGCTCACCTGTGACAACGTAGAGCGTCCGCATTTCTCCGGCCGGACTTCTACTGGAAATCCGTGGAAAACTGATATAATTAAAAAGGGAAGAAGTCACTTCCTCAAATTTTGACACCCACTCACTCGCGACACATGATTACGTGGCACTCTGTACCCGTTAAAACGTTTAAAACACACAAAACACGAGTCTTTTTGACGCCCGTTTCTTTTGATTTACCTTTGCGTTCGCCACGCTCATCCACCCGCACTCTTGGTACAAACACACCGAACTGGCAGCGCTGGAGAACCAGGAGAACGAGGAGAACGCGGTCCCTGACCCCCCTCCACCTGACTGGTTGCTACTTGCTATAGTGATTGTGCCCCCTTCTTATTAATTTTCCACCGGCACCGGCACTGGCCAGGTACGTATCCGCCGGTGTTAGCGGCTACTTAGAGTGAATTCCTGAGTGAGTCACTAAAAATGATGAGGATTCGGAGATTCCGCACTCTAAACTTTGATATCAACTTTGAATGGTTACCTTCAATAAGAAGATGAAATAAATTTAAGAAATGTAAAACCTTCACGATTTAAAATTTTAATGTTCCCATGATGGCTATGGCCAAAAGGGTAAGTAAAAAAAAATTGTTTTTGAAATCGCAGACAATACCATGCCTAAAAGGAGTGTACATCTAGGTAACGCACTCGAGTAAAAAATATATTTTTTAAAATTATTAACTGCAGATTCTTAAAGTTTGTTTGAATTTCAAATTTTTTAAACATTTTTGGGGGCATGCAATCTATAGAGTCTTCTCAATTGCAGCCAGATTTTAGGATACTATTCTGCACGAGATATATGTTTTAATATACCCCTGTAATTAACTTTTATTTTTGCGCCTATGAAAATATGAAAAAAATTGTTTTGGCTCTAGAAGGCTCTTATGGGGTCAAAATGAACACACAAAAAAATGTCAAATATATGTGGGATCAAAACTGAAAATACAAGAAACAGTAAAAATTTGATTAATGTTTTCAAGGACGCAAAACATAAAAGTTAATTACAGGAGTATATTAAAACATAATTAAACATAAAACATAAATTAAAAACTAAAAACTCTGCGGATAATAATTTTTTAAAACAAATTTTGCTTGCGCGCGTTACCTAGATTTAAATCGATCGATTCCACATTCAGTGCACATTATAGGGGTCCTCAAATGCACTACTTTAATAGGCATAGTATTGTTTGCGATTTCTAAATTCATTTTTTTGTACCCACCCCATCAGTCGGTGTCACATAGTTAGTGTCAATTCTACGCTAAAAAATTATACAATTGTCAAATTATTGTTTTTAAGTAAAAATTGGGTTCGATAGATTTTTTTCCTTTACATAATTAATTAATTTTAAATCATTAATATATTTTTGAGGACCGTTTGTCATTTTTGTCGATCCAATTACAGTGGTGCCTAGAAAAATTGTATCATTTATTTTTTTTATTGAAAATTGAAAGTTTCCAGCCATATTATCACGTACATAACAAAAAAATTAATACTGGCGGTTTTTGCAGAGCTCTGATAATTCAGAATTGCATACTCTTCATTTAATGCAGAGTTTTGGCGATTTTAATTTAGAAGTTTAGCAGAAATAATTTAGCTCATTTAAAAGAAATTTAGTTTTGAAAAATATTATTTTAGCATCTGCCTATTCAGACAATACTTTGCTCCACCTAAAATTTTGATTTTTTACCACGCCCAAATCCAATTTTGAGAACTGAAAATTAAAGTATTTATGCACTAAATCGTCCTCTTCAATTTGGTATACGGTTCATTATTGAGCTACCGGTACAAGTAAGGAAGATATTTTAATGAAATGGCATTTTTTAATAACAATATCACTCAACCAATTATAAGAAGCTCCATTTCATAAATTGATGTACAGTTTTTAAATGAGCAATAGCGGGCGAAAAATGGAATTCGAATTCAACGCGAAGGCGTTATTCAAAATCCAAACTTTTTTTTAAAACCCACTTTGGTGCCTTTTAATTGGTAATTTTTAGAAATCAAATTCGGTATTTTCAATATTTTTGGTTTTGGATCTCATAAGGGTGTTTTTATGAGTGAGACTGGTTGTGAAAATTCGAAAAACCTCATACTAACTTCGAGGGACAATTTTTTGTTTAAATTACACAAAACGAAGTATATCTTCTGATTTTTGGCGAAGCTGCGAATTAAAAAATTTGCGAATTTTTATCCATTATTACTCTGGTTGACGGTATTTGATAAATTAATTGAAAGTTTAACGTTCAAAATGAAAAAAAAAACCTCTACCGTGACAATGTTTGAAACATTGCCGTGACCAGGATTCGAACCTGGGTTACTACGGCCACAACGTAGGGTCCTAACCACTAGACGATCACGGCTAACAGAGGACTTGAGTATGGTGTCTTGAAAAATGATAGTGCCCTGCGCGTCGATATATTGAAAAAACCCCGAAAAAATAAATAATTAATAGAAGCAGCTATTTTAAGTGAGAGTATGGAAATGATTCATTACTCATAGGCTTTTAAACAAGTTGATAAAACTTATAATATTGATATCTTTCTATAAAAGTAGAAACAGCGCAAATTTAGTTACCCACGAAGAATATAGACGGCGCGTCTCGGGCCGCCTTGATCTGCGCATGTTTGAAATATAGCAACTTTCATTGGCTGTAGTGCGCGCCTGCATTTAAATTTCAAACAAGGACGCGAACTAGAGCCAATGAGAGCTACTCAGTTAAAGCATGCGCAGATTAAGGTGGCCAAAACTTTCAGTTTACCTCACGCTGTTCTACCCGCCGATAACACACCGATTGAGCAACTTATAATTATTTATATTGTGATTATTTAGAAAGGAAAAGCGTGTATAATTTTGTAACTTACCACAGAAATTGTGAAAATTTGAACAATGCCTGCATTCAGAAATTGAAGACAAGTTTGGAGTCGTGCACATAATACGTCACACGTTTTTCTTTTGTTTATATCGCTGTATCTGGTTGTATTCCTTTTTGCCTTCAAGGCAATTTTGTATTCTATAACGAAATTTTATGGAAATTTATCTTCCAAATTAACCCAACGTAAAGATTACGAAAATTTCAGCCAATACTATAAAAATTAGCCGTCTACGTTATCAAAATAAACGATACTGTAAATAAAAATCAATTTTTTTAAATCTGATCGATCAGATTTAAAAAAAGTCAGCATTTGACTAATTCGAATTAGTCAAATGCTGACTTCTTATACCAATAGTACTTATGTTAGTCAAATTTAACTAATTGTGCATCGAATATTTTTTTTACTAATTTAGTTAGAAAGATTTGACTAACAATTAGTTATATAATATGTATAAGTAATTCAAAAATGAATTAGTGACTGACTTAGAGAGTATTGATTGGAAAAAACTTAAATTGTATAACTTATTTAAAATCTCTTAACCAAAATTTCTTCGTAACTAAACAATTTTAAAAAAAGGTCTAAAAAATTCAGAGCTTTAAAAACAATTATGAATGTCAAAATTTTACGTTTTTAAATTAAATTATTTCTAAACTTGTACTTCAACGCCTTACATTCAAACATTTTACATTTTATAGCATTTCCGCAATTAAATAATTATGTTGCAAATTATTCACAAATATTTACAAGATAAAAAACCCCTTTCCTAATTTATATCTGTAAAAATTTTATATTCCATAACGTACACAAAATTTTTGTACATTCCATAGTAACACTTTAAAGTTAGAAGCCTAATTTTAAAAAATCATATCTATGATTTATAGAAACATGAATGTATTAGAAATAATGATAATAACAATATATACTCCTTACATTAGGATGAATCTAGAAAAAAATTGAGATTAAACAAATGCGGAATTTTGAATAAATAATGGACTTTGAATAGTTTTATAAAAACCGTCGTTATTTTGTTACTCTTTTAAACTTTTTACATTTTGCAAAGAAATTGGAAATAGGACAAGAAATTGTATTAGAGTCAGAAAGAAAAAGTCAATTACCTGGATTATAATAAAAAATATCACACTTTAAACAAAAATTTGGACCATTTTTTGAAAATCTGCGTTTTCAATTTTTGAAATTGAAATACTCATAACTTGGTCAACATTTTTGTTCGGCAAATCGGTAAGACACTTATCTTCTTAATCACTTCTTAAGGAATGTTTGATGAATAATTTCCACCCAATATATATTTCTATTTTAATATTTATATTTTATTTTGCACGGAAAATACCCCCCAAAAATGCAAAATATAGCAGTTTTATGTAAAATTTATGCCAAAGACGGTATTCTTGGAAATTTGTTCAACACAAATTATTTTTATTCAAAAAGTGACAAGTTTCCGAGTATTTTTAAATTTTTTTGCAGTTATGTAAACAATTATTATTTGTTTAAACAATATTTTGTCGCCAATAAATCGTAAAAGGTGAAGATTTTTCAGGATAATTGATTATAAAATAATTAATCAGTTGATATAGCTGATGAATGTTAAAAGTAATATATTGTTCCAAACATATTTTGTAATTGTTAAAACAATTTCTATTTGTACTATTTTTTTCCAATAAATCATGAAAAGTTTGTATTTTCTTGAACTAATGGCACAATTAACTAATTTAATAATATGTATTGTGAGAGACATTTTAAAATTATTTAAACAATTAATATCACTTGCTCTTTTTTATAGAAAAGATGGAGAAAATTAATCGCTTATTAATCAGTATTTTCTTATCTCAATGCAATCGACCTACAAATTGAATAATTATTAATTGTTGAACTAATTGCAAACTTTCTTCAACAAAAAATATCGTTCTTAAAATTCACTAACTGCTTTTATTAATTACAACAAATATTAACTTTTCAAAATTTAGAGGGGAAAGAATGGTTAGAACGCATAAAAATTGTTTAAATAATGGCAAGCTGTTTTCTACAAAAAATATCATTCTCAATATTCATTATCTGCGTTTTTAATTCCAGAAAGTATTAACCTTGTCGAGTTTATAGGGGGAAAAAGTGTTTAAACAGTTGGAAATTATTCGTCAATTGTGTCATTAATTCCTGAAAATGATAGATTTTCACGATTTACAGCAGAAAAAATTGTTCAAACAAATGAAAATTGTTTAAATAACTACAAAATGTATTAAAAAAGATATGTCGCTCATAAAGTTCATCAACTGTGTATCATTTATTTTGAAAAATAAGAACTTTTGACGATTTACAGGGGAACGTAAGATATTTTCAACAAATAATAATTATTTAAACAATGATAAATTAGTTCAAAATACTTGGAAACTTGTCGCACTTGTAGAATAAAAATAATTAATGTTGAAAAAATTTAAAAATTACCATCTTTTAGCATAAATTTAACATAAAAAATTATTCCTTGAACATTCCTTAAGAGGTGACTAAACTTTAACTTATTAAAAGTTAATGACAAGTGCTTATTTTTCTCATTTCGTCATGACATGTTAAAATTTCAAAAGCCCGGAGGCCCGGGTTAATGTTGACCAATTAAAAAAATGAAGTTTCTTTTACCGGAAAACGAACGCATTGGGGGGAGGGGGTCGATCACAAAAAATCGAAAGTCACATTTTTATAGGTGTATAAATTTTGTACATGGTGTAACATTTTGCTTCTCTCGCTTCTCTTCCACGAAAAGAAATTTTGGACAGGTTCTGCCATCTACCAGGCAACTGTACTTTCACAAATCGTTTTTACCTACATTTTTCCAAAATCAATGTCAAAATTGTGATTGTACCACTATTGTACTGTATCAAAGATTTACAACACTATTTTACAATCTTAGCAAGCGAAATGAGCAAAATCAATAAAATGGTCAAATCCAAAGAGTAATTTTTCGATATTTTGAGGTTAGAATTAAAATTTGAATGAGGATGATTAGTATGCAAAAGTTTCGTAATATTTCCAAGTATTGAGGTTAGAACTTGCTTTGCAGCCTTTGCAGTTGCAACGATCGAGATAAATCGTCGGATGAGATGCAAATAACTATGCCGATGTTCATTAGACTTGAAAAATGTTTTATAAGCGCAATTATTAGCATGATTGATTTCAAATCATGTGGGTGGACAGAGCCTTGTACACATGCAGACGCAGAGCAGTGGTAAAAGTACCGTTAGGTTTGATTTCCAGCGCGTCTGCTGTAGTCTGCACTTCATACAGTGTTTCTTGATTCTTTGAAAGGGATGGAGTAAAAAAAAAGCATTACATCAAAGGGACATTTATCACTAATGGTTCTGCCGCCTTGAGTTCGAAATGTTTGCGGCATGAAGAGGCTGCCATGCCATTTGATGCCATTTCTCTGGCCATTTCCCTTTGAATTCCACCCCCACCCAACCTTTCATTTTCCGAGTTTCCGGTTCCGCCACGGCTTTGACAAGAAAACCTCTGTATTTATAGATTCGGTGGTTCTCGTGCCGTCTCTGGTGTTATCAGACTTTTTTTAAAATTCAAATTGAACGAATACCATTGCGTGAGTGTGAAGGGAGGCGTATCTCGAGTGAAAAACGTTGAAATTGTTTCTGTCTTCGGACTGGCACGAAAATGTCAGAACGCTGGTGAATCACTCTTTCTGTTCTCTCGTCTTTTATCCATCCAAGTTCGTTGATCTCGTGAAACAGGTAAGTCTCGATTTTGATTTGAGTGCCAGTGCTAATTTTTAGAATTGAAATAAGTGATAGAGTGTACTGCTCAGGCTCCCAAGATCGAGTAATTTTCATCAGATTCTCACATATTGGAGTCGTAATTTGCGGAATTAAACAGGTTAGGATGACCGGTTCTGTTTTCTTGTTGGATTTGGCAGGTTTTCGAGTTTGTTTATCAACAAAAGTGAAAAAGTTGCTTTCGATTTGAGTTTGGGGTTTATTGTTGAACCGTTTTCTAAAGGAATTAACGGTCCGCTGTTTGGTGCAGTCAGCAATCCGTTTACTAGGTATAATGTCTTCTATTTCTTGCACGAAAGCAACTTTCCTTTTACGGATTTAATTACACAATTTTCATAGGAGTATACTTTCTATGGTTCGATTTTTCCTTCTAAACTTCAAGCCTTACAAATCGACTGATAATTCGTCAGTTGTTTGTAAACTCCGTGATCAAGTAACAAAGTTTAGGTGAACGTTTTTTTACGTTAATTGATTAGTTATATTTAGATTTCGTTTTTTGTTCGTTGCTATTTTTATCCTGAATTTTTGACAATGTATACAATTTTAGCACACATTCTATTGATTAATTTGTGAGTCAAAACTTGCATTTCGGGGTGGTAATTTAAACAAACTTTTTAAGAAATTTGTTTCATTGAAGAAATAATTTAAATCGTACGTTAATAATATTATTTAGAATGATAGATAATTTTGTTCTGTTCAATTTCCTGGAAAATATGAAACTACAGTAAAAAATTAGTTGCAATTTAAAAAAGTATACTAATATAGATTTTTTTTGCCAATCTTTATTTTACGTAACACTATTAATATTCCAATGTTTAGTATTTCAAATCAAACAAATCTTTAATTCAAAATAAGGCCATTTTTCAATATAATTGAATGGAAGATTTTGATTAATTAAATTGATTTGTTTGAGAGGCGATTATGTATAACTCGTTTGCAAAAATGAAACGTAACAAGGTTCTTTCAAAAACATGATTTAACCCAAATTTCCTTGCACTGTCAATTTTCTTGACGATTTTGAATCTGGGTATTTTTTAATCAATAGTAAACAAATCAAATTATTTTTATAAAATAAATCTCATTATATTATTGTTATAATGTCAATACGCATACTACGCCGATTTAAAATCTACAATAATGTTTACAGAGCAAGGACCTTTGAGTTAAATCATGTTAAGACCCACTGTACTTTTAGTTCTTTCACATTTTGAAGTTTCCAAATTCAAACTCTAAAACTTCTGATTGTTAATTAGAATGTTCCTAATTCCAGTAATATTTCGTATTGGATTTTTTAAATTTGAGTTATTTTGACTCTGAATAATTTAGCTAAATGAAGGGTGGCAGTACGGAACTAAATAATCAACATTTTTATTAAAAATGAGTTTATTAAATTATAAATTCCTTGAAAATCAAATACAGATTGTGGTAAAACGAGTTTTTCGAAATCTAGTTTTTTTATGCAATAATTTAAGAAAGTGTTTTATAAAATTTATGGTACAATTGTAACGTAGAAATAATTTCTTGAAACCGTTTAACATTGATATTTCAGCAAATTATTGAAATACAATGAAATAAATGTACTTTTTTATTTTTTCTCGGATTTTTAGCAAAAAATGTCTATCTTCAATTTTGATTTTCAGGATCATTTTTCTGTATCAAACCTTTTTATTCAGTTTTTAATCGCTATCCAGAGTCGAATTTGAAAACCCATGAAATTTTACTCCTAAAATTCTCGTTGGATTTATCTCGGAATTGACTCACTTTTTTACATCAAACCTTTTTTTTGTCTATTTCAATATTCAATATTTCGGGAGCATGTTTTTATTTTTTATTTTAACCGAAAATTGAATTTTTTATCCTAATTCCCAGCCGAGCCAGTTTAAATTTTAGGCATAAAACTTGTATAGCCTCAATTTAGCAACAAAATTTATAGCAACAGTGGAATTTTTTTTTATCTTAAAATAGTAATTTAAATTTTATAGAATATCTTTCCGCTGCTCGGAAAAACTCCTATTTTGTTGGTTATCTACTTCTATAATGCCACCCTTCAAATTGAAATAATACACTTTTGATAAACTTGTAGGTGAAGAAACAAAAGAAAATGCAGTCTCATTAGAACTTTTTTGAATCACATTTCACAACATCAAAAATTTGGAAAAATTGCTTTGTAAATTTTCACATATTAAATAAAAATTGACATCCTATTACATTAAATTTATGTTCTACTAGACTAGACAGCTTATCGAAACTTAATTCCAAATTTGAAAAATTCGCACTTCCCTCTCTAATTTTCTCATCTCATTAACTGTCAAAACTGACATATGAGTTTGAATCTAACCCTATATTAGAGATCTATAATATTCGATGACAATATCATATTAAATTGTTTTCATAATTACAAGTGACGCATATTCACCCTTATTTGAATGATCGACTTGTATTAGACAAGTATTCAATGAAATTTTCTACAAAATTCAGGATGACGGAGGAGCCAATTGGCCGGTGTCCCTCACCATCCGGCGACAGCAGCCTCTCCGGGGGTGGAGAAATCCACGCATCCGCGATCGTGGCTTCCTTAGAGGAACGCCTAATGGACATCACTGCTCGACATTCTCTCAATGCTCTTCGAACTCCACCGACGAAGAAGGCCAAACGAGTCCGCTTTTTCCGCAATGGGGACAAGTTTTACACAGGCGTAGTAATGGCCGTGACTCCAGAAAGGTACAGAAGTTTTGATAGTCTGGCTTCTGATTTGACAAGAGCTCTCGTCTCGAGCGTCACGTTGCCCAGTGGAGTTCGAGCAATTTACACCATGGATGGCAGAAAAGTCCAAACTGTTGGTGATTTGGAAGATGGAAAATGTTACGTCGTTTCTGGTCAGGGAGAGATGTTTAAGAAAGTCGAGTACTCTTCATCCAAAGTGAGAAGAGGAAGTTCCTTATCGGGTTTACCCCAGTCTCCGGCTGGTACCGGCAGACAAATAAGTGCAATACCTGGTTGTGTTAAGGCGAAAATCATAACTTTGATCCGCAATGGCACGAAGCCAAGAAGGGTTGTGAGGTTGTTACTGAACAAAAGGAACGCACCAAGCCTCGAGCATGTCCTGGAGGCAATTACAGAAGCTGTGAAGCTGGATTCAGGTGCTGTGAGAAAAGTCTACTCGCTTTCGGGACAACAAATTAATTCTCTGGACCAGTTTTTTGAGAACGAGGAGATATTCGTCGCCTGTGGAACTGAAAAGCCTACTCAAGAGGACTTTGAGCTTGTCTTCGAGGAGTCTAAATGCGTTCAGAGTTTCCGACGAGGCGTTTGCCCTGCTAAGAGACAAGGTGGGCCAATGCCAAAAATGCCTCGCAAGTCAGGCAAGAAGTCATTGACTGCTCCTCAGGTCAGGACTCCAAGTCCTGCGTCGCTTATTTTACCGCAGCCGCTTAGGTTGCATTATGCTGTTGGACATGTCATTGGAGATGGCAATTTTGCAGTTGTTCGGCATTGCGTACACAAGTGAGTATATCTTTGCTTCATGTTTTTAAAGATAATTATTAATGCAACTAAAAATGAAGACATGAGGAGAGAAATTCTTTTATTATGCTGAATTCTGTTTTAGATTAGTCACTCTTCTAAGATAAAGTGAATGTAGTCACTTCTCAAAATGAAAAGATCACTTTAGTCACTTTTTTTCAATAAATTAACTCATGGGTTAACCACTATTGAATTCAGGTCTATACCTATTTCTGAATTTTCCTGAATTCGTTAAAAATATTTTAGGATATTTTAAAAGATTCTAAGGAATTTTTAATAGATTTGAATGATTTGAAGGGATTTCAAAGGATTTTAAAGATATGAGTTTTTTTTATTTCATGGAATTGTTGAGAGCTGTAAAAAGTTTCAAGGGATTTTAAAGGATTTTAAATACTCTAGGGTATTTTAAAAGATTCCAAACAATTTTTAATATATTTAAATATTTGTAGGTATTCAAATATTAATAAATATTAGTAAAATACTTAAATATTTTAAGGCATTTCAATGATTTTAAGGTATTTTAAAAGCTCTCAAGGTATTTTCACACATTTCTCAGGATTTCAGGAAATATAAGATTTCATGTATATTTACGGGATTTTAATGGATTTCAAAGAATTTATTCATAAGAATTGAGGGATTTTGTAGGATTTCAAAGATTTTGAAATCTTTCAAGGTGATCCCAAAGATTGTAGGGTATTTTAAAAGATTCCAAGGTACTTTAAAGAGATTTTAAAAATTTCAAGGGATTTCAAAGAATTTGAAATATTTTAAGAAATTTTAAACGATTCCAAGGAATTATAAATATATTTAAATAATTTTAAGGTATTTCAAAGGATTCTAAAGATTTTAGAGTATTTTTTTAACTTCCAAGGAATTTTCAAGAGCTTTGAAAAGTTTCGAGGGTTTCAAAAGATTTAAAAGGATTAAAAATGTTTTAGGGTATTTTAAAAATCATTTCAAGGCATTTCCAATCGATGTTAGTAATATAATGGAATTTCAAAGGATTTTAAATACTTCAAGGTATTTAGAAAAATTCCAAAGCATTTTCAAGAAATAAAAAAAAATCAAGGGATTGCCAGAAATTATAATGATTTTAAGGGATTTAAACAAATTTTCATGTGCTTGTAAAGAATTTCCTAGAATTTCGGAAGATATGGAACAATTCAATAGGACCTTTAAGGTTTTATGATATTTTAAAAGATTTCTAGGTAATTTATGAAATTTCCGAGGATTTCAATGATTTTTAGTAGTTTTTAAGAGCTTTCCGGGTATTTTAATAAGTTTTGCAGGATTTCAGAAAATATCAGATTTTATAGAATTTCATTTGTTTGGAATTCACCCTGCAATAAATTAATAATTCATAAATTAAAATAAAACTCTTTTTCTTCAACTTGTAAAATGTTGTTCATAAAAAATGTTACATGATTAGACTTTTGATCTCTAAATATTTATGGCCAGAGAAATTTTGGAAATGAAATTTTGCGGCCGCCCTAAATATAGTAGTTATAGTGATGAGAATTTCAAACGTAAAATTTATTACTTAAATAGAAGATCTAATTTATATTTATTCAACAGTTGATTGAGAGGTAGATTATCACTTTGGTATATTAATTCTGCATAGTACATATTCAGTATCAAATATCTAATTAAAAGACACTGAAACTCGTACCCAGACTTATGTAAATATTTGTTATTCAATTTGAATTTTTGATTTGGATTGTATTTTTATTCATTCAATCCATTTCTCTGGATATATTTTTTATTCTTAATTT
Source organism: Andricus quercusramuli (assembly GCA_932178445.1). Lineage (NCBI taxonomy): Eukaryota > Metazoa > Arthropoda > Insecta > Hymenoptera > Cynipidae > Andricus > Andricus quercusramuli. Next base: position 694,756 of record CAKNXH010000245.1, read on the forward strand.
AATCAATTTACCGCAAGGTATCTTTCTAAAATAAACATATATTCCCTTGTGTGATACAGATCAACTGGAGCCGAATACGCGATCAAAATAGTGGATAAATACAAATGTCAGGGAAAAGAAACAATGTTAGCGAGCGAAGTCGCAATTCTAAGACAAGTTTGTCATCCAAATATTATAAGTTTAATATCCGAGCAAGAGACAGCAGACCAGCTATTTTTAGTTATGGAACTAGTAAAGGTATTGTTTAAGACTCTCAAGTATAATTTAAAATCATAAGCTTAATTTTTCTTCTGTAACTATAATTGAAATTCCAATACAATATGATTTAATTTCACAGGGAGGAGACTTGTTCGACGCAATAGCAGCAGCGACCAAATTTTCAGAATCCGAAGCGAGCGTTATGATTGGACATTTGACATCTGCTCTGGCTTATCTGCATTCTCATCATATAGTCCATCGAGACGTTAAGCCCGAAAATCTCTTGGTTGAAATGGAAGGAAGTCAAGTCCGGTGCCTGAAATTAGCTGATTTTGGACTTGCTCAAGTCGTCGTTGAACCTTTATTCACTGTTTGTGGAACACCGACCTATGTCGCTCCAGAAATTCTCGCCGAAATGGGATATGGCCTAAAGGTAGATAATTCTTTATTAATATTTAAAACCTAATATTACTCTAATAATAGGGTTCGGACTCACGACATTACTAACACTATTTGACACTTTTTTGAGCTATTAAACTATTTTGCCACCATTTGCTTGTAATTAGCCGCTAATGTCACTATTTCTTCACTTTGCTTTAAAAATATTTTGGAACTTCTTCTCTGATTGGCTAAAATAACATGTTTACCATCCCCAGTACAGAAATATATCAAAATAGTCTCAAATGCTAATGTATCGGTCGTTGCCTAAAAGTTGCGAAATTTGGACTATGACTTTTTTAAATGGGGCTTAAAAATATTAACAAAAAGATTTTTTAAATATATTTTACACAAAAAATTCAACGTAACTATAAAAACGCATTCAAAGACTTTCAGAACCCTTTGGAAAGTGTAATAATATACTAATATGAATTAAAATAAAAAATAATTAAATATATTATTGATTTAAAATTGTGATTTAATGTTGCGTAATTTTCCTTTGAAAAAATAAATGCTCGTTTAAAAGCACATTTGAGGAAGATGCTTATCGATATGTAACTTGCAATAAATAGTCCTTTGTCTGATAAATTTTGGCTTATATTTCGATCAGCTTTTTCAGTCTGAATGAGACGACTGGAGTAGAAATCTGAACGAATAGCGGAACGTAAAACCTATAGAAGAGTTATCTCAGTGTTACCGAGTGGAATATCAAATTTCGTAATTATAAAAAAAATGTTTAGAGTGGACGCAAGAATCTTCAAAAATATTTTGAACAATTTTTAGCAGTTTAATAATTTTTTTTTCTCCCTCTTTTTTCAATTGGTTATTCTTGTCTCTAATGAGCCGAAAAGTGAGGTAGTTTAGAAGCCTACTTTTTAATTTTGAATCTTTTTCATACTCATTTTGTAGAAAATTATTCATGATAAAGTGGATTTCTGTTTCGATCTTAATTTCAAAGTTTAATAATATTTTTTTACAGTGTATCCACATTTTCAATTTTCTTATATTATTCAAAATCATTATAAAAAAAAGTGTTACTGAATTCGGTAACACAAATATCATACTATGTACATTTTTAAATATTTTGTTAACTTTATGTCCTGAAATATGATTGTTACCGAGTGGAAACAAAACTTCAGGGAGAGAATATTAAACATAATTAAGTACATTTAAAACTAAAATATCCAATTGTTGTTCCAAATTGCACAATTTCAAAGTAAAAGCCTTAATATTTGAACAATTTTAAATTCAGATATCAAAGGACGATTTCAAATTTAAATTCGTCAAAATTGTACTACTTTATATTGGGTCTAAATATTTGGTAATTTCAGGCTGGAAGCTGTCAAAGCTTAATAATTCGAAATCGGCTAAAATTAAACAATTTTTAATTGAAAACTTTGAGAATAAAAATAATTTTAAATTGAAGCATTCGACCTTAATGAGCAAGTTTAAATTGAAGACATTCAAACTTAAGAAATTGAAACTGTGACCTGAAATTCCTGATAAATTGGACACAGAATTAGTATACGTTATTAGTATAAAATTAGTATAAAACTATAAAAAAAACGCTATTTTCAAATATTATGCATTATCATAGCTTTCTTACTCTTCAATAAAATGTATCAATATTATGGGACAACCGATTCGTCTCGAATCAATACATCTTTTCTATTCTCGCATCAACTTTAAATTATGAGAATGAAAATATTTTTACCATAAAAATCGATTTTTAGATATTAGTGGTGAAAAGAAGCCCTCCAAATTTCATCCATTTATCTGTAACCGTTTTCAAGTTATCGTTGTCACAAAAAAGTGTGACAAACACACACTCACACATCCGGACAATTGCTTAGAACATTGTATTAGACATTTTCATCAAGAAAAGCTGAAATAATTAAAAATAGATGATCTTAAAAATGATAATTTTTTAATTATGCTGTTCATCTGTTTTTCATTCTTTCAGCATTTCTTGATTTTTTTCTACTGTATTTTTATCTGTAGGAAATCTTGAGCTACTTGAAGGATTTTTCAATGCTAGTAAAAGAATTTATTTTAAAAGCCAGACCAATGACTACCTACAACTATGAAACATCTAATGATGCATTTAATAAATTCTTTACTATACCCGATTTAAAAAGAATATAACCCTTTAGGCTTGAAAAGAGTACCTTTTGTACCTCTTTTTTTTATCCCATAGGGACTGTCAGGTCTGCAGTTAATAAGAATTCCAATAGAAAAAATTCGAGATTGGGAGAGAATTAAGTTAAAATCAAACGGAACACAAAATTTAAATTATTAAAACTAGACATAGATAAAAATAGAGTAGAAAAAAAGATTCTGGAAGAAAGAAAAATATATAAACAGCATAATTTAAAAATTATATTTGCGTGTATCTGTTTTTAATTCTTTTAGCTTTTTATTATTATTTCAACTCTCCAAAAAACGGCTTTTTCTAAAATGACTACCCCTGCAAATTATTCTTTTTGGTGTTCACAACGTCCCCTGAATTTTGGCAGAATTAAAATAAAATCTTAGGGGTATTTTTACAACAAAAAATGGCTTATTTGATTTGAATTGCCATTTTTAATGGATTCTTTTACTTTGTAATGCACACAGATTTTTGACGGAATTAAAAATATATATTCAGGGGTCTCTCAAGTCCATTTTTGCAAAAAATCGAAGGAGAGCCCTGAAAGTATGAAAGGTCGACGTGAAGTTAGAGCGTCTTCAATTTTCTTGTTTCTATTCTTCGTATGGATAGCTCTTTGTGTGGATTCATCCTGATAATTAGGTATTTTCACTTCAACCTCCAGATAACTTCACTTCGTTGAGTGCTGAGGGGAAAACAATGGACCAAATGCATGAGACGAAACTTTATTTTTGCAATATCTTCGTAATGAATTATAATTATTATCATTTTATTATTTCATTGAATAGTTATTAAAAAATAAAAACTATTTTTCAAATGCACTTATATTGAAAAAATTAGTTTTTACGAAGATATTAGCAAACTAGGGCAAAAATCGACCGATTACCATGCATTTGGTCCATTGTTTTCCCCTCAGCACTCAAGCAAGTGAAGTTAGCTGGTGGTTGAAGTGAAAATACCTAAGACCTTAATTTAATGTTTGCAAATATAATTTAAATCTATAGGGTTTTATGTTTGAAAGAATAAAATTTAAGTTACTGTTGATTATTTCATGTATTTTTCTATACGTATAGCGTTTAATCTAACTTTCTTAGTTAAAAAAACAAAAAGTTATAAATTGGAATTCTTTATGCCGCCATTGACACTATTTTTGATCTGTGGAGTGAGTCCGAGCCTTGTAATAATTAAAACTCGTTCATATTTTCTATTTCAATATTTCTTAGAATATACTCAGATCTACCCTAGAATTATTGCTCATCGCTGCGATCAAACTAAACATGAACTGTTCTGCTTTTATCTTAAAACTGGTAGCATATGGCTTTAATGACATTGAGTCTAATCTAATGCAAATTCTGGACTTGTCATACTTCAGTGAAGATAAATACATCAATCTTTTTGATTTAGATCGACGTGTGGGCTGCCGGAGTCATACTCTACATCCTACTCTGTGGTTTTCCTCCTTTCGTATCGCCTGACAACGAGCAAGAAGAATTATTCGAAAGAATTCTGAGCGGACAATATGAATTTACATCGCCATACTGGGACAATATTTCCGATTCGGCGAAAATGCTCATTTCTAACATGCTTCAAGCACAACCAGAACTTAGATTCAGCGCGGAGGATGTTCTTGACCACCCCTGGCTTACGGTAATTTTTTTTTCTTGTTACGAAAACGATAAAATACCCTATCTTAGCTATTCGCATGGTTCAACTTGGTGCGGAGAATGACTGATGAATTTCATTGCTGATGAGTTAAAAAGGTCTCAGAGCTTTCTTCTTTCTTAGATGAATTTTCAAAGTAATTTCTGGGGAAGGATTCATTATATTTATAGCAAAATAGAGTTTATTGTACATAAATTGAATTTATTAGAATTTTCAAGAAGTATTATATATATATATATTTTTTATTAGAATTTCTCATGTTTGTTAATGTAATCATCTGAATTAATAGAGTTTTTAAATCTGATAGAAGTTTGCATTCTTTGGAGGATTTAAGGCTTCTGTGAGTTTTTGTTTCCCTAGCAAAAATATTAGAAAAATAGCGAATTCAAGATTGCATTAAAAATTTGTAGAGTATTTATTGATTAACTCCCTTAATGTGATATTCTTTGCGCTTTAGATTGACTTGAGATAATTCTGCACATTTCTACTTCTAAACTTCTTCATAGTGGTTACGGATTAAGAAATTAATTTTGAGTTCCTTAAAAGTACTCAAGGTTTTTGAGAGGAAAATATTTTTTAAAAGCAAAGGTTGTAGAAGAGAATTTTTGTATGATTTTAGAAAACTGGGGAGCCGGAATTCTTATTAGAATTTGTTGGATGCCTTTGAAATTCTTTAAAATTCCTTAAAAACTTTGACAATGATGTAAGTTAAGGGCAGTTTTTTTAAGTTGTGGTTTTAGGTTATTAATTTCTCCACACTTTCCTGAATATGATTTCCTGAAAGTCTTGATTGTCACCAAAAATTTAGAAGCTCAAAGAAAACAGTTCCACAAATGTTTAAAAATGCCTTTCTTACTATTGTTTCTACTTTCTTTATTTCTAACATAGTTACTAGATACTATTCATATTGAATACATTTTCAAAATACACTTTCACTATTTTTTTATTTTCCAGAAGTTTTAATTCCTAAACAATCAAGAGCTTTTCAGTCCTTTTTGCTTTGGGTTACTGGATTATTTCTAGGTGATTTTTGGCAAGGGGTTAACTTTTGAATTGGGTGTAAATTGCTTCTACTTAAAAAATGGTTGGAAATTGGAACTTATGAACCTCTCAGTTCTTAGTTTCCTATTTTGTCTTTTCACCTTGTTCCCGTTTCTTTCCATTCCGGGAAAAATGCAACCTCATTCTACATGGAGAAAAATTGATGTTTACCCGTAACATCTAGATGTTTCGGGTTAACATATATACAATATTTAACTGTAATAGGACACTCTAGGTCTAGGATATTAGAGGCTATAATAATCTATAGGTATTAAAAACTATGCACATGACCATAAAACAGAATATTCGGCTCTAAGAAGGTTTTTTTGCAGAAAAAATAGCATTTTCTTTCACTTTTTTAGTTTAAATATACAATTTACACCTTTGTTATTAATAAGAATTGACTATAAGCTTTCTCAAGTGACCGACAGATGTCAATAGCATTTTCCTGCTCAGGGACTGTTCAAAAATGATGTCACACGTGGAAAATATAAATGTGAATAACAATCTTTTGACATGCTTGAGAAAATGAAAATTGGTGATTTTATTTTACAAGTATCTAAATACAGACTTCACACTCTTTCACACTCTTTCTTCTATTTCCTGCTTTATTTCTCTTTTAAAGAATTCCTTTTTTTCCCGCGTTTTTAATAAACTTTCCATTTTCTGGGGGTTTTCGCTTGAATGCGAACTGTTTGATTGATAATTAATTTTTGTTTTGAAAACTAAACTATTTCGTTGATAATTCATCTCTTTAGATCGAAAATGTAACTATGTGGTTACAAATTCAACTATTTTATTGAAATATGTTAAAAGATAAACTATTTTGTTAAAAGACATCTTTTTTGTTGAGGTATTCTCAACTGTTTTATTGAAAAGTGGTCTTTTTGGATTGACTATTCCACTTCTTTAAATTGAAAATTCATATTTTGTGGTAAAAAAGTTTTTGCTTGAAAATTTAACTCTCTTCTAAAAAATTGGTCTTTTTGGCTTAAAGATTCGACTATTTGGTTAATAATACAACTGCTTGTGGTTGAAGTTAATTCTTTTGGGTTTGAAAATTAGACTATTTGGTTCAAAATATTAAAATATTTCAACTTGAAATCTTAAGCATTTCATATTCAAATCAATATGGTAGGTGTACGGTAATTTCCCTTCTTCTGAGAGAATTTTTGGCTTGCAGTATATTAAATTAAGTTTGTATTTTTTGTGTTTTATTTTGGGCAATTATCAAATGTAATTAAAGAATTGGGGGGTTCAAGTTTTGTATGATGATCTGTGACGAAGAAGGGGACAGGAGGAAAAAGTGTTCAAAATATCGTGACGTAGTTTTTGAACGGTCCCTCACCGCGAACTATGCCTCTCTAACAGCCAGCTAAATATCTGGATGTTTCAGTCTAGCAGTTCAGAATAGAATTCTTAAATTCTCGAGAATTTTAGAGAATTTAAAGAATATTTAAAGAATATAAGAATATTATAATATTTAAAGAATATTTTTAAAAACCAGTAGAAATAGTTTTACTGTAAAAACATAATTTTGTGTTTTGAACTATCTAAATTTGAATTTGTCATGATCATTTTGAATCGTTCTTATGAATTCCCAAAGAATTTATCTGCCGGTTATATTCTCGGTAATATTCTCATTCTAGTTACCGTTCTCAAAGTAATAAAATCAAATCAGAACTCGTAACTCAAATAGCAAAAGATATTTTCATTTATGCTTAACATCGCAGCAAAATACGCGTGAACATCTATGTTTTAACATCCATTTTTCTCCGTGTATTTTCTACATACATAGTTATCAATGGCTTATGAACACGCACTAGCTTGAATCCTGACTCCTGGTTAACCTCTGGTTCACGTCCTGAATTCTGGCACTCGAGAGTAGCATTGATCGAGATCTTAGGGCACCCTGACACAGCAACAGCTTCAGTAGTGGTTTGTCATATCTGTAGCAGAGCTTTTCTTTTCTTTTTTTCTGCCTCTCTACACCAGCAGAGCTTTCTAGGAGGCGAGCAGACGACAGCAGCAGATCTCGAATCACCGGAGCAACACGGGTATCAGCAGCGTCAGCCGATAAGAGTCGCCACGTTTGAATTCGATTACAAGAAGCAAAGGCGCAACGAGATTCAGCGTCAGGCCAAGGATGAGTCGGACATTGTCAAGCGCAGCAGATGGACGAAAGTCGTGCCCATTTCGCACACAAGATCGGAAATAGATCTGGAAATCGAAAAAGACGACATCGCTCGTGGACGGGATGAAGTTGATTTTATAAATGGAAATTACAACGAACGAGAATCACTTTCTTTAAGTAACGACTGCTTGAAAGACCTCGACACAGCCACCAAGTCTTTGCACTATTTGACGATAGATCTCGAAAAAACCATCACAGAAGAAAACAAGGACATTTCCTTTCGAAAAGGGTATCCGAAGCCATCGCACAGCGTCGCTTCGTCTTTAAATAGTATTCCCGAGAATCTGAATTCTCCAGAAGAAGCTCCTTTCGCGAAGACAATAACCCCTGAGAAAAATTCTCCATCGAGTAAACGAAACGGGAATATTTCCTCCGATCTAGATTCCAATTTAACGCCGCCTAAAACGCCCTCGTTCGATGCGATCTACAATTACGAGACACCGAAATCTGTAAAATCCACTACCAACAGAGCGAGACTCACCAGGAAGAACCTCTACAAACTTTCCAAAACGAATGGAGACGTCAAGAGTGATGGTGATACTGGAAAAATTTCCCGGGTTGCGTGTTTTTCTTCGATGGATTATTTAAGTGGGACCTCAGACAACGAAATCGAGACCTCCGATAGTTTTGTAAACGTCCAGTTAGCGACGATCAAGAAAGGAAGGAAGTCAGTGTCATCGCAGAGCCTGGAATCTTCCGAGAGTTTCGAGAACGTCAAGTTCTCCAAGGTGAAAGACGTGATCGTCGTGCCGACCAAAGTCGCTAATCATCGAAACGAGTCTCGTGATAACAAAAACCCCATTCCCAGCTTTCGCCAAACGAGATGTAAAGCCGCTGGGGCTTCCAAATCGTGCAAACCTTCTCAAATTCCCGTCCAGCGTGATGATAAAGTTTCATCAGCTCGAAATAAAACACAGGAAAGTTCGAAGAACGCCCAAAACGAGGCGGTCAAAAGAAGAACTAAAACGAACAATCAGTCGGAAACAAAGACCGATGCTTGGTCCAAAAGGCACAGTTATGTGCCTCAGTATTCTACGAAAAAAACGTCGGATTCAAACGAAACAAGCCGGCCAAAATCGACGATCGTGAACAGCACGAGGAAGTTCAGCTCGTCGGATGAATTGCGAGAGGAAAAACAAACGACGAACGCGAAAACGAAACGGCTTAGTCTTTATTATACACCTCAGCCCTCGAGGAAGGCCTACGAAGACCCCAAAGTCGAGAAAAGTAAAAATGCCGAGACGAGTAACAATAAAAGCGCTATTACAAAATGTCTCGTTTCGGGCAAGAAGAAAGAAGAGACGTCGACGGCAACTTGCGAGAGGAAAGATAGTCTCAGAAGTCGAAAATCCACGGCGGAAAGTTCGACTGCAGCTAGTAGAAGTAAGACGAACAGACAAAGTGTTTACAATCGTTCCAACGCGATTAACAATTCTGCAAGAACTAAGTGATTTCGAAAATTGAGTGATTTCGAAAAACTATATTTGCAAAAAGAGACTTGAGCTTTGTGACTTAGATTAGGTGAGCGTTATGATCACCCAAGAAATTAATACCCCCAGCAGCATGCAATATTGCATGAGATCATTGGCAAAATAACCGTGCAATATTGCAGCAATATCGCTGCAATATATCAGTGTTCTCTCTCAATCAATGTTGCAACAATGTTGTGCGACATTGCAGCAATATTGATTGGGAGAGGGCATTCATAAATTGCAGCAACCTTGCTGCAATATTGCTCGGCAATGTTGCCGATTTTGTAAGGTAAGATTGCAATAATGTTGTGCGACAATCTTGCATCATTTTTCTAACAACATTGATACAAGATTGTCGTACAACATTGTTGTAACATTGCAGCACCATTGCTGTAATATTGAGTGCTATCGCGGTAATGTTTTTCTTTCTTAATACCCGAATGCCACTAAAATTTAGGTTTTGGGTTTGAGAAAAGAAAATTTAATTTCTTCGGCACTTAGCGTTTTAACGAAGGTTACTTAACTTATTGTAAATTAGGCCTCCGAGAATAAATTGCGCGGAGTGAGAGGCGGTTGCCAAGTACCGAATCATCAGTCCGAATGCAAGCTTGGCCTTAAATTGTCGCACAAAGACGCACTTTCTAATTGAGAGTGAAACGAGACATGCCAAATGCATTTAATATTGATTCGTTTTTGTACGCCTGTGAAGGACGAACTAAGCTGATTGTAAGATGATAAGATATCATATAATAATCGTCGATTAGGGATTTAGGCGCGTAGCGCAAAACTAGGAGAGTATATTGGACGCTGGATTATTGTATCGAGTCACGGAGGGAAATGGAGGAAAAATTTATAATCGGGAGTATTAGTACAGAGAAAAGAAATAGTATTACTGGAAGAGATTGTCGTACGCTTGCTCAAAGAAATTTCAAAGATAGAATACATATTTTTATACAAGGTTATAGGAGCAATATCGAAAGAAAGAGGGAGACATAATCAAACTGAAAAAGCCTTAAGAAGTGCATACTAAATATTCGAGAGAGAAAAAGAAATAAAGTCGGCTGGACGATGTAGTATATTTTGTAAATTTATTTTTGTAGAGGGATTGTCTCGTGTATTAATATAAATCTCCTTTGCCCTCCGTTGCTCTTATTCCGTCTCAAGGTAGTTTGATGCGCGCCACTCTCGTATTTTTACAGAGAAGGTAATGATTCTAATATATGTTGTAAATAAATATACGTAACGAGGCAGGTCTTAGAAATCTTTTTAATCAAATGTTAGACACCTTTTTGTTATGAATCAAATTGTAAATTAACACGTTCGAATTGTATAAATTAACACTGTTCATTTTTTGGGATTTGTTTTCCCGATGGTTTATAGTATTTTTGTTACCGGCGAATGAATGGAAAATGAGAAATGACCTGGACTTGGTGCTTTGTACCAGTGGAAAATTATCGCATAAGAAAATATGAACTTGGCGATGGTTTTTCAATCAGTATTGAAAATCAGGTAGACTATCGATTTTTTGTCGAGAAGTACCGATGTTTTTGCAAGTACATGATACATGGCATTATGTAGGTTGTAAGTTTTAAAAAGTGATTGACGCCAAATATTTAGCTATATTAAGATTCATTATGATCTATTTATATTACATTATTGTGCACCAATATTATATTTATATCAAATTTCTGGAATTCAAGACTTTGGTCCTTATTTGGGACTTTTAATTCTCTGCGTCTTTCATTTTCTTTAGAAATTGATTATCTAACGGGTTGCATTTAGACCTGCGCGAGAAACGCGTACTTATTCGAGTTCATAGTTCTGCAGTGTTTTCAAATGTAGAACAAAAATTCGAGAGCGAATTGTATTCTGTAAGGTATCAAAATCAGTAATTAAAAGTTAAAGTAATATGGAGAACTAGCCGATTTATATTTTCGTGTTTTCCCTTCCTACCCATTTCCTTCCTGCGGGAAATATTTTTTGGTTAATCATAAAATTGATTTATTATCAAATTAATTATTCAAAAGTTATGAAGTATAGGCTGGTCCTAAAAAATTATATTTCTTTTTATATTTGAAAGTCTCAACCCCCTCATTTTATGATATTTGGTGAAAAAAACGTCCCAAATTTTTGGAGTTGAAAAAAAATCTGTTGAGGTAGGGCGCGACCCTTGAAGTATCCCAATCGTTGAAAATTCAATAAATCCTTTAATTTTAAAAGAATCGTAAAATCTTCACAGTGGTGAATGTAAAATTATCGACTGAACAATATGAAGGCTAAAAATCTATTTCGTAAATAAATTCACTCTCAAATTCGCCAAAACTCACCGCTTAAGATACTATAACGTAATTTTTAAGTGTCTTCTGAATTTTATGAACTTGAAATGAAAATTTTAAGCGTAAATTATATAACAATTTTTACTATTCAAGTGTTCGCTCTAATTTCCATAAAATTCAGAAATGATACATAAAAATTTTGTTATTTGAGGTAGAATTTATTTATAAAATAAAATTTATAGCCTTCGCGTTGTTCACACGACAGTTTTACATCATCTCTGTGAAGTTTTTAAGATTCGTTTTAAAATTAAAGCATTTATTGAATTTTGAAAGCCCTGGGATACTTTAAGCGTCGCGTCCTACCTTTAAACATTTTTTTCAATCTTCAACAAATAAGGAAATTTTTTTGCTAAATTATACGAATCGAGGGGATGAGACTTTAAAAGATAAAATATTTTTTTGGGTCCCATGTACCCAGTATGACATTTAGGTATTTTCATTTCAACCATCAGCTACTTTCTCTTCGTGGAGTGCTGAGGGGAAAACAATGGACCAAATGCATGGGACAAAACCTAATTTTTGTAATATCTTCGTAATGAATAATAATTGAAGGGTAGAAATGCAAAAGGAGTCAAGCGCCATTTTTCACTTTTTTCAGGAGAGACTAAAAAACATGTTGTAAATTCAGCGGGACCGTTTAAGGAAAAAATAAGAGAGTTCTTTCGAGATACTTTCATGCTCTATCGAACTAAAAAAAGTTTGCTCACAAAAAGCTATCCGGTTTCGAGAAATTGAATGAAACAGGTCACGTTTCGAGGTTAGATTTTGGGTCCGTATCGACTTTTAACATCTTTCAACATTAATTGTGGAGTCAATTTGCAGTTTAAGAAAAAACTAATAATTTTAGTTCTAGCTATTGAATGCACGAAGTGATTTCCAAAAAGTTTGTTAAAAAAAAATCATGCAGTTTCGCGAAATTTGAAAATCCAATTATGACTTCGAAATGGTGTAAAACTGACGTTTCAAGTTCAAAATAATGACGATAGCAGTAATAATTTTGCCTATTTCCAAAAAATGAGGAATTGGGATTTAGGTTATTCAGTGCTGAACGGAAGGGGCCCAATAGTAATTAAAAATAATTAGCTAGTGTCGAGAAAAATTAAAATTGATTTTTTTTTACTTTGTGGTTAGAAAAGCTTCTCGGAATGTGAACACAAGAACACAAATTTTGAAAAATGATGCCCCAAAAAAATCCTTTGGCAGGCATGTGTAATAGAATTTATCTCATTTTTTGAGCTAATAAATCCGATTTCGAAAATTCGCGCTTCACTGCTTTTGCATTTCTACCCTTCAATTATTATCATTTTTTTATTTCATTGAATAGTTATTAAAAAATGAAAACTAGTTTTCAGGTACATTTATATAGAAAAAAATAGCTTTTACTAAGATATTAAGAAAATAGTGCAAAAATAGACCGAATCCCATGCATTTGGTCCATTGTTTTCCCCTCAGCTCTCAACGAAGTGAAGTTAGCTGGTGGTTGAAGTGAAAATGCCTAACGGTAAACTCGTTGTAACTCGCCGCCTGACGCCGGTGTTTCGCACTCGCAATCGTTACTTTGTTGTGTATATGTCCATGCTTTTTGTTATTATTTATTGAAAAAGAATAGCGCCCGCAACTTTCATACCGAAATATTTATATTCTACATAATGAGAGTCCTGAACAATAAATATAATTCCGTGGTGTCGAGTAATATAACGTTCGTAGTCATGTTCGCTATCTTGTACACTTTTCAATGTTTACATTTGACACTTCCGTCCTTTTTACTAAAAAAATCACTGAAGGTGTGTAAAGTTCATGAATATTTAGATTCGAAATAATGAGACTCTTAACAAATAAAAATAACTGAGCGTTGTCGAATAATATAAAGTTCGTAGCGTTGATGGTTTTCCGACTTTTTTTACTTTGCTTATTTTGTGGTTAGGATCCTCTCTAGATTAAAGTCATTTTTGAAGTTAATTATGATTTCCCGAGTGAAATTATGACAAAATTTAAACGTTATTTAAGAACCACTCAATAAAAAAGTGTTCATTCGGTATAACCTATCCATTCGATGGACGGCTTGAACTTACAAAATTCAAACAAAACAGAGCCGCCTTGGATTTTTTTTGCAGGAGAAATATGTAAGTTTTAAAGCATTTTATTTTTACATTTAGATAATGACTACCGTTTCGGAAGATTCTTTTGTTAAAAAACTTCTTTCATTAACTTTGATAATCAAATCACAAAATGTGACAATAATTATTTTAACAAGATATACGTCGTAAAAATTACACATCCATCGTGCATTTTAACTGCAAAATTTGTTCATTTTTTTATCGCTTTTAACTATTTTAGGGGGGAGATTACGATATCAGTGGCGACAAAGTTTTAATGCTGATTCCTATAGGGGGGTTTTTTTTTTCGAGAAACACGAATCTGAAAGTTTGAAATCGATATCTCTAATAGTTTTTGAGATATCGATTTTTTTACTTTTTTCAATTCGGTCACCAATTACAGGGCTGCCTTCCCCGCATGAGGTGTTGAAAAAAGGATAGAGGTGAGACCTTATTAAATTATTTAATTTAACAGAAAAAATCGTTATCTCGAAAACTATTTGAGTTATTGATTTAAAGAATTCAGATTCTTTACTCTAGCAAAAAATCCTATCGGAATACGTATGAAGAAATAAGGTAAATCAAAAACAAAAAGTAATAATTTTAACGTAACAAATTGACATCTCGAAAACTATTCGAGATATCGATTTAAAATTTCAGATCCGTGTTTATCGGAAAAATCCCATCTAAATCCGTATTGAGAAATTATTTTAATTTGTCTCACGTTTCGCGCTCGTTTCGTAGGTTTATTGGGTGAATTTCGACTGTATTTTTTCATGATTGAAACGCCTGATGGACTACAGTTTCTCAATATGTTTCTAAGACGGTTTTCAAAACACCTGCGGTTTTGACGATTACATTCTTATTGCGACACTTGCCCTTCGCGCTCGACAATAAGATTATACGGACTGTATGTTTTGTAATATAATGTTAATTAAAAAATATGAGGTGTTTTTAAAAATGTAATAAATAGAGACATTCAGCCATAGGCTTTGATTCTGTTCGTTCAAAGTTCGGTTCTGATTCAACACTACAACAATTTCTAGTCAGTTCGGTAAGTAAATAGTTTGCACAGTTAAAAAAGGTGTACAAACATTTCTTTCACTGATTTATGATACGTTGTACCTTTTCCGAGCAAAATAAAAAAATGGAATATTTTTTTCGGGAAACTGCAGTTGCAGTAGAGCAGCCAATTCTTTCAACTGTTGCAAATCTGTTATTAACTATATTATAGATTGCTTTTCTGTGCACAGCTTCAAAATCAGGACACACTTGTCGTTTGGCATTCAAATTTATTCTTCGAGTTTTAGTCATTGCTGTGAATCTAAATTTGCATAGAAATATTAAACTATCACAGAACGATAGATCAAATGAATAAATACATTTTCGAATTTCAATTGTTCATTTATGTATAAAATTTTCAAAACAAGTTGAAGGATTAGAAACGTATGAGCAATTTCTGTATAAGATGGCATACCCCGGTTTTATTTTTTTTTTTAAATATTGTTTAAAATTTTTTGTTCATACAGAATGACTGACCAAACAAGTGTATTAAGGTAAAGTAAATGGCAGAATGCCCAGAGGCAAACCGCGGAAAGAATGGTTAGTATCTGTGACATGGACGCGAAGGAAGCTAGAGTAATATGCCAGGACAGGAAAGTGTAGTGACAATTAGTTTGTAAAAAGAATGGCAATATAGTGAATGACGCCTGAAACAAAGACCTTGGATAATAATGGGCCCAAGTGGGGAACCACACAAAACAATTTTGTGAGGCTCTTCATTTGTGGTGATCGCTAGAGAGATTGATCAGCAGCCTGGTTTGAGCAGTGTTGCGTAACGAACGTGCCATTTAAATAAATAACACGAGAATTCTAGATCAATCTAAAATATCTATACCTTACATCTATATAACTATCTACCTCATACCTATATACCCATCTACACACTACTGTTTTCCAACCGAGCACTGTGATATAACCTATTGTACTATGACCGTGGTGGAAGTTTTGGGGCCCATTTGGAATTAAAATTATTATTCTGTCTGATTTCGAGCGATTGAATCCGATTCATCCCGTGAAGAATTTTATAAATCCAATCTGAACCAATCAGCTTAATTCCGAAATTCCTTCCGAATGAGTCCGACTGACTTCGCAGGGACTTATGTATAATTTCATTCCGAATCAATTCTCGTGAATTCGAACTTTTAAAGAAAGTTCATTCTGAATGAGTCCGACTGACTCCACAGGAGATTCTGTATTATATATAATTTAAAAAAACAGGTTAAACAACCACCGCAGGGTTCTACTGGGAACAACTCATGCCATCAATGAAAATGACACTGGCTCTCAGTAGAACCTCGGTAAATCACACCTAGGGCCACGTTTCATGATCGTGCGATAGGTGGCCACAGGTAGGTGAAACCCTCGTGTGTCTTGAAGACACAAAGCGACACAAGGATGATAGCCTTCTGCATCGATCTTGCAAGTGCCTTGGCATGTTTTTCGCATGCGGGTAGGGCTTTCAGGTTACGAAGCAGTGATAGTTTCGCACCTCCGAGAGCACTGATCATAAGGATAATTATTTTAACCGAATATATTTTGAGTACACCCAGGTGCGAATTGACCGTTGGGCCACGGTCGGGCCAACCGTCGGACGGTCGGTCCAACTTTGTGCGCCACTGGTCAGGCCAACCAGCTAAATGATAACGGTCAACCGCCTTTGGATTCTCAAAGTCGGCCCGATATTTGGTCCCATATATGGGCCATCTTTTAAGATGATGTCGGCCCAACCCTGGACAACAATGTGGGGCCGACTTTGATTTTGAAGGTTCGTACTACACAGGTGGAAATACACAAAATAGGTATTCAAAAAATAAATAGTAATTGATTGCGAGTATTTCGACTATAAATGTTAATGGTTCTGCTTATATTGAATACATATATTACATTTTTTAAAATTATATTACAAATAAAATTTCTAACCCTACGGGGTTTCGAACCTACACCTATACCTGAATCTATCGCCTAGCAGTCGGGAGTCTTACCCATTACTCTATACCTGAAGAATTGAAAGTCAATGAAAAAACCATCCTCATAAGCTACAGCTCAAAGTAGTTAAAAAACAATTTGTTAAATGTTTTTTCTCATTAATTTTTGTATTATTATGCAACATATATAATATGAATATAAATTATATAATATTTTAATAAATAATTCAAACCAATGTTATGTCGACGGTCGGGCCATCTATTGTCCAGAGTCGGACTGAACGTACTTTAACGGCTTTTTTTAACAATGAACCAGCGTTTATCCGACGGTCGGCCCATATTTGGGCCACGATTTGACCGACCGTCGGGTGCAACATGGTGACTTGTACAAGCCAATGTTATGCCGACGGTCGGGCCATCTCTTGTCCAGAGTCGGGCCGACCGTTCTTTCACAGTTTTTTTAAACAATGAACCAGCGTTTATCCGACGGTCGGCCCATATATGGGCCGAGGTTTGACCGACCGTCGGGTGCATCATGGTGACTTGTACAAGCCAATGTTATGCCGACGGTCGGGCCATCTCTTGTCCAGAGTCGGGCCGACCGTCCTTTCACGGTTTTGTTTTAACAATGAGCCAGCGTTTATCCGACGGTCGGCCCATATTTGGGCCAAGGTTTGACCGACCGTCGGATGCATCATGGTGACTAGTGGCTAACCGACTGCTGTATCCAGAGTTGGACCGACCGCATTCTTTCGGTCGTATCGACCAATCTGCCATAGTTTATCCGATCGTCGGCCCAACGTTGAGCCAGAAATGGGCCGACAGACGGCTTTTCGCCCACCGCCGACGTCGGTCGCCAACGTCGGTGAGACCGTGGCAGCTTGAAAACACCTTAGTCGGCCCAACTCTAATTACCGTAGATCGGTTACCAAAGCAGGGCCAACTTCGGGCCGATGGTCAATCTCTGGCAGCCGACCGAATTTCGCACCTGGGCAGTCGCTGCAGCTTCCTTTTAAGGTCTTGATGTTGTAGTCGGCCGGAGCCGAGAATTCGATCACGAATACAGTTCGTTTCTCGAAGTCTTGGAGAACTTCGTATTGAGTCGTTCCGAGATTTCCCATGTCAGTTTGTTATAATTTTGTTGTTATTTTCCAAGTTATGAGACGCATGGATCGTTTTCGTGCCCATTTGTAATTTTCACTGATTTTCAAATACATGTAAGTAATAAAAATGTTTGTTTAATTAAAATCGCTTCAGCACCATTCCATTGTGTACCTTCTTTTGCGTTCTTTTGCGAAGCGTTTTTGATAGCGAGTATTATCGCGATTTTCGGGAGTCATATTGGAAAAAGTACTTCGGGGGAAGAATGGGACACCGCGCGAGACGTATACGTCTCGCGCGTTCGATTTCTGCCGAATTCAGTAATCGAAGGTCACGATTGTTTGTAATGTCACGATTTTTCGATCAAACAGTGGGTGCAATGCAATTCGTGCGACAATTAGGCTCATCAGTCTTGCGCCGGTTTCGACAATGAATACGGAGACGAATTTCATGTCTTTGTATTTTTTAAGTTCTGATTTTGGTTATTTTTATATAAAAAATTATATAAAACAATTAAGGGAAAAAGGTGGTCTAGCGCCGCTAGGCCCCACTGGGCCTCGACTACACCACTGTCTCCCGTGTGGAAAAATGTCCTGGCAGTCTGGTTACAGGTCTGACGCAGGTCTGGATTTATCTAGACTGTCCAGTCTGGAAGATTTGATCTGGCCCAGGTCTGACGCCAGTAAGGCATAGGTCTGAGCCTATCTAGACAGTCTAGTCTGGAAGGTCTGGTCTGTCCCAGGACTGGCGCTGATCAGCGAGCCAAAAACAAAAAAAAGTTCTAAGTTCGATCAATCAATTCTTTTGACATGTTTCAAAAATGTTGAATGGTGTCTAAAATGATAGAAAATAAGAAATTAACACTATCAAAACAACACTTTTTTCTCATCACCTTGACATTCTGGTCTGATCCAGGTTTGGCGCTGATCAGCTAGCCAAGATCAAAACTTGTAAGTTCGGTCTGGAAGGTCTGGCCTGGCCCAGACCTGGCGCTGATCAGCGAGCCAAGAACAAAAAAAAACTTAGGTTCGATCAGAAAATATTTTGACATATTACGAAAATGTTACTGGGTGTCTAAATTGATAGAAAATAAGCAATTCACACTATCAAAACAAGACTTTTTTTTATCCCATAACTAGCAGCTGATCAGCCCATAACTAGTGGCTGATCAGATGGTCTGGCCTGGGGCTAACCAGAAAAACAGCTACACTTTTGGCTAGGCCCAGGCCAGACCGTCTGGTCAGTGTCAAGACTGGAAACCCGACGGTCTGGTCTGGGCCAGGCCAGCGCCAGAAAATTTTTCCACATGGGCTATATATCGTGGTTATATATCAAAGTTTTTAATATCTATTTTTCTCCGTGCGGAATCAGTCCGGCGTCTGCGCAATGTTTGCGGACTTATTCGGAATGAACTTGAGACACCAATTCGGACTGAACAAGAATTAATCGTAATCGCATGTAATCATTCGGACTGGATGTAGCTTTCACTCCGAATGAGTCCGTGCGTTACAAACAGATTTTGATTTCATTCGTAATCGATTGGAAATTTTCGGAGTTGTTCGGATTCAAACGTACTCAATTTCATTCCGAAACTTTTACCAAGGGGAAGCGCCCATGAATCACATGATCGGTTTTCAGCTAATTTTTGACCCCCGTCCCTTCACGTGATCGATTCAAAGTAGCCCCTACCCCTCCCAAGTGCTTGACCATATTATTTTTCCTGACCCCCCCCCCCCCCCCCTAGGGGGACGGGAGATGTGGGGGCGTCCCCTAGGCCTTTACTTGAACCCCCCGTTAGAAGTGTTCGGAAAATTCCCACACACTTAAGTTACGAAGGTTACCGTTTACGACATTAGGTGGCTGAAAACGAAATTCAGTCACTTGTATAGTAAATTTACTAAATTTTTATGAACATTCATAAGCGGTATCTGAAAATTACAAATAGTTTCCTAAAATTCCTAAATGGTAACAGAAAGAAGTGTGCAGTTGCTATGGCTTTGTGCTCGTTGTCCGTAAAAAACTCAAAACTAGTGCAAAAAGTTTGGTTCATTAATTTAAAACTAAATACGCAGTCTATATTTATCTTAAAAATGTAAATATAGCAAGACAATATGAACAAAGTTTATGTAATCGAAAACATATGTAGCTAATAGCTTATATCATATACTCCAGGGTAGTGAATGTGCAAAAGAACAATTTCTTGTCACATAAAATTGTGCTTGGTCATATATTTGATACAATACTGCTGTCAAATTGAAAAAGCTATACGTGACATTTGTCATGGATGTTATTTTTCGTATACGTGTGTCGAAAAATTGTCTCGATGGCAAATGTCACTTACAAGTCGGAGCCAAAATTCGAGGCCCCTCACTTCTATTGATTGCAACTCGTTCAAAAAATCCCTGAATTGTTCAACAAAAAGCATTAAAAAATGTTAAAAGAATATCTGTGCATTTTTTAAGATTTTTCCTGACGTTGACGGCTTTCTGGGAACAGGTGAGAGTCGACGCTTGAAAAAGGAAGACGAATAGCTTCCTTTTTGGGGATATTTTGCCCTCTTGATAACATTTTTTCAGGATAGAAGTCATTTGCTGATCGAACTTAAGATTTTTGTTGTTCTTGGCTCGCTGATCAGCGCCAGGTCTGGGCCAGACCACACCTTCCAGATCGAACTTATAATCGTTGATCTTGGCTAGATGATGAGAAAAAAAGACTTGTTTTGATAGTGCGAATTCCCTATTTTCTATCATTTTAGACACCCTGTAACTTCTCCGAAATATTTCAAAAACATTGGCTGATCGAACTTAGAACTTTTTTTGTTCTTGGCTCGCTGATCAGTGCCAGTCCTGGGACAGGCCAGACCTTCCAGACTAGACGGTCTAGATGAGGTCAGACGTGGGCCAGATCAAATCTTCCAGACTAGACAGACTTAATTAGTCTCAGCTTTATCTTCTCTCAATGAAATTGGCATCAATTCATAGAAAAAACAATGTGTAATCTTTACAACGATTTCGGAGTTATCTTTACCTGCAAAAAAATTAACATCACGTTTGTTAAGATTCATCCACAATATGAGAAACGGTTACCATGTCAATTCTATTAAATTCTGTTTCGTTTTGATGCAAAAAAATTCCATTTTATGTACTTGAAAATTAACCGCAACGAAAATTCACTTCTGTTTTTTCTGTGTTGCTCGTCTCTCCATGCCTAATATCTTAATATGTATATTACTTTTTTCCTTTATTTGCCTTTATTTTTGTGTTTGTGTTAGAGAATAATGCAAATAATGTTGCATATTTCCGTTTTTTACACATTTCACAGCAATTTCTGGTACATTTTTGGGTGAAATCCCTTTGGAACTCATATCTATAGGTTCTTCTAATGTTTCATTAATTGCATACTGACTTGAAATCTGATTAAAAAACACTTCTTTTCCATCTACACTATTAAAATCAGCCTTATCGTTATTTAACCCATTTTTAAAAGTGTGATTGAAAAAAACAAGAACATTTTCACATCCAAAGATTCTTTTTCTAATTGTGAATCAAAGTCATTTTTGTTGGGCGGACTAGCGATGAGTGATGCATTAAACTGATTTGCGGTTAAATCTACATTGATAAGTAGCGAATTCACTCTCATTTCTAAATAACAGATATCACTATATATATATATATATATATATATATATATAATTAAAAAAAAGTTAAACAACCACCGCAGGGTACCACTAAGAGCAACTGCCATCTGGAAAAAATGTCAATGGCCCCCAGTAGAACCGCGGTAAAATACACCTATGGCCACGTCTCACATCCGTGAGATGGGTGGTCACAGGGCACGACGAAATCACAACGACAGGCCGGCGAAACCCTCGTGTGTCTTGAGGACACGAAGCGACCCAAGGATGACAGCTTTCTGCATCCATCTCGCAAGAGCCTTGGCATATTTTTGGCACGCGGGTATGGCTTTAAGGTTACGAACCAGCGATAATTTCACACCTCCGAGAGCACCTATCACAAGAATAATTACTCGTACCGAATATTTTGGGTACAGTCGACGCAGCTCTCTTTTAAGGTCTTGATATCTCTCCTCTTTTTCTTTCTCCTTTGCAGTGATGTTGTATTCGGATGGAGCCGAGAATTCGATCACGAATATAGTTCGTTTCTCGAAGTCTTGGAGAACAATGTCAGGCCTCGAGTGCGCAACGGAGACTGCTGCCCGAAAATCGTAGTTCCAGAAAATCTGGCACTTCTCGTTTCGGACAATTGACTCTATATCCCTTGGAGCGTTCGGCAGGGCAGGGTCGCGACCAACACCGTAAGAGCGACAAAGGTGGTAATAAAGTACTCTTAGGGCCGCATTATGTCTATAGATATACGTTGTTCCTGCGTGGGTCGGACACCCCGATAGTATATATTCTAGGTACTCAGCGTGTGCATGACACGCTCTGCACCTATCACTGGGAACTTCTTGACATAAAATGCGGGCGCGGTATGCTAAGGTGGAGATTACACCGTCCTGGCATGCGAAAATAAAGCCCTCTGTACCTGAATTGAGCCCTGATGATTTGAGGAAAGCAAAAGTTTGCTCCTTCGACAAGGACTGTTTTTCTACATTTCTGTGAAAGTTTCCGTGCATTTGCTTGTCGAGTAGCTCTTGGTGAAATTTTCCAACCTCTGCTTTCTTTACTTCGGCTTTTAGACGTGAAGCATCTAGATGGAGTAATGCACTTTCCTCACTTCTGATGTTAAAATTCAGGCCAAGGGTCTCAGCAGCTTGCTCCGCGGCTTTGTAAAGGAACGCCCCTTCGCCAATCATCTCGTGGTTTCTGACCATCTTTAGGAGAGGATCTCTGCCATTCGCAACGATGTAAGCTGTACTCAAAACAATTCGGTTATGAAGACACTGGAGATTCAGAAGTCCGCGTCCGCCTTGCTGGCGTGAAATGTATAATCGCGGAACTGACGAATTGATATGCAAGCTTTTATGCATATGCATGATCTTACGCGTGGTGACATCAAGGGCCTTAAGCTCGTTCTTCGTCCATTGAACCATCCCAAACGAGTAGAGTAGAACCGGGACGGCAAGCATGTTAGTCGCAGATACCTTGTTCAACGCCGACAGATTGGAAGACCAAATCTGTCGAAGAAGATGCTTGTATCTGCTTCGGAGAGACTCCTACGTCCTGAATGCGGCTTTGAGGCACGCCCAGGTATGTATAGGTCTCTCCAGTGTTAAGATGTCTAATAACACTTACATCCACAAGCTCAGGGTCCTTGGGAACGCCAGTAATCTTTCCTTTCTTCAAATGAATTTTGGCACACTTGTCCAAACCAAAGTCCATCCCAATCTCTCCTGTGTAGTTCTTGACGATATTTAAAGCAGTTTGAAGTTTGCTTTTACCAGCGGCATAGATCTTCAGGTCATCCATATAGAATACATGAGTGACCTTATGCTCACGCTGATTAGTGTCGCCACAGAGGTATCCAGGAGAATTTCGTAGTGCAAGAGATAGAGGCAAAAGTGTGATGCAAAAAAGCAAAGGGCTCATACTATCCCCTTGAAAGACGCCCCTCTGGAAGGTGACGTTGTTCGTCGTCAGACGATAATTCCTAGATGAGATGGTAAATCTAGTTTTCCAAAGAGGCATCAATCTCTCTATGCATCTCACTATGTGTGGATGTACCTTCAAGCTTTCCAACAGACAGATGATAAGTCTATGAGAGGTTGAATCAAAAGCTTTCCGGTAGTCAATCCAGGCCATTGACAGGACGCGCTGATGGACTGTAGCGTCTTTACAGACACACCTGTCAATCAGCAGGTTCTCTCGACAGCCTGCTACACCTTTTTTCGAGCCACGTTGTTCGTACATCTCTCGCCATACAGGCTCAATTCGTCGAACAATCCTGTTGTTTAGGATAGCTGTAAAAATCTTATACAGTGTGTTCAAACAAGTTATTGGCCTGTAATTCTCTGGTTTGGACAAGTCGCCTTTTTTCGGTAGGAGTATAGTGCGTCCTAACACTAGCCACTGCGGAATGGGCATCTCCGACTTTAAATATGAGGTGAATATGCGGGCCAAATGTTGGTGTGTAGAAGTAAACTTCTTCCACCAAAAGTTCTTGATACAATCTGGTCCAGCACCGGAAAAGTTCTTCGTGCCTCTAAGTGCTTTTTTCACCTCTTCGGCAGTGACTGATGGGCACTCCTCATCAGATTTTATGAGGTTGTCGCAAAACTCCTTGAAGCGGATGATATTGTCAGTATCTTCTTTCAACTCTAGTGTTTTCGGGATCTTGTACACCTCTCTCCAAAAAGTCTCTACCTCCTTGGGCTTGGGAGGATTTTTTACAAAAACAGGGGGATCACTGAAGAGGCGCGATGGGTCAGCGAGAAACTGTTGATTCTCTCTGATCCATCTCTCCCTCTTCTGTATCCTCCTCCTTGCGTCAGATAACAGCCTTATTTTGTCAACAATATGCTGCTTGATTGTCAGCAGCTTTGACTTGTTTAGTGTGTGATTCAAGGTCCTTAGTTCTTGGGCGAACTTTCGAACCCTTTCCGTGAACGGTCTACCAGATGTTATGTAGTTAATCACACATTGAACACGGGACGCATTCTGTCTTGCCCATCCAATTTTCTTGTTCAGTTGATGCAAGCGTCTTCTTGTCTTTTGATCCATCGTCGGTTTGAGCCTTCGATTTGAATCAGCCAAAGCTCTCGCAGCACCATAAACTGAGCAATTGATGGTCCAGAGGTCGGACTCTTGCGAGATATCTCCACAAAGGGAGGCATCCATTTCAGCCAGATCTTGGGGCTTAAGAGGAACCTGCATGTTGATGTTCCTCCTTGTACTGAAATTGCCATCATCTTCAAGAAGGTGCCTACTTTCTGCGGTTGGTCTTAATGTCGTTTCATCTTCGTCTGCAGCTTGTTCAAGCAGCGGTTGAGGAAGCGCTCCGCGTACATATCCATTTTTGCGGAGGTAGTCGGCTTGATTTCGCAAAGACTGATGCGAAACTATATATATATATATATTTACTCACACTCCTTTTAAATACAGCTTCAGGAATTTACTTTAAAATATCGTTTTTGGCTTCACTTTGGCCTTTAAGTCCCACTTTTACAAAATAACAAACGAACATAACCATATTTTTTCCGATTGCCAAGAATAGGCACCCCCTATTATTTATTAAATGAATTATATTTAAATCTTAGTTATTGTGCTAGTAACCATTCTGGCATTTTCTCCAAAAGTTCTCAAAAGAAAATAGTCACTTCCGTGAATTAGAAAGTTGATACGGGGAGATTGAAAACTGCGATTTATTATCTAAAGATTTTCTTTAGTGAACCTGAAAATTCTTGGCAGCCTGGGAAAAAGGCTGCATTTTTTAATTTCAGAACACATGATTCTGCACAATTTAAAAAAAATCAAAAACTACTCATGTGGAAAAATGTTCGGGCGCTTGCCTGGCCCAGACCAGACCAGACCGTCTGGTTTCCCCTTGTCTTGACTCTGGCCAGGCGGTCTGGCCTAGGCCTGGCCAAAAGTGGAACGTTTTCTCTGTCTAGCCCTAGGCCAGTTTGGTCAGCCGATAGATATGGGCTGGTCAGCCGCTAGTTATGGGATGAGAAAAAAAGTCTTGTTTTGATAGTGTGATTTTCTTATTTTCTATCATTTTAAACACCCTGTAACATTTTCAAAATATGTAAAAAAAATTTGCTGATCGAACTTAAGATTTCTTTATTCTTGGCTCGCTGACCAGCGCCATGTCTGGGCCAGGTCAGACCTACCAGACCGAACTTACAATTGTTAATCTTGGCTAGCTGTTCGACGCCAAACCTGGACCAGACCAGACTGTCAAGTTGATGAGAAAGAAAGTGTTGTTTTGATAGTGTGAATTTCTTACTTTATATCGTTTTAGACACCCTGTAAGTTTTTTGAAATATGTCAAAAAAAATTTGGTGATCGAACTTAGAACTTTTTTGTTCTTGGCTCGCTGATCAGCACCAGTCGTGCCATAGACGGTTTAGATAAGGCTAGACCTGGGCCAGACTATGGTCAGACCTGGGCCAAATCAGATCTTCCAGACTAGACAGTCTAGATAAATCCAGACCTAGGTCAGACTTATAACCAGACTGTCAGGATATTTTTCCACACAGGTAATTGCTATGTATCTCTATTCTATTATTATTTCGTAAAAACTAGAGAAGGGTGTCATTATTTAAAATCCGAGAAACAAACTAAAGATTTGATAAGCAGATACCAGTTATCATACGGACCTTCAAGCTGCTTGTAAAACTTTATTTTTCCTTCATGTGACATCTTTGCGAATTTTTGAAAGATGTTGAAGTTAATTGGCCCAAGCACTTATTGTTGCAATCTGAACGCTCCATATATTTGTTTCACCCACAAAACCTAAATTATGATACCAGACATTAAGAACAAGAAACTTCGCCTCAGTTAGACCATTAATACGGCCCTTAAACACGAAAAACTACTTTTCATAGGGGTTGAGATATATTGCGCATTTTGAAGACTTTATACGCAATTCTTTGGATCTCTTAGTGCCTCAGACAAGATAGGGGAGACCACCCTACAGTAAATAATGATCCTACAATGGATAATCATTAACTAAAAATACTAATAAATGTTAAATAATAAATTTAATGTAATTAATAGTTACGACACGATACGTGATAATATACTAAAATTATAATTGATTATTTTACTTATATTTGTGCTTATAATTAAGGATTATCTACTGCAGGACCATTATATACTGTAGGGTAGTCTCCCCTATATAGAAAAGTAAAAAAATTTTGTGTTTGCGAGATAGTATAGTAGGCTGATTGTGTCAACCCTTATAAAGGGCAGAATTTTAGGTTCAATTGGCGCTTATTAGAAGTTTTAATCGTTTGTGGTTGTTTTAAGTCAGGTCCCAGGACCGCGGCTAAGCTTTAAAAAATAAAATAATGCTTTTTTCGCCAAGTGGAACAAGATTAGGGGGTGTATGATAAAAAATGTATTCGTTTTTTTTTGTCACGGATACATCATATTAACTGCCTCAGGTTACTTTTCAGAAGTTTTTCCGTTATCTTTTCAGTAATGTATATTTGTTAACCCTAATTGAATCAGATTTCATATTATTTTAATGCAAACAAATTTACTGTGACCGTTTTGTGGTTTCCGCTTAGATCTAGTAAATTGGGAGGCTTTGTAGAATTATGTAGATTCGTATTGATTGATGAATCAGATTTTATATAATTTATTACTTTAATAAAAACTAATTTACTACATTCTTTATGTGGTATCCGCTCTAGAACCGATGATAAGGATCCCTGTATTTTCTTATGTTATAACCCATGGGAATCCATGTAACCACTTTCACGTACTGAAAGGGGGTTCGAGAGTTCAGGTTTCCCAGAAACTTCTTGGAAGACAGAATTTTCCCCTGAGGCTGAGGCAGGGGTGGACGGGTGGTAGTTTCAGATCTCATTGGATTAGGACTCTTTCTATCATGTGTAGATTGTGGAATGTTATAGTTACCATATATTTTGCATTTAGCTTATAAAAAATATTTTTCAGAATGAGCAAAATAAGGGAGAGTCAGGCATTACCGGCCATTCAATCTTTTTATATATTTTTTTATTTTAGAGAGGGGAAAAAAGTGATTTACGTAAGGACCAAAAAAGGTTATTCAAGAAGAGTGTCCTAGCCCCGGCCACCGAGAAAATTGTAATATTTGGAAATTTTTATTGCTTACAATAAAAGATTAAAAATTGTTTACAGTAGGACAAAAGAAACATGAAAATCCAAAATCCAAAACAAGAATTAGAGGTTATATTGTTTACAAAAAAGGTTACTTATTAGTTCTTGTCAGAAACAAATGAAATCGAACCAGGAAAAATCTGGCCGGGGCAACCCGACACGAAATGGCCAGTGTTATATCCAAATGTGATATGCTGCAATAAAACTGATATAAATAAGATAATACATGAAATTATTAAACACAAAATACAGGTTACATATTTAGAGAGTGAACTTATATGTCCTGATCAAAATATTTCTTGTATTCTTGCAAAGATTTGATAATAATTTTCATCCATATTTCACAAAATGCACTTGTTTTCTGGATACGAAATATGTAGATCGGATTTTCTCATAAGCCGATGAAAAATATGAGTATTTTAAAAATTTCACGTTAAGAAAATGTTCTAATGTAATAATGTTGATTTATTTATCGCAGAAAGTGCAGTTATTTAAAGTCATAAGTGACAGGGCTACCGGACCCCACCTTTACCGCGAGTTGTCGGGTGATTTTTGTCAAGCGACGTTCATTGCTGCCCCGGCCTTGTATCGATGCGCGCGCTTGAAATAATACGATGTGCCAACTAAAAATCTATATAATAGAATCAAAAAACGACTCAAAATTTCGCGGAATATTGAGTATTTTAGCATGACGTCACGATCATGATAGGATAGGTGGGAATGTCAAGGAGGTTATTAGCATCTTAACATGAGACTGCTGCATACGCCTTTTTGGAGAAAATATTCTAAACGTAAAGGTAAGATATGGAGGTCTGAATAGTAATATTTTTCAAGTGTAGAATGTATTTGCACAATTCTGTTTCACCCTTTCATCGGTTGAAGACCTTTCAGTTTCACGAAATAGAATCATCTATCCGAAATTTGAAGTTAGAGTACATTATTCGTACAAATCAATTTGGTAGATTAACTTTAAAATTTGGGTACTTAGTTTCGTGACACTGAAAGTTCGTCAATCGTCAAAAGAATGGAACATAACTGATAATATACATTCTACACTTGACAAATATTACTGTTCGTTCGTACATTTATGACTTACTTTAACGTTCAGAATATATGCATTTTCATGACGTCGTGCCAGGATACTCAATTCAAACCAACGAGGGTCTTGAAATAAGCAAGAGCTGACTGTACATAACTATACAGCTCACACAGAACTAAATTGAAAAATTGAACAATTTGTAAATTCCTGATTTTGTTCACTGCCGGCAGTCTGGTTTTCAACCCGAAATATTCTTGGCTGCAAATGAATTTTTATTTCAATTATTAATTAAGTATATTTCATAATAATAACAAGGAGAACCAATCCATTTCAAATGATACAGGCAGTGGAAATTCAAATTACAGATTCATTCGCCTAACTATTATTCTAGTCAAGATAATGTTTTTTCGAAGAATTTAATTTTTGCATTTTCCTAATAAACAGTTTCAATGAAATTCTAAGAAAAGATTTTGGTCATTTAAAAAAGTTATGTAGAAAATACCTGATACTTTTTGAATATGATATCTGGTATTGTTCGAGAGAAAAATTAAAAAATTCATTTTTGCTAACAAAAATTTCGTGCCTGCAAACATTATTTGGCCTCCATAAAACTTACAGAATGTTTTCGTTATACAAGTACAGATTTAGAAACAGTACATTTCAATACGAGAGGCCAAATGGGCATTTTGCTCACTGCGAGTGTGAAGGCCCAGCATGAACTCGAAGTCGAAGCCAATACAGCGTTAGAAATGAAAAAGCTCAGAACCCGGCGGTAATCCACCGATTTCAATGAAAATTTTTGCATTGTGTTGCTAAATATATTTAGTAGAGAATGTTTTTAAAAAACCTGTTCGCTGATTGTTATTTAATTATTTAAGCCAATAATTATGAATTATTTCGTATCTGTATACATATTTACAGCGGGGGAGGCGGTAAATTATACTTTTTTTGTTGTGAATCGGACAAGGAAATAAATAAGTAAAATATTTTTAATCAGAAAAATGCATATGCTTATGATAATGTGAGTATTAAATAAATTATTTCTGAAACTTATGACGGACAGTCACGCAAGTGGCGCCGCAAAGCCGATGTGTATGGAAACTATGTATCCTTTTGAAGAACGTTTACGTGCTTCCAATAGAATTTTCGACAGGATAAACTGGTTTACCTGGCTTTGTAAGTAGATAGGTGCACTCTAGCTTGTTTACAGTGCAATTGTAATAACTATTCCAATCATTCTCCGGCGATAGAAATGAAAGAAGTAGAAGACGAGGATATTTTTCAACCTTTTGATGAAAGTTAGTATTCTTCTTTCTCAGTAATTGCAGGAAGTAAAGGTGAACGATGCTTATCCCACAAATTTTCTTCCCAAATCACACTTTCTACCTTTTTTACATACACTGCGGTGACAAACTTAAAGTGTTGAAATTTGTAATAGTACAATTTAGCATTCATTCCACATTTATTCACAATTGACGTTCATTATAAGATTTGCAGATATATAGATAATACTTTGACGATTGTAAGCGGGTCTCATTCCATCGCCATTTACGCCCTCTACCTTTTCACATAATTGTTATCAAAGTGATCCATTTACATGATTGTGCCAAAGCACAATCCAATCTGATCAATCTTGCGAAAGTTATCGTGGCTACACGATACTACAGACTACAGACTACAGACAGACATACAGACAGACACCTTCATAAAAATCGTTTTTTCTGACTCAGGAGGTCTCAAAACGTGGAGATTTGATGAAAACCGACAATGTCAAATTTTACATAAAACCAATACCTTCTCATTAAAATGAGAATGTAATATGTACTTCATGTGTTTGTAAATTTTTCCTGTACAAACATTTCTTGGAACTTTTATTGAAATTTATCAATAAAAATCTTTTAGTCAGAAATTTTTCTAATTCACAGTAAATCCAAGAGGGATTTTTTATCTGAAGTTGGATAAAAACTTTGCAAACAATTGACAAATATACAAATATTCGATTTCAGATCATTTTCATCCGCCTCCAGATAAAAATTATCCGGCGTTGGTCAATTGTACTATCAATTGTTTGCAACTTTATCTCATCAACTCATCAACTCATCCAACTTCAGATGAAAAATATTTCTGGTATTTATTATGTTCGTTTTTAGTTTTCCTTTTTGTGGTATATTTTTCAAAGGTTTTTCAAAGGTATAAATACCCTTTTACTGCATTATTATCCACTTATAATCAGTACTTTCAGGTTCACAGTACACGGAAAAAAAGTGCTGGAAATTTTCATTGGCTGAGTCTGTCAGTTTAGGATAGGTTTAAAAGCATTTGAAAATTTGAAAATATCGGATTGAAAAATCATGCAAATAGGGCTTGAAGAAATATAAGACTTCTTAGATTGCGTCCGGCATAGTCATTGAAGCACTCCCAGACTCCAACAATAAAATGTCAAAGACAAATTTTTAAGCCGTTCAACACTCCAATATTAAATTCTCTAAGATAGTCAAGGGAGGGCTCATAGACTGTCAAGCTAGTTATTTATGCTAATTAAGAAAAAAAAATTCTTTTTTAAATTTATAATATTATTATCTTTACCTTACATATTTAGTTAAATATAATATAACACACACAATTACTACTTATATTAATCGCACGCTTTTTATGCTCTGATAAATCGGACGCGCTCCGGGGATTAGGAACTACTGATACTCTAGACACGAAACTACGGCAACTCATTCCTAACCGCTCAAGCCCCTCGGCTAATCATTCGCGCTGAAAACATTGAAAAAATCTTGGTGTTGTGCTACAGCTGGAAACTGCATGGCCGCGTAAAAATAATCTGAAGAGAGCTACGAATTTGACAACTCGGTGCAAGACTGACTTCGCATAACTAATTAAACGCACTGTTTAAACAATTCTTGTTTAAATAATTGAGAAATATAATTTTTAACGGAAAATTATTTTTTGACCAAGGGATGATTTTACGTAGAATTTTTTTTTCTATTAATTTAAACTAAAATAAAATAAAAATAAAATAAGGAATGTTTTTT
Organism: Andricus quercusramuli; assembly: GCA_932178445.1. Classification (NCBI taxonomy): domain Eukaryota; kingdom Metazoa; phylum Arthropoda; class Insecta; order Hymenoptera; family Cynipidae; genus Andricus; species Andricus quercusramuli. The sequence continues at coordinate 726,279 of CAKNXH010000245.1, forward strand.
CTCAAATTTGTGTGATATAACATAAAAAATAATTGCATCGTTCGCGCGCGGCTCGCTTCGCTCGCAAGTTTGAGCACGCCTAGGGCGCGCGACTGTTGGATCTCGCGCTTTGCGCTCGATCAAATATTTATCTCGCGCTTCGCGCTCGATTATATATTCACCTCGCGCTACGCGCTCGGACGTATTTAAATCGCGTTTTACGCTCGGTTTCTCTAGATTTTTGAATTTCGTGTTCGACTTTGATGGAAAGAAAAAGTTTATTTGCAAATATTATAAAATTATCAAAACCTCTACATGTGAAGTGATTGTTAAATTTGTGTTTATTTTAGAATGAAATGGAACTTTATTTACTCAAGGTTCTATCGACCTTAAGGAACACATTCTCATCCTGACACTCGCGCTTCGTGCTCGATATGTGATTTGGAAATCATTTGAACCTTGCGTTCCACGCTCGGTTCTATACCTTATGATTGAAATGAAAAAGTGACGAATAAAACAAAAACTTCGCATCCTATTAGAACACGATTTATAACAAATTTGTACCTCTTCTTTGGATGAACAAATTTTGTCTCTGTCATTTTTCTCGTAGCTTGTGTTATTCGTCTAAAAATTTAATTTTACTATTTGCAATGCTGTCTTTTACGAATAAAATAAAAACTACGCATCATATCAAAAAGTGAATAATGACAAATTTGGAGATCATTTTTGGGTGCATAATTTTTTTCCATTCATCTTTGGTCGTATCTTGCATAGTTTGACAGCAAAATGAAATTATTGATTTTTAATTATTTTTTTGTGTGATCAAAATTTGGATTTTTGATTTTTCAAAAAATTCAAAAAGTTGTTAAGAAAATATGGTAGGGTGTTCAAAAAGAAACATTTTTGTAACGCACGCACAAAATGTTCGCTTTTCGAGGCATGTATTGCGTGCGGGAAGTGACCAATTCCAAAGCCGTGGTAAAAAGCAGTTATAAAAAGACTTTTTCTAGCTGCTGCGCTTGCGCTCTTTGAGCAAGATTACTTTTTCTAGCTGCTGCGCTTGCGCACTTCCAGCCAGATTACTTTTTCTTGCTGTTGCGCTTGCGCATTTCGATTCAGATTCACTTTCCAGGACTGCCGGAATAATAACCTCACTTCATTATGATTTGACGCTTGAGAGACTGATTGTGAGTAGTGAACAGTGATTGGACGAACTCGAAGTGATAAGTTACCATAAATGACTGATAAATTACCATAAATTACCGAAAATTTCAGAAATTTATGGATACCTGAAATTTTCGGAAATTTCAGAAATTTATGGATACCTGAAATTTTCGGAAATTTATCAATTTTCCATAAATTTCCGGAGTTTTGGGAAATTTAGCCATTTTCCAAAAAATTTCCGGAAATTTTGGAAATTTCCATATATTTCCGGAAATTTTCAAATTTTTCCAAAAAGCTTTGGCTACCTGAAATTTCCGGTAATTTAGCAATTTTTCATAAATTACCGGAAATTTAGCAATTTTCCATAAATTTCTGGAAATTTTCAGAATCTTTCCAAAAAGCTTTCGAGACCAGAAATTTCCGATAATTTAGCAACTTCTCATGAATTTCCGGAAATTTAGCATTTTCCGGAAATTTTTGAAATTTTTTGAGTTTTTCCAAAAAGCTTTGGATACCTTGAATTTCTGGGAATTTTCGGTAATATACATATACACCGGAAATTTCCGAAAATTTTTGGTAATTTTACCATGAATTTCCAAAAATTACCATAAATTTCCAAAAAAATTATTCTTATTGTTTCTCAAATCGAAAATTTCCTGCATTTGTTACAAAAAATATCGTGTGCAACAGGTGCTGAAAGTAGACAGTTGCAACTCTTGTGAAGTTTACAGTACTTGCCATCGGCTCATCTTCGGGTCGTTTCCGGCTTGTCTTCGGCTCGTTTACAGCTCGCCTTCGGCTCGCTTCCAACTCGCCTACGACTCGCCTACAACTCCCCTTCGACTCGCCTCTGGCTCGTACAGCAAACTTCACACTCGTCTGGAACTGCCTACTTTCCGCACTTGTAGCACAATATACTATTTCCTCCTCCTGACTTTTTTTCCATATCATGCGTTTTTCGGCATAAAATGTTCATTTACGTTTGTTTTTTGTAATTTTGAAAATGCTATAACTCCGGTAATTTTCTTTTTATCCGAAAAAGTCATTAGGATAAATTGTTCGAGTTTTGGAGTACTATGAATAGCCGTACATAGAATTTTTGAATTTTGAAAAAAAATGGTCTCAAAAATTTTCAAAATGTGCTCACTTTTTGAATTTTCATCCAAAATAGTTGGTTAACGAACTTGTTCTTTCTTTTTAGGCCCTAAAAAAGTGTGCCAAAGCACAACTCGATCTGATTATTTTTTCGAAAGTTATCGTGCCTACAGACAGACAGACAGACTACAGACAGACACCTTGATAAAAATCTGTTTTTCTAGCTCAGAGAGTCTCAAAACGTGGAGATTTGATGAAAACCGACCAAGTCAAATTTTACATAAATCCAATACCTTCTCATTAGAATGAGGATGTAAAAAATATAAAATCCATGTAATGGAAATTTTCTTCAGGCAATTTCACATGCAGTATAAATAAATAATTACATAGTACTACGGCACATGATAAAATTTCTGCTTCAAGATTAAACTGTGTTATATTCATTTTTTGAATTGAAGAATTTGATTCTGTATTGAAGAAATTGATAACAAATCAACAAAAAAGCAAGCTTTTTGTCCTTTGTACTCCTTTTGTGAGGCGCACTGTTTATAAGTTGCAGACTTATAAACAATTTACTTCAATAGAGCTGATATATTTACCAAATTATATCAATAAATTATTCATAAACAAAATTTTAAACTTGGGGAAAAACTTACTTGCGTTTACACTCTTAAAAGATGAAAGAATTATACATTATACATTCGAAAATACTTTTTATAGATTGTTATTAAGAAAATAGTTATTTTGAATGGAATTTTTGATGAGATAATAAATTTTGTTGAATAAATAAGGCAGTTGTTTAAACAATTGTTGTGTATCTTTTTGAAAAAAATTCTGATATTCGATTCGTAATATCTCGGGGACCTCTCAGTGCTTCAAGAAGTATTAATGGTGACTCGATTAACTATTAAACAACTTTTTATTTATTTATCAAAATTATAAATGTGAAGATGGCTTTTATGTCAATGTTTTTGGAATAAAAGAAAACACATTTTATTCTATTATGAGACACATTCTTATATTTTATTTCAATATTTTTATAAATATTTTATATACAGAAATATGAACTTGGAAATAAAATCTGTATACATCCAGTTTTTTGTAATGTAATAATAGCTATCTTCTAATTCATTTCGAATAGAAATGAGTGTATTATAAGTAATATCGCGTAGATTGAGGCAAGCCAAGTTGAGTTGATGGCTGTGCCCTCAGCTCCCTTGTTCCCTTGGGAGCTGAGGGATCGACGGTCCCTCTGAACGAGGCTATGGTATTGGGAGAGGCCAATCGGCCCCCCAATAAGAGAAATAGCATCAACGGTACCCTGAAAAGGAGACTGAGGAGGAAAGCGCGGCAGGCTAGGGAAGCAGCTGCGGGAGCTGGAGCGTCGGCAGCTAAAGGGTTGACATCCAGCACTGAGGCCCAGAAGATAGGTAGAGGCTCAGAGGGCACCCCGCCGGGGGTGTCTGGGCCTGTAAAGAGGCACAAGCCGGCCCAGCAGCCGGCGAACAGAGAGTCGTCGGGAGCTGGACTGGCTGCCGCTCAGAGGACCACCCTGACGGTGGTGGTGGCTGACACCAACTACCCGGACTCATTGCTCACGGTGGAACAGTTCGATATTTTCAGGGAGGCTACCTGGAGAGCGTTTGGAAAACTGTCACCAGATCAATGGCCAAAATTTGTGACCTCCTTCTGCAGATGAGGGGTCTTTGTATTTGTGGCAGCCGACCTAGCGGCTAAAGCTTGGCTACTCAAAGCGGTGGTCGAGACAGAGTCGTGGGAAGGTGCGTCCCTTAAGGTGGGTGGGGTTGAGTTGCTCCAAAAGATGGTGAGGGCTACGGCGTGGTTCCCGGGCAAACTGGAAGGCCCGTCTGGTGAATTGTCAGGCACGAAAAGCCTCAGCAAGGGGGCACGTTAGGAGGCACTTGGCATCTCCTAGTCGTGTATATTTCTGAGTCTTAAACGCGGGCCTTTTCGGCCCTCAAGAACAGGCCCTTCTTTCACTTTGGAAAGGTCAACTTTAGGGTTACCGGCCAGGGACAGAAGAAGGCCGTTGAGACGCAGGAAGATCGGGAGCAGACCTAAATGACTGCTCCTGGTCTAACCATTACCCAGATTAACTTGCATCACAACAAAGATGCCTCTGAAGTTTTGCAGAGGGGCATGGCTGCGAGGCATACAGGTATCTCGCTAATACAAGAACCGTGGTTACTTCGAGATACTATTAGGGGATTAGGGGGGGGGGGGGGGGCGCGTCTTTTTTGTTACAGGGACCCCAAGACGGCCAAACCAAGGGCATGTATACTGACGAAGGTAGTTAGCGCTGTCCTACTGCTTCAACTGTGTTCGAGAGACCTGATGGTGATAGCCATAGATCTCAAAGAAATAGGGAGGCTAGTTCTGGGATCAGCTTATTTCCCTTATGACAGCGATACTAACCCACCAGTGGAGGTACGTACACTGGTGGAATATTGCAAGGTAAGAAGTATTCCTCTTCTGTTGTGGTGCGATGCTAATTCCCACCATGCTTTGTGGGGTAGCACACTCTCTGCACCAGTAGTTCTAGAGATCGTATCAAGAAGTGGATGGTTTCAGACGAACCCTCTCTCTCAGATCACTCACAGATAGAGTTCGTGTTGGAATCCGTTGTACCCGCTAGCCCTAAATGGGTCAGAAATCCAAGAAGAACGGACTGGGATCAGTTTTCCACGAAACTAAGATGTGCACTCTCAGAGGTTCCCAGGTCAATTCGAGACGTGGACACCCTGGAGATGGCAGCCAAAACTTTCACGGAAGCCATCAAAGATATATCCGCGATAAGGTCTTGTCAAGCAGAACGCTCCGCAAGGAGCAACACACCTATAGGGCTGGTCACTCGACGGAAACGGCCGCAATCGGAGCAGTGAACCTAATTGAAGGTCAACTAAAGGAGAAAGGCCTTGCGATTGGAACCTTTATGGATATCGAAGAAGCCTTCAATAACACCTCTGGAGAGGTGAACAGGGCGGCCATGATTACACATGGTGTGCCTACTGCAGTCTTGGAATGGACGTGCCACATGTTGGCCAAAGGAATCTAACCACGACTAAGGGTGATGTCACTCTAAGTGGAACCATTGAGTCGGGCTGTCCGCAGGGGGGAGTTTTATCGCCCTTGCTGTGGTGCCTGGTAGTGGATGAATTGCTTCATCTACTCTCGAGTCAGGGCCTTCACGTCATAGGTTATGCGGACGATATATTGGTTATCGTGCGAGGTCAGCATCTGGATGTGCTCTTCGGAGTAATGCAGCAAGCAGTGATGATAGTAGACTCATGGTGCAAGAAAACTGGATTATCGGTCAATCCGAGAAAGACAGATGCAATTGTTTTCACCAGAAGGTACAGGTGGGGAACTACGAGTACATTGAAACTTGGAGGACAACAACTGGAAATAAAAGAACGAGCTATATATCTAGGAGTAATTCTGGATAAGAAGCTGTCATGGAATGAGCACCTGGAAAAGAAGTGCAAGTAGCTAGTAGCGACCTTATGGCTCTGTAGGAGAGCCATAGGGAAAAGCTGGGGCTTGAAACCGGAGACACTTATGTGGATTTATACAGCGATCTTGCGACCAAGGTTAACTTATGCGGCGGTAGTCTGGTGGAGCAGGGTCGAGCTGTCCACTGTGAAGTCTCGACTAGAAAGGATCAGAGGACTGATTTTGAGAGGCGTCACTGGAGCCTCAAAGTCGACACCCACGATGGCACTGGGGGCACTCATAGGCTTAGAGCCCCTCCATCTTACCATCAAGTCCGTGGCCGTGGAATGGGTTTATGGCGACGCATACCTGCCACAGGGCAGGTATGCCAGATGGCTCGAGGAACTAAGAGAATGCAGGAGCCGGTGTATCTCGTAGAAGGATTGGCATGGGCTTCACAATTGAGGTATAGACCCGAGCCAGTGGTAGGTATTTCCAGCAGGTCAGTCACGGAAGTAATTAATAGTTGGCTGACTGACGAACTTCAGAATGAGTGGGACTTGGTTTCTGGTTGCAGACAGGCCAAAACACTCTTGGGCTCAAAGCTTGACTCCAACCGAGCTAGGGAAATACTCAAGCTCGGGCGGAATGAAATCAAAGTCCTAACAGAACTATTCATAGGATATGGGATGTTAGGATATCACAGACATAAGATAGGGCTTGCAGAAACTCCCCTCTGTCGTCTGTGCGCAAAGGATAATGAGACAGCTACTCACATCCTTTGTTACTGCCCTGCGGTTGCGGGGAAACGTCTAACACTCACAGGTAATTTTTTATCAGTAAGTCTGAGATATGCAGAGATATCAGGCTGCGGTCCTATCCCTATGGAGAGGGCTATGGGGTCATGCTTAGGCTCACAAGGGGACGCAACGTGATTACCCAAGCGTCAGAAGCTGCTAAGATCTCAACCCAGAACTAATAGTAATATTTTTCCGTGTACTGCATTTGTAAACTCTTTTTGCGGTAACGTTACATGTCTTTCGTTTTTTGTTCAACCATTTTTAATTCGCTATTTTCATTTTTTGTATAATTATTGATTTATTATAATTGATTATAATTGCCTACACGGAAAAAATAAGATGTCGAAACTTTAATTGACTAGTCAACCATTCTAGGATAGGCCACTTTTTGTTTAGAATCTCATATAATTTTGATTAAAGAACCGCAGACTTCATCGAAAAAGTGAAAAAAGTCATCGAATTATTAGAAGACAATCAGTTTTTGAATTTGTATTCAGCAGATTTTGACAAAGTTCTAGACAAGCATTCAATTTTTCCTAAAAAGTCTTCCAGATTCCACAAGATTTGGAATACAATAACTCTAGCACAGAAACGAATAACAGATTTATAAGTTGTCGAAGAATTCGTTGACTGTCTTCTACATATCTATATATTCACAATGTACAGTCATATTGGATGCTTGTGTTAACACGTAGTAACGCTCAGGTGAAGTATATGTATATGTATAAGTGTAAGTATATGTATAAGTCTGAATGGAGTCGCGGTCACCGGCAATGAACAAATGAGCGTGGATTTAAATTGGGCTCTTCAATGAGATTTGTGCAAAATATTCAATGTATTAAGTTGGCCGTGGGGTCTAGTTGTTTGGGATAAGTTGCGTTCGATAGGCGTTAGGTAGTTCGAATCCCGCCGAATTTGTTTCGATTTTTCATAGGTTCGTGTGTATCTGTAAAAATAAATATAACTTAAAAGTGAGTCTATGTGAATAACAATATAGTAAAATTAACCGCAAAATATATATTTTTTTAACTTGGCTATACTGTTTTCTAAAAACTCGTTAGGAGTCATCGAAAGTTTCATTGACTGGCTTCGAAGGATTACCCTTCTAATGCTTTTTCATAATAAAAATATACATAAAAAATTATAGCATTCGCATTTTCTTTGTCGGCTATACTTTCCGAGATATCCACCCTGGGAGTGGTGAGTTTGACAGCGTGGATCTCACGCTCCTGTCGTAGCTCATATCTCCAAATGAGATAGTTTTTCGATGAAAATTAATAGAGCTCAAGTTGTATAACGAAAAATTCTAAATATTTTCAGTTTTATATACCATTATTTTCCATGTATATCCTATATACAAGTTGTCTGCAAAAATGCATTTCTTAACCGATGCACCCTTTCCAAAAAAAACGTCAAAACACACATAGTATACATATCCATAGTGTTTTTGTTGCTCCAGGATTAATTTATGTAAGTTATTCAAGTTTTCAATCGATTTTTGGACATTTTTGAAAAAAATTGGATTTTCAAATTAGCGAACAGGTTTTTAAATACTTTTTACCACACATATGTTGCAGCACAATGCAGAAAGTTTAATTGAAATCGGTGGATTGCCTTCGGTTTCTGAGGTATAAACCTTACTGGATTCCTCTATAGAAGCCGAACCTCGTGTATCGGATAATATTTTTCTTTAAAAATTAAAATGCAGAACCTGAGATTGCCTACCGTTCACAGATATCGAATATAACCTCACTGACCTTAAATGATTTACGCAACAACTAAAAACTGCTACAACGACAAATGACTAATCCAACCGCACCCAGCACGATGTTCACATAGCGAGAAAAATGTTTTGCTAACCATGGAGAGCATTTGGCTCACCGATCTCGGGGATTTTGTTCATCGCCTTCGCGCGCGATGCGGAATCCACCATTTTCGATGCCTGTAAACGGGTTTCCATAAAATCTACTTTCCGTGTTTTCAAAATTTAGCCAGGAAGATAACGTTGAATTCAACGTAAAGCCCCTCTTTCTTTATTTTATTCACTGTTTTTTAAAATTCTAGGTTACATAAAGAAGAAATTCTGAATGTCTTGTGTAGGCCAAATCATTTTTGCGACCACTAGAATTTTTCTATTTTTCTCACGAAGGATATAATATATCATAAAAGAGTTAAGGGTATTTTCTGTAGAACTTTTTAAGATGAGGACATTTTTATAGTAGCATTTTGTCGAATCGTTCTTCCCTAGATAGAAAAATAAGAAGATTCGATGTAATCCTGGAGTTATTTTTTATCCGAAGCAATTGACAACTTGTAAAGTTGTGAATGTTGTGAATGTTGTGAATCCGCCTCTCGATACAAATGATCTAATGTCGGCTAATTGTAGTTTTCAATTGTTTGAAACGTTTTTATCCACAAAATTCCTCTAGGATTCACTGTGCAATTAACCTCACGACAGATAGGAAAAAACAACCCTAAAATTTAAAATATTCATAACTTTGCGAAAATGATTTTTTGTTGTTGTCAAAGTTAAAAAGTTATTGCCTTTGGAAAACAAAATATTTCGGGTGCGAATGATTATGTGATTTGAAGTTGCACTGCCTGTATGATATTGAAATGGATTTCGTCAGGAGTTACTACAAAAGGTAAAGGAGGTTTTTCGTATCGCGTTACTTTTTTTTCTACCGTAAGGATATACGGACCATTACGGCCATTAAGGCCAATAGTAACCACAACAGGAAATCCTATCATAATGACAAGAAATCCTATTGTACGAGAACTTCCTATCGTGCTGTAATTCTAGAAGACTAAGATCGTATTTTTGCCCTAGGACAATTAGGTATCATAATCTGAACATTCTAAACATGCATTTTTATTTTCCGGAAATGAAATTTGACACTGAATGTCGGATATTGACACTGGAACCGGTAAACGAGTAATGCACCTCCACGCACACGCATATCGGGACAATGTAAGGGAAAGAGGAGAGAATCGAGTCGGTGAGTTCAGTACTAGGCTCGCGCGCGTGCCGCAAGGGTGGTTGGTGGTTGCTGGTTCACAGCCAGACACACCAAAAAAGTGTTGTGACTACTTCCTTCCACACGACACGCTTCTCCCGGCGTGTCCTATGCGGTGGGGATGATTTATATCAAATTAAACGGTGCATATCATCATGCTAGGAGTGTAGTGCCTCAGTTCACCATATCAAAGTTTAAACGTGGTTAACATTGGTTAACATTGCTTGACCGCGTGATTATAGTTTCAGGAAGTGCCATTCTTCCCAGGTAAAAAGTGGTCACATTACTTGTTTCTCAATTAAAGGGGAAAAAATTACGAAATTTATTAAAGCAATTTTTCATTGACAATAAGAACGTATGAACTGAGAAAAACTACTTTTTTCTGTTACTCGATCTTTTCTCATCAGATAGGATTGTTCCTTAATCCAGCTAAGATTTTTCCAAGATTTGAATCTTAGATGGTTTGTTATGAAAACTTATGAGGTTCCATATACAGCTATCTTAGAATTAATTTTCCCGTATGTTGACAGTTCGGAACCAATTTTAAAAAAAAATTCGATCGGTTATTGACATTTTGTGAACACGTGCCCTTAATAAATTTACGTAAGTTCAACCGAAACTAGCCTTTGGATGTTGATTTGAGTCACGTATTGAGAAAACGACGCAGCAGAACTTTTTTATATTTTTTTAGAATGATCAGGATCAAAAAAGTTAAGCGATCTTAACTCGAAAAATTGTGAGCTTACTGCTAGAAGATTTGCCCTCAGTTTTTCTTCAAAGTTCACTTTTCTCCTCGCTTTTCTCTTTTAACGTCACTGAGAATTTTTTTTAGTTGAATTGACAAACTTCGTGTTGTTTCAACAAAAGATTTGTTGGAAAAAACCAAAAATGTTTTGGGAAAACAAAAATGTTGTTGCTTCTATAAAAACCAAATTTTATTGTCAAACCCATTTTCGCAGTGATTCTATCTTTTAAACTTCTCAGCAAAGATATCGCAAAATATGAAATTAGCCAATGTCTACGTGTGCCGAAATTTGTGTACAAATTGCCAGATTTTTTCGGTACGAATAGGGGGAGCTGGAAAAGGGGCTATTTGTACCAAAATTTTGGTACGAATAGCCGGATTATTGTGTGGACATAGTCATATTTGTACTGAAATTTTAGTACAACTAGTCACTTCCTTTTAAAAATTCCTTTATTGAAGATGAAAAAGCAGAATATTTAAACAAAATGAAATATACTTGATTTTAATTCCTTCAAGTAATAAACCGTAATATTTTTATTTCACATACTTGAAAAAATTATTCCCAACCAGAAATTGTATCTATAAAGCAGTAAAAACAAATAAAAATTAATGGTCTTCTTATACGCATGCCAACGTGATTATATCCATGTGGGCACGTTCCGCAGCCAAATTTCTCTCGCGTGAGCTATACTGGAAAGAAAGATTTGCATCTGGATTCCTGAGGTCGTTTGTTTTCTTTTGGTCTCGAAATCGCGTAACGTGTCCTGGTCTCCATAAGTTGTCTCGAGACATCTTTATCATTAAAAGCGGCGAAGAAAGTACGAGATGATACCAAATTTAGCAATTGGAAATCAGCTCATGCAAAATTGCGGTTTCGTAATTAATGTGACGGAGTCTGAAAAAGTATTATAGGAAATGCAATAATGCATTAATATTGGCAAAAGTATAGGTAAAAACATTGGGTTAAACGTTGGTCCCAATAATTTTACAAATGCTTCTCCATATTTTAACTTGAATACTTTATTTTCTTTAATACTTTTTCGTAAGGGTCTATAAATTCGGTACAAATTTAGATTAGCAAGCAAGTGTTGGATATGAGATCTGAAGAACGAAATTCTGGCCTATCTGGGATGAGTGGCATTATTATATTCTAAAGGTGCACTGTAAAAAATGTGTTCTGGAACTTTCCATTAAATGTATTGGAAGTTTATTTCCGAGACGTAAGGTAACATCCCAATAAATGATATTGTAATTTGCAAATGCTAGTATTGTGATATTGCCACACATATAATGCACAAAATGGCATGTGATGCCACAGATGTGAAGTAATGTTGCGGACGAAAGTTTAAAAAAAATCGAAATTCGCAGGTACGTGGAATCGAACCCTAACCGCCAAGCTCTAAGTCGAATGCGTTACAGACTGGACTAGCAAGGCAGATATTTTCACCTCATTAAAATAGCGGGTCATTTATCCGCTAGACAGGCTGAAGTGAGTGTAAGGCAACGTTACAATACCAGTATTGTAAAGTGAAATTGCAGTACTTTTATGGTAAACCACGCGTATTCTTCAAAATTGCAATACACGTATTGCTATTTCACTCTTGAATACCGGTATTTCAATTTGGCCTTACACTCGTATAGTAAAAGTGTGGTAAAATCCTAAACATTTTTAACAGTGTAAACAAAGATTCACCCTTATTGACCATCTAAAATCTGGTTCTCAAAACAATGAGCCTATCAATCTGGATATAAACGATCTTAAATTATGCATATATTTCTTGATAAAATTATCTGTTGATGGTGTTTTTGCATTAGAGGGAGGGGTCCAGTAGTTTGAAAGAAAAACGTTCTTTATTTTTAAATTTTCTAAAATAGTAACATACTTGATTTCTTCCTGGATAAGATTAATTTAGACAAATATTTTAGCCTTGACTGATACAATTTTACTAATGATTTATGTTCAATTATTGAGGATTGGGAGACTTAACGACTGTTTCGCAAAAAGCGTTTCTTCCACACCTTTCATCCTTTCTTCCGCCACTCTTGAGGAATTGAGGCGGTTATTAATTATCCGTTTAGAACCTTCTCACAGTTTTTCTTTCTCTTGGGCTGGTCGCCTGGGGCAATATCTTTCCAGAAACGCGAATCGATCCATCATGGAACACAATATATTTTTGACTTAGGTGGCGATTTGACCTCTTTCAAAAAATATTTTTCTTCGTTAAGCGCACATTATGAATGCCGCCTGGGGGTTGTTCCACTAATATACCTTCCACGGTCGTATTAAAATTTTTTTTTTTATTTCAGGGGTGGAACTGAGATTGAAAATCATTTGGGTACAATCAAATTGAATTTTCTAGGTATATATTTGACACCATGCAATTTAAAGAAGTGTGATTATGTATACTTCTATCTAAACCATTAAAGTAAAAGGTTGTTGACCTTGAGAGGATTTAACACTCGATATCTGTCTTTGTAGAGAAAAACTGATCTTCCGGCTTGTTTTTCGTTTCATCTCACTTGACCTCTGGCTGGAAATGCTTAACGCATTGGCGTTAATTTGTTAGCTCTCGACTGTTTAGCCGGTTTAGCTGATGTTAGTTTGGCTGGCGTGCTTCGCGCACATATTTAACAGGCAGCGCATTAAGCACACTTAAAGTGATCTATGTCCCGGCATTCGTTTCAGGCATGATTACCAGAGTAAAGACTCATACTCTCTTTGTCTCTCCTCTACAATAAAGTCTCTTCTTCAGGTCGATTTCAGTAGTGGGAAGAAAAATACGTCATAAGATTCTTGCTCGTTAACATTCTTCTCCTTCTTCGTCAGTTAGGCCCTGTTTTTACTCCTCTTTAAGTAGAATACTAATTAGACTCCTTGCTTTGATTTTTGGCGAAACGAAATTATCCTTAAAATTTATATGCCTCTATATTAAAAGTGCATTATTCACACATAAATATTAATTTCTTTTTTGGTGGTCTGAAAATGTTCGATCCCTTTTTTATATCCATTTTTAAAAGCTTTAGTTGAAAAGTTTTCCTTAGAAGGGACTCTGCTTTTTATTGCTTATCAGAAAACTAGCTTCTTTCTCTCATCTGCCTTTCTCTTGTCGACTTTCCAACACTCCAAGCTGATATCAGTGACAACGTTATATACCTAATGAGACGCATAAACAATGGTTAACCGCCTATATCCTTCCTTTTCTCCATCCTATCCTACCTTCCTTCTGTTCTGAATCCCGCGGTAGGTCGGAGGTAAAAGCAGCAGCACTTTATGGGGCTCATAAAGCGATAAAGACATTCGTACAAACGTGGGTGACGTAGGGGAGAAAGTATTGGTTACCAGCTACTTTAGATACATCCGATACAGCCTAATTTATGTGGGCGTAAAAGAAAATCCTCGGTGGTGATGCTGGGTTCCAAATTGCAGTCGCTACTCGATAAGAGCCCGTGTTTTCTTTCATTATATTTATAGCATTTTCATCAAAAGAGCATGAAAATTTTGCATAAATGTACCACATGAGGCTTCAGTCAAGAGTAGTAATTAATCCAGTTAATTTATTTAAATTAAATTCCGTGCAAAATGTGGAAGGACAGGATAATTCAAAGAATTTCTGTAATTAAATTTTGCGGTTCTCTATCGACACTGTTACAAAATTTTCGGAAAGTTCAGGTACCTTCAGTTCATTCATGGCGATTTATCTAATGTAAAATTCTTTTAGTTGAGATTAAGTCTCTATGTTTAAGGAAAAGTGCTCATTTTTTAAATTATTCTCTTGGAAACAGTATGCTTGAATCTTGGGAGTTGTAAGTTCCTGCAGCTTGTTTAGCCGGTTATAGCAACACATATGTGTACAGAAAAGACGATTGTTTGAACTGTTACTATTGCTATTAATTTATACGAGCTACATTTCAAGTTTTATGTCACGAGAACGTTATCCAAGATTTACAACGTCTCGACGGGGGTTTCAAACGTTAAGGGTTGAGTACACAGTTTGTAGTGCGGAATGGTAGTCTATCTGCAGAGTGTAGTGTTTGTACATACAGTAGAGTGATAATGTTATCGGTCAGTTCACAATGTGAATCTTAATGGGAGAGGAAGGACTTCGAGAGTCCAGGATATCGCATGTCCCTAGAAATAACCGTATAATGTTGGAACGGTTGGAACTACAAAAGCAAGGAAGGTTAGGGAAAGCTCTCCTAATTCACTTACCTTAAAGCAGCTTAATCGATGCACTTCACACCTTTCGTGTGTGTTCCCCTGTTCATTCTAAAAACCAAATTGATCTTTAAGTGATTCTTCTACTTCCCTTTCGACTCTTCTGTACAATATTCGCGTTAATATTTTAGGTACGGTAATCTATCTGCTCCCGCTTTCTTGGGTATTGTTACAATGTTATTCTTTTGAAAATCATTCGGTAACACCCCGACTCTAACATCTCGCAGATTAATTTGTAAAGCTCATCTTGTACTTTCTCCTCCATATCCTTTTAAAGTTCTGTATGTGATCTACTTGTGGTGCTTTATTTTATTTTTAAATCCTCCAGTGCCCTATCATATTCGGCCTACAATATTGAATCCCCCTTGTCGTCGCTATCACTACCTCTTCTATCAGCTTGTGCGTTTCGTCCCCTGCGCAATGATTTCCCACGTACCCCGCCTAACCGTTAACAATATCTGTAGATTCCGTTAGTATTTTTTCCTTTTCTTTCCAAAGTTTGTTGATTTTTATTCGTGCCTGGTCAGACTATCGTTTTATTTCCACGTACGTAGACTCTGTCTTTCTTTTTCCCAACGCATCCTCTACTCCTTTACAGTTATTTGCTTCGCAATTCAATCTACCTTCCCTACATCTTCTGTTCACTCCGTTTCTAGTTTATTATAAGGCACCTTTCTTTCGTAATCCTTAGTGTTTTTATATTTCCTTCTCTTGTCCATTAATTCCAGTACTTCCTGACCTCTTCAGCAATTCTTACTAATATTATCCTCGTACATACATCATTTATAATACTTCCATCACTTTTCCTGCGTTCAATTTCTTTGCTCAGTTTTTCTATCGAAACTTTCCCATCTTCTGAATTTGATTTTCTTTTTTCATTTTTTAAATTTAAGATGGCACCTTAGGATAACTGAATTGTGAATTTTCGTTTATATCTACTTATGGGTAGATTTTACAATCCTTCAATTGATTGAATTTGATTGATTTGTAAACCTTTACTTAATTAGAATGTACTCATTTTTTCTTTTTATTATTTTAATAAGCCGCTCCCCCCAACAAGAAGTTCCTACCTGTAGACCGATGCGATGGAGAGCTTCTTAATTTTACATTATTTTTATATTTTGACTATTGCCTCATTTTACTATTTTCATGGTGATAAGCATGGAAAACCTATAAAAGTCATCGTTTTTCGAACTCATCTCGGTAAATACAAAAAATTTCGGTAAAGTTTGTAGATAAAAGTTGTAGATCCAATCAAATAGTATATTATGAAACATGTGCGTAAAATGCGGTTTTACACATACTGCGTGAAAAATATACATTTTTGATTCTGCACGCTTTTCCTCTCAGATTGATAGTTTCTGAGAAAATCGCTATTGAAATTTAGTAAGTGTAACAGGCTTGACTCGTTGGAAAGGGGTAAGGGTTTGAACAACATTATTTCTGCGACCAGTCCCGGGAATGTCCTCCCGCCCCCACGAGACGTTGGAAAGGGGTAATGGGTTGACCAATATTATTTCTGTGACCAATCACGGTGGTGCCTTCCTGCCCCCACGAGACGTTGAAAAAAGGTTGTGGTTTGACCAACATTATTTCTGTGACCAGTCACAGGAGTGCCTTTTTGCCCCACTAGACGTTGGAAAGGGGTAGGTGTTTGACTAACATAATTTCTGTGACCAATCACAGAGGCGCCTTCTTGACCCCACGAGACGTTGGAAAAAGGTAGGGGTTTGAAAAACATTATTTCTGTGACCAGTCACAGGGGTTCCTTTCCTCCCCCACAAGACGTTGGAAAAAGGTTGGGGTTTGACCAACATTATTTCTGTGACCAGTCACAGGGGTTCCTTTCCTCCCCCACAAGACTTTGGAAAAAGGTTGGGGTTTGACCAACATTATTTCTGTGACCAGACACAGGGGTGAATCCCCCACGGGACGTTGGAAAGGGGTAGGGGTTTGAAAAACGTTATTTCTGTGACCGTTTACAGGGGTGCCTTTCCGCCCCGACTAGAAGTTGGAAAGGGGGTAGGGGATTGACCAATATAACTACAAATGTCTAAAACTTTTTCCGACATTTTTTGTATTTACCGAGATAAATTCGAAAACCCATGACTCTTATGGGTTTGCCATGGTTTTTACCATGCAAATCAAAATTCCGTGTATTTTCGCTGTCGTATTCGTAATCAGCATGTCAAAATACATAGGTATACAGATTTACAAATTAATCGGAGGTATTCGTTTTTCGGAAGTGTACTTCCATATTTTATTTCTAACCCAAAGCAAAATTGATATTAAAACGATTTAAGCGCACTCGATGAGTATCGTATACATCTTTCATTTATATCCGTCTTGAATTCTTTAATAATAATATCTTTTATTATTTTATTATTATCTCTTCTAGCAGAAGCTAACGAGACGATTTTTTGGACAGGAATCATTCATTATAACGAGCAGGTTATATGAAAAGATCATATATATTATATACGCTTCCCTGTGCAATGGGTGAAATTGATAAAGGAAGAAAGGAAAGAAAGTTTGAGGGAAGAGACGAAATTCGTTAGAACCCTGATGCTCACTAGTGTCCAGGGTGTCAAATCGAATTTGCTCCTTTTCCACCCGAGGACTCACGTCTGGCCTCCGAATCACAGACCTTTCAGCGAGGTCACCTTTACGCCTTTTTTTTACGCGTCCCCTCTCGTATTATGTGCTATACACCTTCTTGAGGTCTCAAAGTCGCAGGTTAAATAAACTCCTTTAAAAGGGACCGCTGAGAGGTCTGAAGGAAAAGAGGGAAGACCTATAGGAGGTTCGTAGGTAGATAAATGATGTGCTCTTCTGAACTTCTCTGATAGAGATATTAATCTTTCTCAGGATCCTACTCTCTCCCTCAGTTCGTATATGCTTTTATCTCTGTCTCTATCCTCTATCTTTGTTACTCCTTCTAGCTTTGATAGTCTCTACTGATCTACCCCCGCACTGACCGTACCTGCTTTTGCAATATCCTCCCTTCATTTTCTATCTTCTTCTTCTTCTACCCTGTGTCTCCGTCTCACACTTCACTATGAAAAGTGGAATACCATATGTCCACGTCAGAGGGGAAGACTTGGGATTCGGTTATCGTGCAGCGAACTCGGTTCTCTCTCTCTCTTGCTCGAAGTCGAAATCTTCAAAAAAATACTGAGGGCCGATATAAGCCCTACAAACTTTAGAAACTTTGAAGAAGACGACTGCAGTCTTCTTCTTTAAAGTTTCTGAGGAGTGAATACTTTTCAACTTAGGCAGATTCTACAATTCATGTTGTCGAATCTCTCAGTGACGAAATATGTTATTTTATAGAGGCAATTAGGCGTCACGTATTTTTTCGATACGAGACAAATATATTTCCTCGAAGTTAGGGGTATTTCAATTTTGCATTTTATGAGGTAGACATCCTGTGAGTTTTATGCGGGCTAAACCATTTTCGTGATCAGGAGACTTTTTTTTTCATAAAATCGAATTTTCACATATCCCTCTTCTCGGAAACAAATGAGAGCACAAAAAAATGTTAATATAATATTTTGCACCGCTAGAAAAGTTTTAAAAAAAACCTTTTGCTCTTTTCTGATCACTTGCATCGTTCACGAGAAAAATTACAAAGAATTAGATTCTCATCAGGAAAAAAACTCTTCCGGTCCCAAAAATGGTTTGTTCCGCATACATATGAAACTTATATGATGACTTCCTTATATATAATAAGCAGAAACTTTGAAAAAATATTGCAAAAAATAAAAAAGGTGAGTTATCCCAGAAAATCTTATATTTTTTTCTTCGAATTTGGAAAACATGAAAAAAAAGTTTCCTCTGGAAAACACCAGCTTTTTATTTTTTGAAATATTTTTAAAATATTGTTGCTTCTATCAATTTTATGTGCAAACTTTTATGCTAACATTTTTTGTTTCTTCCTTTCTCTCATGGAAGAATGCGAAAATTTTATTTTATGAAAAAAATCTTATCGCTACAAAAATGCTTTAATCTGCACAAGACTTCAAATTAACGATTTTTTTTACTGATGATTTTGTAAACTATAAAAAAGGGCTAAAATTTTTGTTCATTTATATTGGAAATAATAGGTATATTTACTAAAACAAATCTATAATGCGTATTTTAAAGTGTAGTTGTAACAATATTTATGGATAAAATAGAATTGGGAAGAAATATTTCGTTCATTTGAACGTTCAGAACGTTAGCTATATTTATAAAAGACTAAATTCAAGGAAAAATGGTTTAAAGAAAAAATTTCTTTTTATTCAAAGTAAATAATGATGTGTACAGCACAAAAAATTGGAAACTTACATAATAGCGGCTAATATCATTTTGAACAAAGTGCACTTTTTGTTAATTTGTAACGAAATATGGTCAAAATTAGTTAGTAAAGCAATTATATCAGTAGTAATAAACCAGTGATGCATAAATATCACAATTCTCAAAAATGAATAAAATGGCAGCCATACGATTCTTGAATAAGCCACATTTTTTGTAATTTTTCTTGACAGGCCCGTGTAGAAATATGAATGTGGGCCTGGTGAGGCACTGACTAGCTGGATGTTTCTTATGTCTTGTTGAAGCCAGTTTTAGAGTGTGCTTTATTTTCTTATTCATTTTGTCTCAGCTTATACAATTTTTATAAAGAGCTTTTTAATGAAAATATTGTAATCATCGACACACATAACAACAGCGACAATAACAGATGTGTGGCGTAACAGAGTCTCGTGCATTCCCGACTTTGGGGCAAGCCTCCACAAAACACTACAAAAAAATATTTTATATTACGCATATGTGGGAGACATTTTATTAATTGCAATTCGGAGCAACGACAGCTTGTTTATAATTAATGACAGATATATATTTTAATATGCCATTTGTGCCTCATCATGATTTAATTTATTGTTTAGAAAATATAAAAACTGGTGCATGCCTTGTCACGCCACTTTTCAAATGCGGAAAAATAGGGTAATTTCTGCACAGGGTTGTTGAAATATCGCACTCTATACAGTCATTTGTTTAATTTTTCGAATTGTACTATTCATGTATCGCTAGTTTATTTTCACAAATACAATTGCTTTACTAACGAATTTTCACAACATTTTGTTAAAATGACAAAAAATTCCATTTTTTCGAAATTATATGAGCCACCATTCTGTTATTTCACAAAATTTTGTGTTATGCGTCTCACTGTTCACTTTTTAATAAAAAAAAGGTAATTTAACCAAGTTCCAAGTAATTTTCTCGGAAAATGCAAAAATATCCCGTTTTTGCGAAAGTCGGGATCACCGCCATTTTAATGTTTCGCATAGTTTTGAATTTTACATAAGGCCACTTTTTGCGCTCTTGCGCTTAATTTTCCCTATAAAATTCACGGGAAAATTCAAGGCTCCTGTAAGACCTCCAAAGATCATCCAAATGAGATAACAATTGCAGAGCATCTTCTTCTCGTCTAACCTCACGAATCTAGGGGATGGGAACCCAAAATTAAAAAAAAAAGATTTACTAAACGTAATAAGGAACACCACAGTGAACACGATCACTTGAAGACGGTGGCAGGTAAACTGATAAAACTGATACATTTTTGTCATGTTATCATATTTAAAACAGGTTTTTTAAAGAAAAATGTTTTCATTTACGAATCGATTGAACGATAATATTAATACATTTTATTAAATAGTAACAAGTGATGGTCATCTATAATATTTGAAGATTCAATTTTTTTACAGTGAAACTGTTTTCATTATCATTATTCAGTGTTTATGTAAGAACAAAAAAGACTGCTTTATTCGAGACGAATTGATTAACTTAATGGTATTTTTTGATTTGTATGGTAAGTGGAGGACCCCGTTAGAGCACTCACTAATATTTTATTTAAAAATATTTTCATTAATAATTCTAAATAATGTAAAGAGATCAATAATGCATCCTGTATGAGGAAGCAAACACATTTGCTAAGTAATCATAATGAGGAAGCAAAGTGGAAACACTGGAGATCGAACTCACAGCTAGTTTAATAAATGATGATAAAGGATGGACTTTTTAATGATCTGTACCTTTCGGAAGATAATTGAGGGTCCGGATGAAAAAACCTATACCGTCATTTTTCAGTAGCAATTTTTGTTCAACAATTTGATCATCAATTAAATTAAAATGACATATTGTTAAGAACATACGCGTTGTGCACAATCATATTCTTATACTGTGCTTACAACTCGTCGGCGGCGAAGTAAAGCAGATAAAAAGCCGTAGAAAAACATTTGACTCGGAACAGAGTACCGTTGATGGGGGGTGGATGGTGCGTTACGTGATGCAATGGTATCGAGGCAGGCAGGTGTGAGGAGGTCCGGGGCGTATATGATCACGGAAATAAATTCACACAAATATACACATACACCATAACCATATGTGGAGGCGAGTATAAATGCGGTTAGGCGTGGGTACACACAAAAACATATAAATATACACGCACACGTGTCCGGGTCAGCTAGCGGGAACAATATAGAGTTCCATGGGGGTGCATGGTGTGCTAGGAAGCAGAGGTGAAGGTGGGGACAGATCGATAGCATAAGGGGCCTCGAGACCTTATGGTGCTTACGCCCCCTCCTCCCCCTAACCTTACCCTTTCCCCCTTTTCCACCATCTTCCTCCTCGTCTTTATATATACGGAATTAATTCATGCTTTCCTTCTATGGTGTTTTCGTCGCGTGCATTTCTGTCATGCCAAGAATTAATGGAGATCTAAATTTTCACAAATCTCAGAAATCTTATACAATTCTTATGCTAAGCTGGATAATTCTTGGCGATTTATAGCCACGAGTGAGCGTTACCGATTGTCGGGTGTCTCTAATTAATTGGGAGGTAAGCTTGTCAAGCGTTGAAAATTAAAGGTACATTTTTTATGAGAAGACACATTTAATGAAAAAATTGTATTGCTCTCTGAATATTATTTGTTCGGTTGTTTATGCAGTGGGATCGATTATACACAAATTAACTTTACACAGCAAATTCTACAACGTTAATTCTATGCACTTATTATATTTTTAGTGATTTATTAATTAAATCCTGTATCTTATAAAACTCTACACTTCACACAAGATAAGTTTTATTAATATCTGTAATACTCTACAGAAAATTGAGAAAATATAGGCTTAATACCGTAAAATTCTACATCAAGTGAAAGTACTGAAAATAAATTATTTTAAGCCTTGTTTTACAAGACTTATCTTGTATAGAATTGCAATAACAGTGCATTTTTACCTGATATATAACTTCTTTTTTTTTTTAATTTCACGTAGAATTTTTTTGTATTGAAACTGTGGAGGGATTCACAAGAATTTATTTTAATAAAATGTGTAACGTTTTCCCGTGTACAATTTATGGTGTAGTTTTTCGGTGTAGAATCGATACCATTTGCTTATTTTTTAAGTCGATTTTTTAAATATCAGGACACATGAAAATCGAACATTAAAAATTATTCAAAATATAAGAATAGAGTTTTAAAAAATAGATTGTTTGAAAATCTTAGATTTTGTAGTTTCTAAAATTTATACGTAGTCACGCCACAATTAAAATTGTAATTTGTCAATTAAGATGCACTGATATCTCCCGATTAATACATTCAAAGACGATTGCATTTACTGAAAATATAACTATTCGGAATTATTTCAGCATGATGTGAGGATTTAATTTTTTTTTCATTGGTAATGAGATTTTATGGAACCTATGATTTTTTTTTATCCTGGCTGAATTATACATTTTCTCAAAGTTTGTTTTTAGTTTTGGTTACTTTTTGGCTTCTTTTTGATTCAAGACGAATCGATTGATTTAGTGGTAGTTTTTTATTTATAAAAAGTGAGAAAGCTCATTTTTGTCTCAAGCTTAATTAAGGTGGTTACAGCTCAGTATATCGAAAGTATTCTTGTGAAGAATTGGATTTTTTAAATAGTCTGTATGGGGGATGTGCCGGCATATATCATGAGTTCCGGACGCATTTTTTTCATGCCTAATTTTATATATAGGTCAAAGCCTGGGTTTTACCCATCATCCACGGACTGGGTTGCAGCCAAATGTATGATGGACGGACCTACAGCTTAAGGTGGGATTCGAACAACCAGAACCTCGGTAAAAATACGTAGAAGAATTTCTAGAGGTGTCAGCTCAGGGATCGAACCCCGGACCTATAACGTAAGGTCCGAACTTCTAACCGCCTGAACCACACTTTATTAATTATTATTTTTTTATAACAACTTTCCATTACATGGATTCATTCAAATTTTTTTGGTGTGAAATTTTATTTCCTACATGTCATGTAGAGCTATATTCTGGAATGTTCATTGGAAAAGTTTTTTCAGAATAGTTTTTTCTCGTTTTGGGGAAAGGTATTTTATCAATTTGGTTGCTCATTTGAGTTGATCTTTTGCGATGTTTGAGAAATGATCTGCACTTCCAATGGCGTGCTAAGGGTCTACTGCTCGGATATAGTGATTAAAGCGATACTTCCGGTGGCCGTTATCGAGCCACAAAGATAGCATCGCGCCTCTCAATCACTGTCAACTCTCGAACCCTCCATGATGTAGTAGAAATCCCGCTAGAGTGTAAAAGGGTTACAACTTCTTATTAATTGCTCAAATGCTCGGCAATTAAAGAATCAAACATGGTTTTCTTCATCCCTTATTTCTCTCTGGAATTTATATGGAATTTTACAAAGAGAATTATACAAGCTTTTGATCTTTATGCAAACGTTTTTAATTTTATTGGTTAGGAAAAGTCAGGGATTCGTGAAAAAAATCTTGCGAAAGTCAGGGAATTTCTATGAGAGGCACTTTAAAAAACTGTCAAGGATGTACAATTTTTTATTTTAATTTGAAATTTTGTCTCTTCGCTTATAACAGATTCTGTGTTAAAAGTCTTATAAGATTACGATTCTGGTCTTTGAATATTAATGGATATGACAAAATTATGGAATTTTGAAGAAGAAGTTTTGCAACCATCCTAATATTCTTGTTAGTATGTAATTTATTTTCTTTATATTTATATTTCTTTTCTTCACAGATTCTTCCTCCTGATGATTATATTTTTAGTTGAAAATTGTATTATTAGGTTGAAATTTCAACAACTTTGTTAAGAAGTCATCTTTTTGGTTGAAAATTCGTCTTTTTTTGTTTAAAAATGCCATCTGTTTTAGTAGAAATTTCATCTTTTTTTGCTGAATTAAAACTGCTCTTCATTTTAAATCAAAACCTTTTTTGTTAAAATACGTACTGTTATATTGTTTGTCAAAATTTATATTTTTTTGGTGAAAATTGAACTACTTGATTAAAGTTTGAACCACTTTGTTGAAAAATCATTTGTTTTTGTTGAATTTCCTGTCTTTTGTATAAAAATGTAACTGTCTGGTCGAAAATTCAACTGTTTTGTTAACATTTATCTATTTTGGTAGAAAATTCGCCCTTTTGGATTGAAAATTAATCTTTCATGGTAGGAAAATCATCTGGTTTTTTTGAATTGAATAAATTAATCTGAATTTACAAAATTTAAATGTGAAAGTGTTTTATTGCGTTTATAAAAGATTCTTTGTTAAAAATGCTGAAACGTTAAAATTCTAGCCTTTGGATATTAATGGTCAAGAAGAATGAAAAGTTGGTCATGCAAAAATCAGGGAAATCTGGGGGAACTGGGGAAACTTCAAATAAATAAAATAAATGATATCCTTTATTTAAAAGCGCCGAACCAATGAATGGAATTGTGCTTTTTACTATAATTAAAATCGAGATAACAAGTCGACGCGACGTCCCGGCAATTAAAGCAGCAATTACTAAATGACTGCAATCCAATTTCCCCTCTCGATCTTTTGAATATTCATGCTCATTTTAATTAGACAGAAAAAATGGTGGTGCTTGATGTACGTGCCTCTATTCAAGAGAGTGCAATTCATTTGAATTCCTGGAGTCTCATGTGATTGACCTATCCTGGTTTACGAGGATCTGGAGATTTCCGGACATCGTAAACCCAAGACTGGACGTGGAGTTTATCCCGTGGCTAATCGTCGGGAGGCCATTAATCTATTTATGAGGTTATGATACACGTGACTCGTTCGCTTTGGGCGTGAGGGTATGGGAGTGCATTAAACGAGCGTATATACCATCAACAGTCCAAGCCGCGGCCTTTATGGTATAGGAGTCGGAGTTGGAGGGTGGCTGCCGGGTGTCGAGCCTCATTAGACAGTATGGGACCCCATATATATTGAACACGGGCTACCCTGGGACCGAATGGGAGTGCACAGTGCACACGCTGAACCGGAAACTAACGATGTTACCGCCATTTTCAGACTCTTCGGAAACGACTCGCCGGATGCGAACCTTCCTCACGTCGTGAACCTAAAATCCCCTTAGTTTCATAAAATATCCTGTGAAAATTCATCGTTTTTACAAAAGCTTAATAGGCTTAATACCTTCCCTTGAAAAAAATTTATAAATTGGAAAGAAAACTTTTTGGGAAATCTATAATGGATCTTCTGTAACCGATCGAGAAACGAGCCTCTAGAGGGAACTAATTTCACCGAAATTCTAAAAAAATGGTAAAAAACTTGAAAAAATATAATCTTCATTTTTATAATTATTAGTACATGAATAATAAAAATTTGGCGTAAAAAGCGTAACGTAATACTTGAACGCACCCTTACAAGGAGAGGGCCACCCTTGTGGATCATCGATTTTGATGTGTCCAGAAAAAAAAACTGAATCGAAAAACTGTCTTCTTGAATATATACGAAAGTTTGGCTACATAAAACTAATTTTGGTCAATTCAACAAAATACTTGATTGGCTCAACAAAATATTTTGATTTACTGAACGAAATACTTCATCCACCAGGAGATTTGGTTAAAGTTATTAACAAATTTTGTTGGGTCAACCAAGTATATAATTGTCTATGTAATAACTATATTCTATGGTTGAACCAACACAAATTTTATTGATTCAACCCAATAGTTTTCTGAGTATTGGACTGAAATAGGTGAAAGTACATATATTAGCAATAATCAAATTTGATCTTCAAGTTCACAATTTCGTATGATTTATTTGCGGAAATCTTATTTTACGAACAATTATTCAGGGTGTCCATCATGTGGGAAAAGCGGGGATTCTACGGGAAATTTATTGGTGCGGAAAATTTACGGGATTTTATTTTTGAAGTGAGAATTTTTTATCTACGTGCATGGAGCAGGAGGGAAATTTTCTCTGTCTTTTATTTACTATATTTTGACTAAATTTTCCTCAAAAAGTAAAAAGTGGCTTGGAAATGTTCAAACGATTCAAAGAGATAAAATATAATGTCGATTATAAAAAATGGAGGTTTTGGGGACAGAAATTGAATCTGAAAAAAAGAACCTATTGAAAAAATACAAAGTTTATCTAGGTTTTTCTCGGGAAAATATACTTTTTATAGAGGATTGCGCCGACAGACTTTTCCCGGCGGCGGCGATTGAGTCTTCTTCGCTTCTCGGCGGCGACGTGGCGGGGCGGCGCACAGTGAGAAAAGAATGACTTTTTTTGGTTCAAAATAACGTACAGCCCACAAATATTGACCGATTTGTACCATAGAAATTTGAAGAAAAAAACTGATAAGATTTGTAAGAGACTTGTCTAACCTGATTTTTAAATCAGGCTCTAAATTTTTTTATAAATAAACAAATATGACGAAAAAATTGCCATTTCTTTTACGATTATCGATAATTTTACGTTTTTTGAGTTCTATTGCAAGAAATTTAGATGAAAACAATATAATGATGAAAAAATTTATATTCAAGATTATTATTGTTAATACTATAAGCAAATTTAATAAGTAACTGCATTAATCAGGCATTTTTCGACCGAAAAATACGTTTTTTTCTATGTCAATTTTTTTAATTAGAAACTTTATGATAATTTTAGAAAAATTTATGATTTTTTCATTGATCTTGTGATTTCTCTGACAAATATAATAAACAAATGCATTAGGTATTCGTCGACAGAAAAATTCTTTTTCTTTAATGTCAACTTTTTAAATTAAGAACTTCATGATAATTTCAGCAATACTTATAATTTTTTGATCAATTTCATGATTTTTTTAAAACAAATTTATTAAAAACAAATGCATTATTGAGGCATCTGTCGACGGAAAAATTATTTTTTTTTATGTCAGACTTTTTAATTGTGATCTGCATAATGGATTCAGCAACATTCATGATTAATTGATCAATTTTATGATTTTTTAAAACAAATTTAACAAACAAATGCATTATTCGCGCATCTGTCAATGGAAAAATTGTTTTTTTTTCTTCATTTTATTCTTTTTAATTGGGAATTTAATGATAATTTCATTAACACTCATACTTAGTTGATAAATTCTATGATGTTTTAAACAAATTTAATAAACATATGCATTATTTTGGTATTTATCGACGAAAAAGTTCTTTTTTTTCAATCTCAGTCCTTTCAGCTTAAGTTTTTCAGAATTTTTCTGATGCTATAATAATGCATTTGTTTATTAAATTTGTTTCAAAAAATCATGAAATTAATCGTCAAATTCTGAATTTCGCTAAAATTGTCATAAAGTTCCTAATTGAAAAAATTGACATCAAGAAAACCGAACTTTTCTATCAAATAATGCCTGATTAATGCATTTGTATATTAAATTTGTTTATAATATTGACAATAATAATCTTAAGAAGAAATTTCTCCATCATTATATTGTCTTTATCCAAATTTCTTGCAAAGGAACTAGAAAACGTAAAATCATGGATAATCGTAGAAAACATTCTTTCACCAAATAATTTTTCTATGAGCATTTTTTTTTGTTTACTATATAATATTTTAACATCGTGAACTAATGTTACTCTATGAAACTTAGGCGATTTAAACCATTTCCCTCTTATTGACGAGCACCGGGAACGTGAAATAAAAAAAATGGTCATTTTTTCGTCATATTTGTTCATTTATAAAAAAATTAA
Source organism: Andricus quercusramuli (assembly GCA_932178445.1). NCBI lineage: Eukaryota > Metazoa > Arthropoda > Insecta > Hymenoptera > Cynipidae > Andricus > Andricus quercusramuli. The sequence goes on from CAKNXH010000245.1 coordinate 753,756, forward strand.
AGCCTAATTTAAAGAGCAGACACGACAGCTCTCTTAGAAATGTTATCACCTTTTTTTAATTTTTTGTTTTGTCAAAATTGGTCAATATTTGTAGACTGTACGTTACTTTGAAGCAAAAAAGTCATTTTTAGTTTAGTTTAGTTTAGTATGTTTTTTTTTGACATGCAGCTTGGAAAATATAAAAAAAAATTAAAACTAATAATGAAATATAAAAATAAAAAAAATTGAAAAAACCAATCAAAAGCCACTGCATCATCCGGTGAAAAGAAATCCGTTACCCCTAGTGGAAAAATCTTCTGGCGTTGATCAGTCCCAGACTAGACCGTCTAGACTCTAATCTGGCGCAGATCAGACAGTCTGGTCTGGGGCTGGCCAGACCTGTAACACTTTTGCAAAGTTTGTGGCTAGGCGGTCTAGCCAGCCGCTAGTCAGCCGCTGGTCTGCCGCTATTTAGTGAGTACACGCAGAAAAAAGAACCCTATATATTACTGAAAACTAAGTTAAATCTACTGATCTTCCAAGTAAGTATATGGACAAGACGTCAGTTCAGTAAATTTTACAACTATAGGCAACTGAATATTAACTTATGTTAACGCTGCAGACTATAGTTTGGACGGCTCTATACATTGTAAAAAAATGACTAAAAAATAATTAATAAATAAACAAACGGTTAATTCTGAGATATATTTTCGGATATACTTATAATTAATCGATATTTGTAAGTTACAACGCTTATAAGACAATTAAAATTTCGCACGCAACGGGGGGGATTTGAACGCATAAACCTGAGCACGCAAGTCGATTACCTTAACCACTACACTATTACACGAGTTGCGATCTGTGAAATAATTTTGAAATGCATTTGTATCTAAGGTGGCGACTTCTGTAACGACTTTTGAATACGCTTTCATGCCGTTGGGGCACACGACAAAAGTTCTCCATTTACCTCATATATCCATACAAGTCACCTGGAACAGTCGCGGAAGGCAAAATCGTCTTGCTCCAATAAACTCTCAACTGTACACGACCTGTGAATAACATTTGCGATCCAAAACTGTGTTATTTATTATAAAGCCCCTTCATTGCTGAGTGAGAATATGGAGTAATGTGACAACTGTCACAGAAATGTCAAAAATAAATGTTTTTTAGGTGATGCAATCCATCCATTGCCGATGGCGCCATGAATTCATCGGTGGTTTAAAATTGATGTAACTAAAAACAGGAACTTATTTAAATGGTGTTAGTTTTATATTTTGTGTAAGTGTAGATACCCTAAACATTTTTCGAAAATGGTGAGAAAATTTTAAAGAAATTTTTATGTTATGAATTGCTGACGAGTCCCAGATCTGGGCAAGACTAGACGGTCAGGACAATAACAAAAAAAATCGATTTTGAATAGTGTTTATTTCTTATTTTGTATAATTTTAGACATCCTGGCA